>REGO01000081.1:138998-161111 GCA_010120015.1 Rhombomys opimus | reverse complement strand
GCATCTGCTTTGATCCCCGGCTGGATGGAATCTTTCAGAGGACAGTTATGGTAGGATCCCATCCTGTTCTTTTTCTTTCAACTGCTTCTGGTCTCTATCCTGTTTGCCTTTCTGAATGAGAATTAAGCATGCTCCCTAGGGTCCCCTTGTCTTTATCTTCTTTAGGGCTGGAGATTTTAGTATGTTTATCCTATATTATATGGCTAACATCTGCTAATATGTGAGTATATATATATATATGTGTGTGTGTGTGTGTGTGTGTGTGTGTTCTTTCTATTTCTGGCTTACCTCACTCAGGAAGATCCTTTCTAGTTCCATCTGTTTTCCTTGTTTTTATAGCTGAGTTGTATTCCATTTTCTAAATGTACCACAATTCTGTATCCATTCTTTGGGTGAAGGATATCTGGGTTGTTTCCAGTGTCTGGCTATTACACTATGTACATGGTTGAGCACATGTCCTTGTTCTATGTGGAGTATCATTTGGGTATATGCCCAAGAGTGGTATAGCTGGGTCTTGAGGTTGGTCTATTTCCAATTTTCTGAGCTGGTGCCAATTGATTTCCAGAGAGGCTGTACAAGTTTGCATTCCCACCAGCCCTGGAAAAATGTTTCCCTTTCTCTACATCCTTGCCAGCATGTGTTGTCACTTGAATTTTTGATCTTAACCATTCCAGTGGGTGTAAGATGGTATTTCAGAGTTATTTTGATTTGCATTTCCCTAATGCCTACAGACGTTGAGCATTTCTTTAAGTATTTCTCCACCATTAGATATTCCTCTGTTGAGACTTCTGTTTAGCTCTCTACCCCATTTTTTAACTGGATTATTTGGTATGTTGGTGTTTAATTTCTTGAGTTCTTTATATAGTCTGGATATTAGCCCTCAGTAATATGTAGGGTTGGTAAAGATCTTTTCCTAGTGTGTAGGCTGTCATTTTGTTTTGTTGACAGTGTCCTTTGTTAGAGCAGCTTCTCAGTTTCATGAGGTCTCATTTATTGTTTGTTGATCGTAGAGTCTGAGATGTTGATGTTCTATTCAGGAAGTTGTCTTCTGTATCTTCTGTAAAAATGGCCATCCTACCAAAAGCAATCTATATATTCAATACAATTACCATCTAAATACCAACACAGTTCTTTACAGACATTGAGAGAACAATTCTCAACTTTGGAAAAAGCAAAAAACCTAAAATAGTTAAAACAATCCTGTACAATAAAAGATCTTTTGGAGGTATCTCCATCCCTGATCTCAAGCTGTACTTTAGAGCAACAGTAATAAAAACTGCATGGTACTGGCATAGAAACAGACTGGTGGGTCAATGGAATTGAATCGAAGACCCAGAAATAAACCCACACACCTACAGATACTTGATTTTTGACAAAGAAGCTAAAACCATGCAATGGAAAAATAATAGCATTTTCAACAAATGATGCTGGTTTAACTGGATCTCTATGTGAAGAAAAATGCAAATAGATCTATATTTATCACTCTGCACAAAATTAAATCCAAGTGGATCAAAGACATCAACATAAAACTAGACATGCCAAATCTATTAGAAGAAAAAGTGGGGAACTTTCAGATTCTTTTGTTTGTTTCTTTGTTTGTTTCTTATTGTCCTTTTCTGTCATTATTACTATTATTATCATCATCATTATTACAATTTATTCAGTGTGTATCCCAGGTGTAGAGCACTCCCTCATCTCCTCTCAGTCCCACCCACCCTCCTTCCCTCCCCCCATGTCCCTCCCCTAGTCCACTGATTGGGGAGGTCCTCCTCCCCTACTATCTGATTCTAGCCTATCAATCAGGTCTCATCAGGACTTTCTGGATCCTCTTTTTCTGTGGCTTAGTGAGTGAGGCCATGTTTGCAGACAAAGTTGATCAAAGAGCATGCATCCAAGTTCATGCCAGTAACTTCCCCTGCTCCCCTTATTAGAGAACACCCATGGAGACTGAGCAGGGGGTCATCTGTAACCCATGGGCTACATCTGAGCAGGGGGTTTAGGTTCTCTCTATATATAGTCCCTTGTTGATTCATCAGCCTCCCCAGGGAAGCTCAGATTTTTTAGCTCTGTTGTTCTCTTTGTGGAACTTTTGTAGGAAGAATCTTCCTATTCTTCTATAAGAGTCCCTGTTCTCTCCCCAAAGTTTGGCTATGAGTCTCAGCTCAGCATCTGGTTTGATTCTCTGCTAGGTAGAGTCTCAAGAAGTTAAACACCAACAAATCAAGTAACCCAATTAAAAATAGGGTACAGAGATAAACATAGAATTCTCAACGAAGGAATATCGAATGGCAGAGAAATGCTCAGTTATCAGGAAAATCCAAATCAAAACAACCCTGGGATTCCACCTTATACCCATCAGAATGGCTAAGATCAAAAACTCAAGTGACAACACATGCTGGAGAGGTTGTGGAGAAAAGGGAACCCTCCTCCATTGCTGGTTGGAATGTACCCTTGTACAACCACTTTGGAAATCAATCTGGTGCTTTCTCAGAAAATTAGGAATAGTGGTACCTCAAGATCCACCTATACCATTCCTGGGCATATATCTGAAAGGTGGTCAAGCATACAACAAAGACATTTGCTCAACTGTGTTCATAGCAACTTTATTCATAATAGCCAGAATCTGGGAATAACTAGATGTCCCTCAACGGAGGAATGGATACAGAAATTGTGGTACATTTACACAGTGGAATACTATTCAGATTTTTAAAAGGACTTTCCCAAATAGATCATCTCTAGCTATTCCAGTTTGGCTGCCTCATTTACCCACAAGCTTTCCTAACCTCAGCAGCATTCAGCAGCATTGTCTAGATGGTGATACTGCTCTCAAAATAGTCAGTAATATTGGCTTCTTGAAAATAGAAAGTGATCAAGAGGTGTAGTTGGCCTTCTGGAGAGCTCTGCAATGGTGACTCCTTAAACTGAAGCATTTGTTGAATTTAGGATCAAATATTGAGCTAAACACATGAAAAGCAATATGATAGCAGATAATATGAAGAGGTGGCAGGGCTCACTATGTTCATTCAAACCAAATATTTGATCCTGACTCTCTTAAAAATTGAGACTAATCTGAGTGTGTTGTATGAAGGTACTGGCCAATAGAGCACTAGACTTTTAAATTTATCTTGTTGGACGCTAGTATGTGTCCATTTGTACTTATTGAATAAATAATTTTAAAAAAGGGAATCAATAAATAATCTTTTTGTTTTTTTCCCAGTAGATTAGGTGTGTCAGAGGAAATGGGACAAAAAATTTTATAACAAAGTAGGCTTGTACCCTCTTCTAACATCAGGAAGCCCATATATGGTGAACAAAATTAAAAATAATTGTGCAAGTAGAATTTTTCTTTCACAATGGAAACCTATATGTAATACACAAATATGACCATCCTCCTTCCTCTAAAGGGGAAAAAAAACTGATTAGCCAATAATTTTCCAATGTGGGAACCAAGTTTCTTTTCCAGTGCTGTTCTGCCACCAACTCTTCTTTATTCCATGCCTTTCACATGGAAAATTTTGAGAATTCAGGAACTCAGCTCCCTGCGCTGGGAAGAAAGATGCTGGATGGAGACAAATAGAGAATAAAATAGTGATTACCAGAGCCTTTATGTGTGTGTGTGTGTGAAAGGATTGATCAAAGAATATACAATTTCTGTTAGTTAAGAGGAGTAAGTTAAATAGGTTTATTGTTTTATAATAAATGATGAGTGTAATTTGTAATATATTATCGAAAATCCTTAACAGAGTATATTCTAAAGCCACGTGAATACTTACATATAAACATATTCTACAGTGTATACGTATTTCAGCATGTTACAAACAGATATGCAATTCACAATTGTGAATTAAATAACTCTAGAGCATTCTCGTGCTGATGACAAATGTTTAAAGTATGCAGTGAAGCTTTTTGTCGCCAGGGAGTAAAATATGAAGACAAAGAAAATGCCCATATAATTGAAGTTGTAAAAGGCGAGATGAAGCTGGGCTGGGTGGTACACGCCTGTAATCCCAGCACTTGGGGAGGCAGAGGCAGGCATAGCTCTGAGAGTTTGAGGCCAGCCTGGTCTACAAAGCCAGTGCAGGACAGCTAAGGCTACACAGAGAAACCCTGTCTAAAAAATAAAAATAAAAATAAAAACAACAACAACAAGAAGGCAGCTAGCTGAATTATAAAAGGGCACGTGTGGGAAACATGGAGACATTTTTCTGTCCTTCACAGTAAAAATGTCTCCCTCACAACAAGAGCTAACTCGTCAGTAGCCCTCCTTTATATAAGCAACAAAATGACTTGAGAAAGAAATTAGGGAAACAACACCCTTCACCATAGACACAAATCATATAAAATATCTTGGTGTAACTCTAACCAAGCAAGTGAAAGAACAGTGTGATAATAACTTCAAGTCTTTGAAGAAAGAAATAGAAGATTTTAGAAGATGGAAAGATCTCACATGCTCCTGGATTCGATTACCTGCTGGGCAGACCCTTTCAGAGGCCCTTTGTGGTAGGCTCCTGTCCTGTTCCCTGTGTTCTAATCTGATGTCTATGCTGTTTGCCCTTCTAAATGATGATTAAGCATCTTCCCTAGGTTTCTCCTTGTTTAGCTTCTTTAGGACTATAGATTTTAGTGTGTTTATTCTATTTTATATGGCTAAGATCTACTTATAACTAAATATATACCATGTGTGTCTTTTTGCTTCTGGGTTTACATCACTCAGGATGATCTTTTCTAGTTCCCACCATTTGCCTGCAAATTTCATAATTTCCTTGTTTTTAATTGCTGAGTGGTATTCCATTGTGTAAATATACCAAAATTTCTGTATTCATTCTTTGGTTGAGGGACATCTGGGTTGTTCTAGATTCTGGCTAATACAAATAGGGCTGCTATGACCATGGTTGAGCAAATGTCCTTGTTAAATGGTTGAGCATCTTTCAGATATATGCCCAGGAGTGGTATAGCTGGATTTTGAGGTAGCACTAAGGTCAGATAGTAGAAGAGGAGGACCTCCTCTATCAGTGGACTGAAGAGGGACGTAGGGGGAGAAGAGGGAGGGAGGATGGGACTGGAAGGAGTTGAGAGAGGGGGCTACAGCTAGAATAAAAACTGAATAAATTGTAATAAACAATAAATCAATAAAAATAAATAAAAACTCAAGTGACAACACATGCTAACAAGGATGTGGAGAAAAGGAAACCCTCCTCCATTGCTGGTTGGAATACAAATTTGTACAGCCTCTCTGGAAATCAGTTGGTGCGTTCTCAGACAATTGGAAATAGACCAACCTCAAGACCCAGCTATACCACTCCTGGGCATATACCCAAATGATGCTCCACCACAGAACAAGGACATGTGCTCAACTCTGTTCATAGCTGCTTCATTCATAATAGCCAGAAACTGGAAACAACCTAGATGTCTCTCAACAAAAGAATGGATACAGAAATTGTGGTACATTTACACAATGGAATACTACTCAGCTATTAAAAAAGAAATCATGAAATTTGCAGGCAAACAGATGGAACTAGAAAAGGTCATCCTGAGTGAGATGCTTGATACCCAGAAAGACCCAGATGTTCTGTAGTCACTTATAAGCAGATATTAGACCTATAGTACAGGATAACCATACCACAATCCACCGACCCAAAGAAGCTAAGTAAAAAGGACGGCCCAAGAAAGGGTGCCAGAATGTCACGCAGAAGAGGTAATAGAATAGACAGCATAAATGGATGAAGAGATGGAACTGGGCAAGAGATGGAATGGGGAGGCAATCAAGGGTGGGGATTGGATGTGGGGAGAACAGACAGGGTGGGAGGTGAAAGAGCTGGGAACAAGAAAAGAAACAGAGTGGGGCATCTCTTTGTCAAGTTGGACGCCTGGGACAGGGTAGGCTCCTGGGAGGATATGGGTATGACTTCAGCTGAGACTCCTATCAGTGGGGACATGGAGACTGAAGTGACCACCTTCTAGCCAGGCAGGAGTGGAAAGAGGGGAACAACAACTCACTGACGAAACCTGTGACCCCCAAATTACCGTGCCTACAAGAAGTCCAGAGATAAAGAGAGCAGGGTTTGAAGGAAAATCCTACCAATAATTGGCCCAACCTTAGACCCATCCCATAGCAGAGAGCCAGCATCTGACACTATTAATGATGCACTTCTATGCTTGCAGACAGGGGCCTAACATGACTGTCATCCGGGAGGCTCCAGCCAGCAGGGGATCATTGAGGCAGATGCTGGGACCTGCAGCCAAGCATGGGGCCAAGCTCTGGGGATACTGTGGAAGCGTTGGGGGAAAGATGGAAGGACTTGAAGGGGATAGCAACCTCACAAGAAAACCAACAGAGACAACTAATACCCATGGGAGCTTTCAGAGACCAAGAGATCGACTAAAGAGCATGCATAGTCTGTGCCTAGGCCCCCTGCTCATATGTGGCTGATGGGCGGCTTGGTCTTTGTGTGGGTCTCCCGGCCAATGGAGCAGGCACCCTGTTTCTAACATGGACTCTATTGCCTACTTTTGGATCTCTTCCCACCAGCAGAGCTGCCTTGCCTGGCATCAGGGGATGAGGATATGCTCAGTCCTGATGTGACTTGATGTGCTTGGGAGGGTTGATACATGGTGGTGGGGTTCACCTTATCAAGGGGGAAAAGGAGAAAGGACATGGGAGGAGGGGAAGGAAGGGGACTGGGAAGAGAGGAGGAAGAGGGCACCCTTGGGATGTAAAGTGAATTAACTGAAATTAAAAAAAAAGAACAAGACAAAAAGGATGCTAGTTGAATTGTGAGAGGGGACTTGTGAGCAGTACAGAGAAAGGGCTTCTGTCCTTTACAGTAAAAATGTCTTCCTCACAAGCACTAAGTATCAGTATCCTTAAAAGACTCTGTCCTGTGAATGATGACACAGTCAAAGCAGCTTCCATAACTGTATGAATCTGTGTGAGACTCAAGGACAACTAAATGATGGCAAAGTTGGCTATTCTGTTATCTGCTCATGGAACCACATATGGCTAGGAGTACAATGTCAAAGTGGTTCTTTCAAATTGCTCAGGTATGTGCTCATACAACAACCTGCTGCCAGAAGGCCCCTGGACATTTGTCCTCATGCAGACATCACAACTTATCTTGTAGGTGCTAACAGATAGCCCCCTCTACAAAAAGAAGCATACTCAGTTCAGTCATTAGCATGTTCAACACACGCAAAAGCTAAAACTTAAAATTTGACATTTCTGTGTTGCCCTAGTAGCAGGCAAGTCTCTGCACAAGAGTGGCTTCTCGTTCTTTCTAAGAGTCTGTGATCCTTCGACAATGGTAGTTTCCAAACCCTTGGTGCCAGTACCTAAGGAAGGAAGAGACAAATAAGGTCAGGACATGCCCTCTTGGGCTAAAAGTAGCACAGACAGATTCTGGGCCTATCTGGATATTTCAGGTACTTTCAGACCTCACTCTCTGTTACTGTACTCCAGTTTCCTGTGGCTGAAAAGGGGGGGTGGGCTCTCTTCTTTCTCTCTTCTTTTTCTTTGGAGTTGATGTGGAAAGATAAAATAAATCTCTATTTTGGCTTTGTAATTTCTTATTTTACTCCTAGGAGTTCACGCCCTCACAATCTTCACTTCCCTAGTAGTTCTTCCTAGGTGGTCTTCAACAGGATTTAGGGGAAGCCATTAGAAACCTCTTACACAGGGCCTGCATTGTACAGGCCCTGCATATATCTGTATGTGAAAGATTAAGACCCATGATTTGCACAGTTCTGTACTAGTTAATTTGGATCGCCATATAAAGTAGCACAGACTGAATAATTTGAATGTAGGTGTTTTTTCCTCATAGCTGTGGAGACTATGGCACCCGAGATCAAGGCAACAACTGACTCGGTGTTGTGTGAGGCCATGACCTCTTCTTCAAAGATGGTGCTGTTCCTGTCTGCTGCCTAAACAGGTTGCTTTCAGAGGCTCCAAGTTTTAAACTTTAACACTTTAATAAAGCCTTCCAACCTTTTAATATACATAGAGTGGAGATTTGGTTTAGTGTATTTTTCTTTTTTCATGTTAGAGATGAAACCGAGGTACTTGTTCATGCCAGGAAGAACTGCACCACTGGATTGTGCTTCCAGGGCTCCTGATGTACTTATGTACTTAAGCACTGATGTACTTATGGATGTGCATATGGACTAACTGATTTTTTTTGGAGGGGAAGGTGGAAGTTTTATTTATTTATTAATTTACTTACTTACTTACTTATTTACTTGCAAGCAGTGTTCCAAAGTGCTCATGTGTGATCAGAGGGTAACTTATAGGAATTTGTTCTCTGCTTACACCATATGGATTATAGGGATAAAATTAAGCTTATCAGCTTGTCAACAAGAGCCATTACCCACTATGTCAATTTGATAGCTCTCACTGATTGTATTTTTGAGACAAGGTCTCATAATATAGCCCAGGCTAGCTTGGAGTTCATGATTTTCTTTTTGTGCTACTAGATCTGGCTGCTGAAAATGATATTATCTTACAAGAATTGAGGACATAGTCACCAAATTCTTCTGAAAACTTTTTTGCTTGGTCTGATCCTTCCTGTGGTCATTTTGTCTTTGAACCATGGTTGAAACTTAGCAGCCCCACATCTTTTCTTCTTCTTCTTTTCTTCTTCTTCTTCTTCTTCTTCTTCTTCTTCTTCTTCTTCTTCTTCTTCTTCTTCTTCTTCTTCTTCTCTTCTTTTTTAATCAATGCTGCAAGTTAAAAATAATAAACAGCTGGGTTTGATTAAATCATTTAACTTTTACATTTCACCTTTTCAGTCATTTTGGAAGATTAGTATTAATGTTTATGTAAACACCTTGTGAATTGTCATATAATTCGACTACCCATACATGGAGTTTTTTTTACTTGTCGAATTATTGTGCTTACAATTCACCTTTCTTATCATGGAGATTTAAATACCTTTCCTCATGATGTGTGCTTGGGAAGGCTCGATGCATGCTGTACAATTCTGGAAGTTACTCGCTCAGTGCACCTTGTTCTTTCTTCCGAAGTGTCTACTTCGTTTGAAGGGACGAGGATGGGTCTTATTAACATGCTGGGATGCATATGTCATTTCTTAACATTGCTCTTTATGGAAAAGATATCTTTTGGAGACAGAAACTGAGTGGTGTGAGCAGGGCGACAGTAAATCTATCCCCAAGCTACATTCCACAGTAAGTCATCACTGTGGGGGATGGACTTTCTGCTCATGGTGACACTTTTCCTGGTGAAGTGACCGAAAGGATGGAACCATTTCCACAGCACCAGCCTCCTTGGCATGATTCATTTCTGCTCTTGTTTCAAGAAAGAGAAGTTAGGTTTTGGTTCTGACAGTGTGAGATGGAGATCCTGCTGCATTGAAATCTCCAGGCATGGCCACCTCACACAGTGCCAGGTTTTCCTGAATGTGAAATATCTTGATTCTGAGAGACATAAATATCCAACTGCATTTATTTTAGCCTGAGGTGTTGATGACAATAAGTCTCTGGGCATCCTCCTGATAAGGTGTTTCTTCTTTGAGCTAAAATGCACTGTTATTTTTGTTTTGATTTTATATATTTATAATAGAATATAAAATGTGCATTATTTTGTACTATATTTTTATATTACATGTATTTAGAGCTTACTCAAGTCTGCCGTGACTCTGGTCAGATAGGCTTGTGAGAGGCAGATACACTGCCTTTACATCTAGTTCAAACTATAATCCTAAAACTATGTTTGTCAGGGCTGTTTTCTTGAAAAGCAGAGATTTTCGTTAGGAAACCATCTCACAGTCTTTGTTTCTAATGTTGGTGGTATTCTGTCTTTTAAAAACCTATTTATTAGTTATTTGAAAGCTTTGTACAAGGTGCTTTGCTCATATTAACCCTGCCACCTCTCCCCAGTTCTACTTACCTTTTTCCCTAAAGTTTGTATCCCTTAATTAAAAAAAAATCCTTCAGTACTAATTTGTACTCCTCATATATTCTTGGCTTTGTGGTTTTCCACTGGAGAGTGGAGAACTCACAGGGGCCTATCCTCTTGGAGAAAACTGTCTCCCTTTTCCAGCACCTAACAATTGGCAGCACCTTCATGGCTAGAAGTGGGTTGTGGTCTGGCTTAGGTTTACTAAGGCTTTGTGCACACTCTCACAAAATTTGTGAGCTCTGTGTGCAGCTGCTCTGCTGTGTGAAGATGTGTTATTGTAGCCATCTACCTCTGGCCTTCATGTTTTCTGCCCTCTCTCTGAAATGGTCCCTGAGCCTTGGGGACAGAGGTCTAGTATATGTGTTCAGTTCTACAAGCAATTATTCTCCCTGCTTTGCCAGTTGTGGGTCTCTGTTAGTCTCTATCTCCTCTAACTAGAAGCTTCTCAGTGGAGGATTGAAAGATGCACTGATCTACCTTCTCTTTATTTTTTTTTCAGTCTTTGTTGTCTATCTTTAATGTTGGTTGCTTTCTTTCTTTTCTCACATTTTAAATATAAATAATTTCCTCCTATTCTCTTAAGGCATTTTGATGTTTACCAACTTGTTCTGCTTTAGCAACTATTTCTGATTGGTTCCTGAGCTCTGTCTCCCATTTTTTTTTTTGTTTTGTTTTCTAATTATGTTTTCTGTGATTCTTCTGTCTTTATCCTCTGAATTCCTTTACTTGGGATCACAGTTCATTCTGTTGCTTTGATGTTTGTCTAGAATGCCTACAACATTTATAGGAATTCCATTTTGCCCCCTTAATAGTTTCATAATACCTTTAGATAGAATTTCCACCTTTTACTTTTGTAGCATTAAACATCATATGAAATTAATGTAACCTTTTCTTTGGGAGCAGGTGAGCTTGAAGAAAGCCTTCCACCATGCCTGGTGTAGTGTTGAAAAGTGTGCCACATACTGAGATTTCTTAATGGTCCTTTAGTACCCTTTCTGTGCTTTTTATCTATTTTTTTAAAGTTTAAAAAATGTACAGATTTGAAGTTTACAATATGATTTTGTGACATATGTGTTGAAATAAAGTGGCTGCCATAATGCAAATGAGTATCTATCATCTCACATACTTTCATGACAACATCAGCTAAAATCTAACTTAAAAAAAAAAGCATTGCAATATGTCATTAGCCCAAGTTCTTATGTAGCAACCTGTCCTTCATCCTGCCCTACTTCTCCCACAAAGACACTCTGTATGGTTGATTTCTGCAGCTCATGAGAGTACATTTCTATTGTCACAGCTAAAAGCTGGATGGTAGGCCCCTCAGCTTTTGGGTTAGGTAATCTTTTCAGTTCTGCTATTCCCAGGATGGGCCACCAACCGTCCACATTATTTTGGGCTGTGGTACTTTCATATTCACTAAACAGCCATTAGTTTCTCTCTGTTCGTCCCCTGCTGGAAATAATTTCCAGAACATCTTACAGTGTTTGGTTTGGTCCTGACTGCTTTGTGTTTGAGGATGGTAACGACCTCATGTCACACACATTTTTATTCTGACGGTAGTCTATAGAATGTGAATCATATTATCTACTTCTTTAATTCACTTTGATATGGAAATCTGATAGAAGTCACCACTGATGCTTTCATTATTTTTAAACAAACAGTACGTTTGTAGCATGTAGAGGCAGAAAACACAAAGCAGTGCATGAGTTCTGTATTCTAAATGTTCTAGTGGACATATAAAATGTAATTGTAATTACAACTTAAAATGCATATTTACTTTAACTCGAAATCTCAATAAAATTTTAAAATCAGGTAGGTACCATGTAAAATTTCTTCAATGAATTTAAAGCTGGACAAATGTTTTGGTTCATATTGAAAATTTATAAGGAAAAGTATGGGCACTTAATTTGCCTTTTCACTGTTTGCATATGTACAGATAATATGTAATTGGTTTTCACTTTTATAATGACACCATAAATTCATAAAATTGAATAAATTCAAAAGTATATCATTGAAAAGAAAGATGGATAAACTTTGTTTCATGATCAGGAGCCTAGTGTATGTATAAAGTGGATGCCATTCCCATTGATGTCCTGTAGGAAAGCCACCATCAGTTCCTGTTACTGTAGGCCTAAAATGAATGTATAGATGAATTCATAACTAAGACAATATCATTTTTCTTTTTAAAATAGAAATGACAGTTGTAATGGGTTCTTATAATACAATCTACTGAATATTATCTTAAAATTGTGCTTGGCAGTAATGAAAGGAAATTAGGTTTTCATACCACTTTTTGTCCTGAAGTATCCTCAAGAGGGTAGAATAATATTACATATTTTCCTTGTGATGCTCAGATAATATTATCCTAGGTATTTTCGTCTGGCCTGAAACCTTTAAAAACAGTGTTCCACTTTGAAATTGTACTACTCTAATCTAGAATTGTCATGTTTACAAATTACAGCCAGCATAGTTTGACAACATGCTTATAATAAAAATTTCCTGTTGATGACAACAATTAATCTGTAATTGGAACACTCTAAGAATGACACATCAGCTGGATGTGATGGCGCACGCATGAAAACCCAACACTTGGGGAGGTAGAGGTAGGTGGATCTCTGTGAGTTTGAGGCCAGCCTGGTCTACAAAGTCCAAACTAGTCAAGACTACACATAGAAACTCTGTCTCAAAGACCAACAAACAAAACAAAGTAAAACACGCCTATTTGAAAAAACTGAGCCACTAAACAGATACCAATAAGTAAGTCTTTATACAATATTTTATAGAACTTGAAATGGACAATGGGTCATAGTACAGATAGGCAAGTTACACATTTTCAGAAGCAGTTTTCTTTTTATTAATTAAAACAATTCTTAAATTTAAATATGTTTTGATCATATTCTTCCCCTTCTCCAAGTCCTTCAGGATCCTTTCCTTCTCCCTACCCGTCCAAGTTTCAGGTTTTTTTTCAAATAACAAACAAAAACCCAATGCAACACCCCCTGCCCCCTCAAATCAAGAAAACAAAGCACCTCCAAAAAAAACTGTAATGACCAAACTGTAATGACCAAATGTAATCAAATAACATTACACAAAAAACTTTAGAAAAATTACCTGCCTACATGAACATTCTGAGTTAAGTACAGAAAAAACAGTTGTAATTAGCAAAAAACTTTCACTTCATTATAATTTTCTTTCTTTTTCTATTCCTGAACATGAGACCTATCCTGAGTGGTTGATATACCCAGTGTCACTCCACTGGAGGAAATGATTTTCGGTCTCCAGCAGTTATAAATAACAGCTCAGTTGTTAACCTTTACCCTAGTGGCGAGGTTTTCGTTCATTACTTCACTTTCACAAAATAAAACATGCTATGTGTACGTAATGTATATGTACATACAAAGGACCTCACTGACCATCTCTTGTCACCAGTACTGTGACTGGGTTACATCCAATTGAGTTGTTGGCCAAAGGTGTCCCGTGAGAATCTCCAGACAAACCAGGCTGGTGCCAAGGTTGCTCTCCAGAAACTGACAGCAAGGGTCCACACAGCTGAAGGCAATACCCACACAGCTCACCGAACATGGAGAAGTTGAACTCGTGCCTACACAGAACCTTCACCTGCATGTTCAATTTCTTCACTCGAGAAAGCAAACCTTCTACTTAAGAAACAATCACTAAACAAATCCATCTCTTAAGCACAAGTTTCACAAAAGACTTGTTTACAATTAAAAGGATTAATTATCACACTGGATAAATTACCAAATTTATTATTTGCATAGAAAAATGGTGTAATGATTATTTTAAATATCCCCATTCCTTACAAAAGAAGGCTTCATAAGTTTTGTAGACTAAAATAATTGTTATGAAAATAACTGACCTACTGTTTTTGCTTAAAGGACTACCTTGGCATTAGATGATGTAAACTTACAGAGAATGGGATTGGTAGCAGCAAGGAACACCAGAGCAGGAAAGTTGACACTGGCATTATGCTAATTAGAGGCTAGCATCACCAACATGTGACTGCTTAGTTGGACACAATACAGCTTCAAGGTCTCTGTCCTGTTGTTTTAAAATGCTGGCCTTGGAATACTGATGTTATAAATATTAATAAAAACATCATGAGCTTTGTAAGTAGATTTTTGGAAGACTAATGACTTCCAGCTAAATATCAAGTCATTATTCTGACAGACCTTTAACTAGGCAACAAAGATGAAACAACATGGTAGGCCTTTCAAAAAGGTCTCAACAACCGCTCAATCGAGACAAAAGATTCGTCAACTAGTTGTTTGACCTAAGCAGACTATTTCTGAATTTATTAATCAGTGTTTAGTTATTATCACACAACAGTATACTGAGCTTGATAATTTTTGACTCCTAAAATTGTTTGTCTTTCCAGCTACTGCAAGTGTGCATATGCACACGTATATAAACACAGACACAAACTGTCACACAGACATCTCAGAAAGAAAAGCAAGCAATACACGCTACCTGTACAAGAATATACAGAGTAAAGTATCACTTTATTTTCTATTTATCAAAACTGTAGTCTATATTTTAATGGATGCCAATTAATATAAATGAAAGTGTAGAAAGTGAAGAGAAGGATGTATACAAACTATACAAGACTTATGCCCTAGATGTGATAAGAAAGAGAAAGAGATGGGTGAGAAGGCAAAAAACCAAAGAGGCTGCATTGGAGCTACACTTGTGTGCCATAAAAATCTATGGTGTGATGATCACACACACCTCCCGTATTAGAAGATTAAAGCTAAGATATTGGAATTTTTTTGTATTGGAATATGAGCATATTTCCAACTGAATTGGACCAAGTTAACATTTAAAATGACACAGATATTTTGTGTCCACTGTGTGGTGCGTGAGATGACAGGATTGAGGAAAGAACAAGACTTCTGTTGTTCTCCAAAACTTCTCTTTACTTGAACTTTCTCTTAACCATACCACAATAAACAGCCAAGTATACCCGAATGTGTTGTCAGTAAAGTTTTTCTTACTTGATTACCATTAGTGCCATAAGCATGTAGTGGTTTGAATAATAATGGCTCATATGTTTCAATGTGTTGTCATCAAGGAGGAGTGTTACTTGATAGGGTATAGTCTTGTTGGAGGAAGTGTGTCACTGGGGTACAAAGGAAGTTGTGCCTTTGGGGTTTCAAGAGAGCTCCAGGCCCAGGATCTCTCTCTCTCTTCTGCCCACAGATCTTGACATAGAATCGCAGTTGCCTTTCTAGCACCAGGCTTGCCTGCATGCCACCATGCTTCCCACCATAAACCTCTGAAACTGTAAGCCAGCCCCAGTTAGCTGCTTTTCCTCACAAGAGTTGCCATGCTCATTGGTTGCCTCTCTTCACAGCAAAAGGCACCAAGTACGTTCTACCACTTAATGAGCTTTTTGAAAATTATAATTAGAGCATCAATTTGTTCTACTATTTAAATAGAAGTTGATGGAACATGTTTTGGCTAGCTGAAAAATAAATAACAGGGAAAACTAAGTCTTGATATTTAAGACTACATAAGAGATCAGACATGCACAGCACTACCAGGGTGGGAGGCAATAAAATATTGTCTCGGTGTGAACTTCTGAGGATGAGTGTGAGCATGTGGAATTAACCATAACCTAACTTGTTGCGTGCTTAGAAATCTCCACACTCTTATTTGACTGTTTAGTTTCATCTGTGTTCACATGTTGATCCCTATCATGTTTGAATGATGTGTGCTTTAAACTCATTTTATATAGGATGTATATTGTTCTAAGGGGTGTGTGTGTGTGTGTGTGTGTGTGTGATGTGTATAATACCAGCTGAAAGGACCATTCGTTTTCTTCTTTAAGTCTAGTGTCTTGAATATGGTACAAAATTCTATAATTATCTGATATTATCTTTATTATTATTATTATTAATTATCTGAATATATCTTTATGCAGATATATTCATTTTAAATCATGCAACCATAAGAAAATTCTATCTAGTCAACAAAATACAGACCGCATGTCTGCACTTCTTGTCCAGCACCTTAGATCTGTATGTGAGAATGGCCTACAATCCCACAAACAGATTCAAGCAAGAAGAAATAATATAGTAAAATATTGTGAATAATTGCCCGTTTCTACAACAAAGTTTAGGCTTCTCTCTTGAAATGGTACAACTCAAATATCAACATTAGGGACTGTCCTTGTTTGGGAATAATTAATGTCTTTACACTGTCTTCACTATTAAATACAGTCAGAAAAGGAAAATGTTAAAAGCTCAAAGGCTAAAGCTATAGAAAAATTATACAGTAGGCTGAGAAAGTGTTAACTTTGATTATGTGTGTTAATGCTCTTCGAGAGAAGAAAGAAAACAAAGTTGCTAACTATGTAAACACAGTACTCAGTTTTAAAGAAAAAACTTTAAGTGGTGTCAAATCCAATAAGTTATATTTTACCTAATGTGCTCAAATTGCTGTATTATATTTAAGTTTTAAGATGGAGAGATCAAAAATAATCCTCATGGATAATGACCCAACAACAATGACAAGCTGACACAATTCATAGCTATGCTAAATATTCTAAAATGTTTTAGTATAAAGTGCTAGAAAATATCATAAAATATAGAGAAAAGATTAACTTTGTTACCTCAATGTTGATGATAATAATTGAAATGGTTTGCCCAACCAACTGTGCTCTTCTGAATGCAATTTCAGTAATATGGAATTTAATATTCTAAGAAATATGAGAAAATGTTCAAAATTGTTGCATAAACTGCTTTGACTGAAGCAGACATGGTGGTGAAGGGTAATCTCCAGTAAACAGCTATTATGTTTAGATGCAATGAGATGCAAAGCGGATGCAATCACACGACTTAAGTGTTTTACTTCCACATCTCTCCTCTTGTTTTCAGCCTTTCCCTGGAAGATGCTGTCCTGCTGAACACACAGAGGATCAGAGTCAGTGTGGGAACTGCTGCTTTTCTGCAGGCAGGTAAATATGCTCAGCTTTGATTTCCTTTGCCTTGAGCGAAGGCACTCTTTTGGGATACAAATCCAGGTAGTAAAAGCAGCTGGTGGTGACACAGATGTCTCATCAGCTCAGAGGTCACATTGGAAAGTTGCAAGGAGAGCATTATTCCAGACTCTAATGGGCAAGTGTGTAAAAGAGCCCACTGGTGCTTGTGAGGCAGGCGGAACACTTGAACGCTGATCCTCTGTCCTTTGCCACAGACCATGAGGTCTCTGACACACTCGCTGTTCTATGCAGAAGGGATCTTGAAACGTACCTTCTATAAGGCAGTCATTACATGACTGTATCTGATGCAAAACGTCACTAGAGAGTTTATGTAAATCAATAGCTTTTCTTTGTATTTATTTAAATTAAATTAAATTTTTTTTTTGTTTTACACCTGATTGTAGCCCTCTCCCTTGTCTCCTCTCAGTCTCACCCTCCCTTCCTCTTCCCCACTATCCACTTCCCCTAGTTTTCAGAAAAAGGGAGCCCTCCTCTCCTGCCAACTGACCCCAGCCTATCACGTCTCATCAGGACTGCCTGCATCCTCTTATTCTGTAGCATGGCAAGGGGGAAGTGATCAAAGAGTGGGCAACGAAGTCCATGTCAGAGACAGCCGCTGCTCACCTGACTAGGCAACCCACATGGAAACTGTGATGGCTATTGGCTAAATCTGAGCAGGGAGTCTAGATCCTCCCCATGCACAGTCCTTGGTTGGTGCTTCGGTCTCCACAGCCCCCCCCCCCATGGGCCGAGATTTGTTGACTCTGTTGGTCTACTTGTGGAGCACGTGTCCCCTCCAAGTTCCCCTACATCAATCTTTCATAAGACTCCCAGTGTTCTGCCCAAAGTTTGACTGTTGAGTCTCAGCATCTGCTTCAATCCCCTGATAAGTGGAGTCTTCCAGAGGACAGCTATGGTAGGCTCCGGACAACTGCTTCTGGTATCTATTCTATTTGCCCTTCTGAATGAGAATTAAGCATCCTCCCTAGGGTCCTCCTTGTCATTTAGGTTTCTTAGGTCTGTGATTGTAGTATGGTTATTCTCGATTATATGGCTAACATCTGCTTGTAAGTCGGTATATACCATGTGTGTCCATTGGAATCTGGGTTACCTCACTCATCCACTTGCCTGCAAATTTCATGATTTCCTTGTTTTTAGTGGCTGAGTACTATTCCATTGGGTAAATGTACCACGATTTCTGTATCCATTCTTTGGCTGAGGGACATCTAGGTTGTTTCCAGATTCTGGGTATGATGGATAAAGCTGCTATGTACATAGTTGTGCAAATGGCCTTATATGGTGGAACATTTAATTCAGCTTTGTAAGAAAAATGTCCATTTCTTTTATATTTTACCAATGTGTGCCATAGAGGCTTTTGAAGTAAGACCTAATGTTTCTTTGGATTTCCTCAGTGTGTGTCATTATCTCTCCCTTTCATCAATGATTTTCTTAATTTTGATAGTCTCTGACTTTTAGTTAGTTTAGCTAAGGGTTTCTCTATCTTGTTGATTTTCTCAAAGTACCAGCTCTTGGTTTTGTTGATTCTTTGAATTGTTTGTTTTGTTGCTAAATTATTGATTTCAGCCTTGAGTTTGAGATTATTTCCAGCCATCTACTTCTCTTGTGTATGTCTGTTTCCTTTTTTTCCTAGGGCTTTCAGGTGTGCCATTAGGTTATTTATTTATTTATTTATTTATTTATTATAATTTATTTACTTTGTATCCCAGCTGTAGCCCCCTCCTTTGTCTCCTCCAAATTCTCCCACCCTCTCTCTTCTCCTTCCATGCCCCTTCCTTAGTCTCCTGATAGGGGAGGACCTCCTCCCCTTCTATCTGACCCTAGTTTATCAGGTCTTATCAAGGCTGGTTGCATCACCTTACTCTGTGGCCTGGCAAGTCTGCAATCCCCATGGGGAAATGATCACAGAGCCTGCCACTGAGTTCATGTTAGAGACAGCCCATGTACCCCTTACTAAGGAACCCACTTGGGAACTGAGCAGTCAATGATCTTCCATTAAACAGGGGGTCTAGGTCCTCTCCATGCATGGTCGTTAGTTGGAGTATTGGTCTCTGCAGGCCCAACTGGGCCCAGGTGTTTTGGCTTTGTTGTTCTCCTTATGGAGTTCCTGTTCCCTCCAGGTCTTTCTATCTCCATCTTCTTCCTTAAGGATTCTGGCACTTTGCCCAAAGTTTGGCTATGAGTCTCAGTATCTCCACTGATACCCCGGTGGGTAGAGTCTTTTGTAAGTCCTCTGTGGAAGGCTCATTTTAATATGAAGGCACTTAATGGTATGAATTTTCTTCTTAGCACTGCTTTCATTGTGTCCCGTAAGTTTGGGTATGTCGTACTTTACTTTTTGTTGTATTCTAGGAAGTCTTTAATTTCTTTATTTCTTCCTTGACCTAGTTGTCATTGAGTAGAGAGTTGTTCAGTTTCCATGCATATGTGGGCTCTTTGCTATTTATGTTGTTGTTGACTGGATATATGATCAGTTTTGGAGAAGGTTTTATGAGGTGCTGAGAAGAAGGCATATTCTTTTGTTTTTGGATGAAAAGTTCTGTAGATTTATGTTAGGTCTATTTGATTCATGATATCTGTTAGTGTCATTATTTCACTGTTTAGTTTCTGTTTCATTGACTTGTCCTTTGGTGAGAGTGGGGCCTTGAAGTCTCCAACTATTAATGGGTGGGAATTGATGTGTGGTTTAAGCTTTATCAATATTTCTTTTACAAATGTGGGTGCCCTTGTATTTTGGGCATCGATGTTCAGAATTCAAATGTCCATCTTGGTGGAATTTTCCTTTGATGAGTATGAAGTGTTCTTCCTTATCTTTTTTGATTAATTTTGGTTGAAAGTCTATTTTATTAGATATTAAAATGGGTGCACCAGGTTACTTCTGAGGTCCACCTGCTTGGAAAACCTTCCTCTAGCCCTTTACTCTCAGATAATGCTTATTTTTGTGGCTGAGGTGTGTTTCTTGTATGCAGCAGAATAATGGATCCTGTTTATGCATGCATTCTGTTAGTCCATGTCTTTTTATTAGAGAGTTGAGTCCATTGATATTGAGAGAGATTAATGACCAGTGGCTGTTATTTCCTTTTATTTGATGTTGGTTGTGGTATTGTGATTGTGTACTTGTCTATTTTGGTTTTGCTGTAGAGAAGTTATTTATATCCTTTGTTTTCTTGGGTGTAGTGAATGTCCTCAGGTGGGAGGTTTCCTTCTAGTAAATTCTCTATGGCTGGGTTTGTGCATAGATATTGTTTAAATTTGGTTGTGTCATGGAATATCTTGTTTTGACCATCTGTAGTGATTGAAATTTTTGCTGGGTATAGTCGCCTAAACTGTTATCTGTGGTCTCGTTGGGTTTGCAAGATGTCTGCTCAAGCGCTTCTGGCTTTTACGATGTCTGTTGAGAAGTCCAGGGTTATTCTGACAAGTTTGCAATTATAGGTTACTTTTTTCCCTTGAGGCTTTTAATATTTTTCCTTTGTTTTGTACATTTAGTGTTTTGATTATTATGTGGCAGGAGGGTTTTCCTTTCTGGTCTATTCGATTTGGTCTTCTGTAGGTCTTTTGTATGCTTATAAGCATCTCTCTTAAGACTGTGGAATTTTTCTCCTATAATTTTGTTGAAAATATTTTCTGGGCCTTGGAGCTGGGAATCTCTTCTTCCTTCTGTTCCTATTATTCTTAGGTTTTAGTCTTTTCATGGTGTTCTTGATTTCTTGGATGTTTTGTGACAAAAAATTTTATTTTTATTTTTTTGTGACAGAAATTTTTTTAGATTTAACATTTTCTTGATAGATTCATTGATTTATTCCATTGTATCTTCTACACCTGAAATTCTTTCCACTCTCTCTTGTACTCTGTTGGTGATTCTCACCTTGGTAGTTCCAGTTTTTGTTTTTCTCTAAGTTCTCTGGATTGAAACTGATTTCCTCAGTTTGTGTTTTCTTTATTATTTCCATTTCCATCTTCAGATCTTGAACTGTTTTTATTGATTTCCTTCACCTGTTTGTGTTTTCCTGCATTTCTTTAAGTGAATTGTTTAATTCCTTCACCAGTTTGTTTATATTTTCCTGTATTTCTCTGAGTGACTTGTTTCCTCTCTAAAGGCCTCAAACTATTTGACTGTACCTTCCTGTATTTCTTTAAGTATTTTACTCATTTCCTCTGTTATCATTTTCATAAACATAGATTTAGTATCATTTTCTTATGTTTCAGGTGTGTTAGTGTATGCAGGGTTGCTTGCCATGCGGTAACTGAGTTCTAAGGATGCCATATTGCTCTGGCTTTATTATTATTATTATTGTGTTTTTACAATGGCCTCTATCCATCTGGTGGTCTCTGGCATTGGCTGGTAGATACTGTTGCTCACTGGAGTTCTAGGGCATGGAGGAAGAGCCCTGGGAAAGACTCTGGATATTCCTGCAGGAGACCTGACAGATTGGTGGGAATGGTCTTGGACTGGCGGGTAGTTCTTAGGGACTTGCCAAAGGCTCTCCTAAGATGTATTAACCTGGGGACGAATTGGATTCCTCAGGAGCCCGGGAACCCTCCTCTCACCAGGGGAAGTCCTAGAGTTAGCTACTCTGCTACTGGCTTTCTTACTCCAAGATTAATGAGCTCCAGCTGCTCAGACATGGTGCTCAGAAATTGTGTTTGCTGGGTGGAACCATTTTGGAGAACTTGTAAGCTCAGAGGTTTTGCCGGTCTCCTTAGGGAGATGGGTTGAGCTTAGAGCTCAATGGGGTTGTTACCATAGCTCCTGAGCTTCAGGAGGCCAGAGGTTTGAGCTCAGTACCCAGTATCCAGTACCCAGTACCCAGTATCCATAAAGGGTGTGTGGCCTGAGGCTGAGGCCTTGCACTACCCCATGGGAGCCCAGGAAATTTTTCTCAGGAAAAGTCCGAGGGTGACTTGGACCCAGGCGTTCCTCTCACCTGGGAAACACAGATGCTGGAATTTGGTTGTACACAGCACAGCCTGATCTTACTGCTGCCATACTGTTGAGATACCTTGCATGATCAGCACTGCCATCCAACTCCACCTAATAATAGCTTTTCTTTCACCTGGCAGGTGAAAGAAAATTAATTAATTCACTAAGTATCTTTGAAATGCCTGGAAGTTCTTTGTAGGACCTGAAATACCTTGCTTAGATTATCTTCAGCAGGAGCAGAAGTTGATTCTTTTTTTTTTT
>REGO01000081.1:92002-138304 GCA_010120015.1 Rhombomys opimus | reverse complement strand
GTAGCCCTGGCTGTTTTGGAACTCACTCAGTAGACCAGGCTTGCCTTGCACTCAAAGATCCACCTGTCTCCACCTTCCAGGTGCTTGGTCTAAAGGTGTGCAACATCAAGCCTGGTGATGAGTTTCATTATGTGATTTAGAAGCTAATTCCAAAGAGATTTTAAAAACCACATTGAGTAAGAGAACCCCTTTCATTATAAACCCATTGCCTTCCTGTGTGTCTGGAAAAGAACATGGCACCCAGGGCTCTTTCTGGGACTCAGCTGTTCTCAACCTGTGGGTCGCAACCTCTTTGGGGGTCAAATGATCCTTTCACGGGGGTTAAATATCAGATAGCCTACATGTTAGATATTTACATTATGACTCAAACATTAGCAAAATTACAGTTGTGAAGTAACAAGAACATAAAGTTATAACAACATAAGGAACTGTATTAAATCGTCATAGCACTAGGAAGGTTGAGAAGCACCTCTCTAACAGAATATTTTCACTATTAGCGGATACTTTTAAGTTTATCCCCTGGGGGCCATGCTGATCCACCACTCGCCAAACTGACATTTGGTTTGTCATAACTCCCAGATGTTACTGTAACTCTACAGACACGGATGAAAACTTGCTGCAGCTGCTCTTGCTGGGAAGGGAGAACATCAGCCAGCAAAGTCTTTTTAAAATCGTGTTGAATTTTTATAGTTAAGTCTGATGCTTTAAGTTTAAAATATAATTCTGTCATTAATTATCTACAGGACTTTTAGGTGATTTAAATGTTCTCGAGTTTAATTTATTCATGTGTTAAATACAAATAATAATAATTATGCCCTGTCCCAGGATTTGGGTAATCAAAAAAAGTTAGTCCATATAATGTGTTCAACCTTGACTCTCAAATAACATTAAATAAACGTAGCTATACCCTTGTTCTTGTGGTAAACTTTGCAAGTAATACAGTTTGAGGCATTGTGCCTCCATCTTGGCTTTTTGGATAATAATAACATAAGATTTTATTAACCAAATTTAGCAACTATTAACTACATTTTCTAGAGCTAAAAACAAATAAGTCAATTTCATTTTGAATAAATATTCAATAAAAGGCAGAGTATTTGAGGTGAGCAGCTCTTTCTAAAAGGCCTCTTACTTTATACAGTTCAGCCTTTAGTAAATATTTCTGTCAGTTGATACTTAATTGGATGTTACCATTTGAAAGTATCTTGTGTAGTTAAAGGTTACTAATTCATGTCAATTAAGCAAACACAGTTCTTAAAGCATATTTTACATATCTTTTCTCTTGTCAAAAATTATGTCTAGAGGAGGCAGGGAAGATGTCAGAGGAATTCTGGAAGGGGAAACCATAATCAGTATATACTGTATGAAAAAAAAATATTTTATAAAGAAACAAAAAGAAGCTGGAAACAGCCCAGATGCCCCTCAACTGAAGAATGGATGCAGAAACTGTGGTACATCTGTACAATGGAGTATTACTCAGCAATGAAAAATAAGGAAATCATGAAATTTGCAGGTAAATGGTGGGACCTGGAAAGGATCATCCTGAGTGAGTTGTCACAGAAGCAAAAAGACACACACGGTATATACTCACTCATATAACATACAACATAGAATAAACCCACTAAAATCTGTACATCTAAACAAACTAAGCAAAAGAGAGGACCCTAACTAAAATGTTCAATCTCCATCCTGAAAGGCAAAGAGGATGGACATCAGAAGAAGAAAAATTAGGAAACAACCTCAGAACCTGCCACAGAGGGCCTCTGAAAGCCTCTGCAGTGCAGACTGTCAAAGCAGATGCTGAGCCTGATGGCCAACTGTTGGGCATATTGAATGGAATTTTATGTAAGAAGTGGGAAATAGTAAGAGCTGGAGAGGACAGGAACTCCACAAGGAGAGCAACAGAACAAGAAAATTTGAACACAGGGAACTTCCCAGAGACTCATACTCCAACCAAGGACTATTCATGGAGATAACCTAGAACCCTGACAATGCAGCCACTTCTGATGAGAACTGATAGACTAAGATCAGAAAGAAGGAGAGGAGGATGTCCCCTATCAGTGGACTTGGGGAGGGGCATGCATGCAGAAAGGGGGGGAGGGTGGGACCGGGAGGGGAGGAGGGAGAGGCTTATGGGGGGATACAAAATGAATAAAGTGTAATTAATAAAAGTTAAATAAAAAATTTAAAAAAAGAAACAAAAAGATAAAAACATAAAAGAAACATACAACCATCAGGTGGGGTATAGCACCTGATGGTTGTAAAATCAATGTTCTGGAGGCTGAGGCAAGGGGATTGTATTTGAAGTCATCCTGGGTGGATTAATTAAAAAATTAATTTTAATTTTTTTTTTTTGTGGATACAGTGAACTTTGCTGATGGTATTAAAGAGAGTGATACTTCCTAAGCCCCACCAGTTATTCTGAGAGTCTGGGATGGAAACTGTGAGAGAGATGTTTAGTGTTGGAGGCTGAGTTGGGACAGGATCTCCTCGTGTCCTTGCTGGGATTCTTCTGCTTTGGTTTGGGGCTTCTTACTCTTTGGAGGCCATGTAGGTCTTGAGGTCTACTACCCTGTTGCTGTAGTTGTATTTATTGTCATACCAGGAAATAAACCTTAAAAAGCTGTCTTTGAGAGCAACGCCAGCCCCAGCATCAAGAGTGGAAAAGCAGATGTCACGGTGAAAGTTGTAGGAGACAACCTGGTCCTCAGTGAAGCCCATGATTCCCTTTAGTTTATGTATGCTAGAGTGCATAACTGTGTGAGCTGTGTGTATGTGTGTGTGTGGCACTCCTGCCACAGCACATGTATGGTGGTCAGAGGACAACTTTGTAAAATCAGTTGTCTACTTCCACTGTGAATGCCAGGATTTCAACTCAGGCTGCCTGGAACTTCCAGTGCCTGTCTTATGCTTAAAATGTAGACATAACTCAAATATTTCATAAAGGAATATAAATAAATGGCATGGTCTGAAGCCTTTCGTTTCTTATGTGAAAGGAGGTGAATGGAGGCCCCACTGCCCATAGATACTTCTACAAAGGGCAAGAGGAGATTGATGTTGTATGGTTTGGTGATGTATGGACACCATTATCAACACAGAACACAGAATCGGGGCCTTTTCAGTTGTGTTTCCCAGAGGGCAGAGCTTTCGGTGAAGGGAGTAGGTATTGCTGCTCTGTCAACAACTGTAGTCCCAAGGAGCAGGTGAGAAGAACAAGGCAGGAAAGCAGGAAGAGCAAGCGCTAACATAATGATGTGTGCTTCATTTCCACAACTTTAAAATATAGCTCACTGTAGAACCTCAGAGCAGTCTCTTTGAAAAAGCAGAGCCTCAGTCTCTAGAGCACCCATCAGGATCAAAGACAGTCATTTGTCAACTGGTTTCCTTTTCACATCAGTCAAAAGTTCTTGTGCTTCTTTCTGGTCACCAGACCAGAAAGTGAAATATTTGCAGAGGTGATCTGGGATAAAATCCAGCACAGTCAACATATGTATATGTGAAGTGTCTGAGCCCAGGCATGGGTGAAACTTTACTCAATGTAGAGATTTAGGGGGGAAAAAATCAGCATTAATTTTGCCATTACTATTACTTCATTTGTTGATTTGTTGATTTTTATTTATCCATTCTTTGGGGTTAGTAGGTTTGCTTTTTTGTTCATGGCAACCTTTCACCCCACAGTTCAGGCTGGCCTGGCATTCATTATGTACCCAAGAGTGGCCTTAAACTTAGAAGAATTCTCTTGCATTAGACTTCTGAGTGGGATTACAAATGTAAATCATGCCCAGCCTCATTTAATTTCTTTTTTGTGTTGTCTCATTATTTTTTCTGTGCCTAATTGGAATTTATTTTATTTAAGTGATGTCTTCTAACCAAAATTGTGTTTTGGTTTATACAATAAAAATTCAACTGTAACAAAGTATCACCTACAGCACCAATTTTAAGGTAAAGCTACAAAAGAATACAAGGTAACTTGTCCATGCTAGCTGGAGACTGGTTCCTTCTGCTCCCCTCTTCCTTCAGGCTCTGCCTACCAGCCATAAAGTCAGGGAAGACAAAAAGCAAAGATTCTTGTATGGCTCTTCATTCACCTTGTTAGACAAATAGAGTTCTAACAGATATCAACATTTCACATGATTGTATTATATATGTAATTAAAACATTAATAGTATAAAATATGCAATTTTCATATGCCTTACTTAGGAGCTAGGGTGAAATGTTAATGAGCAAAGAAAAATTTCTCACAATCAATTGCTCTTTAGATTGATTAGACATTCTGAAGTTAATGCATTTGATTCACTACAACTACAGAATAAAGGAGAAAAATGCATTCCCTTTCATACACATAGACAATACATTTGTGGAAATGCATTTGTGTTTTTTTTTCAATCAAAGTAAATTTGAAACAGAGCAAAGATTCTTCAGATTCATTAGACCTCATCAGATTGTTTAAGGGTTGTGGTTAGTGGCGTGTTTAGTTGTAAGTATGAATTCTTTTCCATTATGCTTGAATACAGAATGTTCACGTCCATTCTCGTCACTCTCTCTCTTTAAGCATTGTAGAGAGTACTGTAGCCAGTGCAGTAAGGCTAATGGGGAATCAAAGTTTCAAGGAATGAAAGATGTAAAATTGTTAATGATTTTTGGTAACATGATTGCACACATACAAAATAAAGAGATATACACAAATAGAAATAAGCAATTTTGCTAGAATCTAGGGAAATATAAAAATCTATAGTAATAGTGAAACATTTGATTTTAATGCCATTAATAACAGCCCCAAAATATTAAAATCTTATGAACAAATCTAATAGAAGATAAAGGGACCTTTACACTAAAACTCTCAGAACATTGCTGAGAGAAATTAAAGATTTAATAAGCAGAACAATAGGCCATGTTATAGAGTGTGAAGACTCAATTTTGCAGTCTCTTATTTGCACTATCCATTCAGTGCCAACACAATCAAAATCACACTAGGGTTTCATTGAAATTGACGAGCTTGCTCTATACTCTATGCAGAAATGCAAAGACTAAAACAGTCAAGGAAATAATGAAGAAGGAAGATAAAGCTAGAAAACTCACACTGGAAAATATTATAACACCATGGAGCCATGCTAATTAGTACCAAGTGGTATTAAAAGAAGACAGTAGGATAGAATAAAAATGCTATAAATAGATCCAGATGTAAACATATATATTTTACCACTCTGTTGCCACTGTAATTCAGTGAGGAAATGAAGACGACTTTCAAGAAAATGATGTTAGGTTGTAATTCTACCCTTGAATGTATGGGTAATAAAAGCAAGTTAACAGGAAGAATATAATTGTATTCACAGCAACTTTAAAAACAAGTACAATTTACCTTTGATTTAAAAACAAACAAAAACCTTAATTTTATTTGGTGAGGTCAGCTATATTTTGCTTTGCATATAAAGTGGCCGCAAAGACTCTTGTGGGACATAGGTAGTGGAATGCTGGGACATAGGTAGTGGAAATATTAAGAGGTTCTTTGTTCATGATGATGTGACCTTCATCAGTGGGTTGGTCAAGTAGTAAGTTATTACTGAATGGGCTATAGATGGCGGGGACTGTTGGGAAAATTGGCTCACTGATGGTGTACCTCTGTGAAAAATGCATGTCATCTCCGCTCCTTTCCTGCATCTCTCTGCCTACTTTCTGGCTGCCATTAGGCGGGCATGTGTGAAAACAGAACCTTAATAGTGACCTCATTTGTGCACCATATTGATTTTTGAAGGAACCTAAGAGACAGAGAACAAAAATTCTAAATGTAAGCATGGAAAACTATTTCTATGATATCAGAGTAGGCAACTATTTTCAAAACTGGCTGCACAAAATTCTATTTAAAATACTGGGAAGTTAAACTGAAGAGCTTCTATTAGTGAAAGGGTCTCCCTAAAAAGATGAGGAAACACTGGAGAGAGGATCAAAGATGCTATCCATATATACATTTGACAAGGGATTCTAAATTCCAAAGTGTGTGTATGCATGCATGTTTGTGTTGACTTGGAAGTCAACATCTGTTTTCTTCCATCACTTTCCATTTTATGTTTTGAAGCAGGATTTCTCACTGAGCCGGAAGCTTACAGATTTGCCCAGGCTGGCCAGCTGGCACCCTTGGAAACTCTGTAATCACTTTTCTCCCTTTGGGGTTGCAGAGATGTACCATTGTACTCAGCTTTTTACATGAATGCTTGGGAATCACTCAGGTCCTGACCTTGTATGGCAAATACTTGACTGACTGAGCCATCTCCCAAGATCCCAAGACCAGCTTCGTAACTGCTATCAATAATAATGGAAAATAGGAAGGCAGTGCCAGCAGATGGAAAGAGCATATTCTAATTGGTCAATGAATGTGTCAATGAATGAATGTGTAAAAGCTTGTTATTTCTGGACTTGACTGTTGCAGTCCACTCACAGGTTTCTCTCCCTCCAGTTTATAGTACTACATTCTGTTGGTAGAACATACTTCTCAAACATAAACACTTATCACACGAGAAGAGATAATAAACAAAATTCCTAGTATAAGACTGGGTACTTGGTGCCACCAAATATCCTTTTCTTGTACACACATTGGAAATGTCTTTCTGATATTCATTAAGGAAGAATGCCTATTTTAGATTGAATTTCCAGGAAGCATATCATGGGAAAATATTCCTGGTGTTTGCTGAGAAGAACATGAATCAAGATCTAAGAGGGGGCAAGATCTAAGGTGAAGCCTGATTTCAGGTCATCACCTGGATCTCCTATAAGTTCTAGGACACAGGTTACAGGTAACTTTATTCTTTGATAGAGGTAATTGGAGAAGCATTTAGGTATCTGACAGGCTATGAGCCACCCTTGGAGGGACTCAGCTCCCAGGCATTTCTGGGTCTTGGTTGGTGAGCACACCTATCATAGCCCAAACAAAATTCTCAGTTAAAGGTTTAAAAAAACTGTTTGTTTATTAATTTCTCTCTTAACCCAGATATCACAGAAATAATTGATACTCTACTATATTATTTTAACAAGTTTCACAGCACAAAAACTGAGCAGTTATTACTCTATCCTTAACCCTCTAAGCTAATTTGGTTTCCTCCCAGTGTACATCCCAGAGATACTTGCACATTCATTGTAGCTTTCAGGTTGAAGGAAGTAGCTTGATACCGGGCTGAGCAACCACTCAGATGGAGGTATGGCCTCCAAGACACAGCAGGGCTGCCTCATCTTTGCTTGCTAGAAGCTTCTCCAGTGAGTATTTGATTCTCTAAATCCCACCACTTTAGTATTTATTCTTCCTGGGCTGTCTAGAGTATTCTAACCTTTATAGATAGCCAAC
Source organism: Rhombomys opimus (assembly GCA_010120015.1). Taxonomy (NCBI): domain Eukaryota; kingdom Metazoa; phylum Chordata; class Mammalia; order Rodentia; family Muridae; genus Rhombomys; species Rhombomys opimus. The sequence goes on along the minus strand of REGO01000081.1, from coordinate 130,974 downwards.
AGGTAACATTCAATTTCCTTGCCATTTTTCTGAAGAGAGAGAGAGAGAGAGAGAGAGAGAGAGAGAGAGAGAGAGAGAGAAAGAAAACACAAAGTTTTTAGACAGATAGCAGGTCAGTTTTACAATTAAAGATGCTAATTTGGCTTGGTTTGAAAGCCAAATGGACCTGCTAAATATGTTCCAGAAATAGGTATCTTCACCAGCTTTGTCAGTAGTTTATGCTTTACCAGACTGCCGGAAATTAGATAACCTTCTTAAAAATTTATTTTTCACATTCTTGAAGCAGAATATTGAGCTGCAGAAGCTGGAAACTTCTTTCTGTACCGATCCTCATATCCAGAAGTTGGGAAAGATGAGCTAAAGATGAACTGCGAGGGAAATAAAATAAAGGTCTAATCCCAGAAACAAATGTGATCCCTTGTCATCGAATCTACTAAAGGCTCCATGTTTTACTATTATCACATTGGCAACTGCTCACAGTTAGGAGTATCATTTCACACTAGAGCACCAAAGTCGTGACCAGTAGCCCTGGGCTGATGAGGTCCCCAGCTGCCAGCACAAAAAGTTGCCCCAAGTGAGTAGTAGACAGGAGGTTCTTCCCTGGGTTGTTCAGCCTCAAAGGAAGGAAGGAGGGTCTTCTTTTAAAGTTCAGAGTATATTTCCCAGTTTACTACCCCAACCGAGATGGCTTGGGGAAAGAAAACTAGATGTGCCTGTAGAAGAAAGCAGATTGGGAGAAAAGAGTGGTTCCAACCAACACTTAGGACTTTTGTGTTGCTGAAACCGTTTTATATTAGCTACTTTATTTTCAATACAAAATCAGCAGTAATACCTTATAATCATTGTTCTTAAAAGGAAACCTATGGTATATATATATATATATATATATGCATGCCTAGGAGTGGTATAGCTGAATGTTGATGTAGCACTATTCCTAACTTTCAGAGAAAGCACCTGATTGATTTCCAAAGTGGTTGTACAAGGGTACATTTCCACCAGCAATGGAGGAGGGTTCCCCTTTCTCCACATCCTCTCCAGCATGTGTTGTCACTTGGGTTTTTTATCTTAGCCATTCTGATGGGGGTAAGGTGAGATCTCAGGGTTGTTTTGATTTATATCTCTTGATGACTAAGGACATTGAACAATTCTTTAAGTATTTTCTCCACCATTTGATATTCCTCTATTGAAAATTCTCTATTTAGCTCTGTAATCCATTTTTTCTTAATTGGATTACTTGGCTTGTTTGCGTTTAACTTGTTAAGTTCTTTATATATTCTGGATATTAGCCCTCTGTCATATATAGGGTTGGTGACGATCAATCCTTTCCCAATCTGTAGGCTATCATTTTGTTCAGACATCAGTGTCCTTTGCTATACAACAAGGACATTTGCTCAACCATGTGTGTAGGAGCTTTATTCGTAATAGCCAGAAGCTGGAAAAAACCTAGATGTCCCTCAATGGAGGAATGGATACAGAAATTGTGTATATTTACACAATGGAATCTGTTCAGCTATTAAAAACAAGGAAATCATGAAATTAGCAGGCAAATGGTGGGAACTAGAGAAGATCATCTTGAGTGAGGTAACCCAGAAGCAGAAAGACACACATGGTATATACTCACTCATAAGTGGATATTAGCCTTATAATGCAGAATAAACATACTAAAATCTATATTCCTAAAGAAGCTAAACAACAAGGAAGACCCTAGGGTAGATGCTCAATCCTCATTCATAATAACAAACATGATAGAGATTGGAGGAGGGAGAAAACAGAGAACAGGACAGGAGCCTATTAGGGAGGGCCTCTGAAAGACTCTACTGATCAAGGTATCAAAGCAGAGGCTGAGACTCATAGCCAAACTGTGGGCACAGTGCAGGGAATCTCATGAAAGAAGGGGAGATAGAAAGACTTGGAGGAGACAGGAGCTCCAAAAGGAAACCAACAGAGCCATAAAAATTGAGCACTGGGGGCTCTGAAGAGAATGATACCCAAACCAAGGACAATGCATGGAGAGAAACTAAAACCCCAGCTCAGATATAGCCCAAAGACTCAGTCTCCAAGTGAGGTCCCTAGTAATGGGAGCAGGGACTTTCTCTGGCATGAACTCAGTGGCAGGCTCTCTGATCATCTTGGGCAGTGGGGGGGTGCGACCTTGACAGGCCACAGAAGAAAACAATGCAACCAGCCCTGATGAAACTTGATAGGCTAGGGTCAAATAGAAGGGGAGGAGGACCTCCTCTATCAGTGGACTAGGGGATGGCATAGGGGGAGAAAAAGGAGAGAGGGTGGTATTGGGAGGAGCAGAGGGAGGGGGCCACAGCCAGAATACAAAGTGAATAAATTGTAATAAATGATAATAAAAAATTAAAAAGGAAACCTATAATGATTTTATATTTTATATGCAAAAGTAATGAAACATAATATTTCAACCTGTCTATACTCAGAGGTGTTAGAGATGGGACCTCACTTGGTCCTCATTCAACTGTTGTGGGCAGGGATAAAAAGAAGTAGTAAAGGTAAGACATTGAGTTACCATGGTAATGAGATAATCATGACAGAAAAGCTGGCTTAGCACGAGTGCATTGCTGTCCCCCGGGAAGCCAGAGGAGAGAGCTGTGCATGGCGTGCCTCACTGCTCAGAAATGGAGTGATCTTCCTCTGCAGTGGTGGGGACAGACTGAGCAGTGCCCTCTCTTCTTCACGGTGACATATACCGGTGACCAGTGTGCAGCCATGTTTTCACCATGAAAGAAACAAGGAACTAAATAAACACTGATATTTCCCAGCAGAAAATTACCCTCCTCTTCTTCACCGTTGGCACACCTTGAATCAACCTTCCAATGCCCTCCTCAGTTTCAGAATAAAGACCGATCTGAGCAGTGGAAGTCAGCATTCCCCTCAAGGTGCGTCCCTTGGGAGAAGGGTCCCCACTATACAAACTGTGAGATCCTTAGGGCAAATAAAACTCTCAGCTAATTTTACTTGGAAGGAAGCTCTGAGATAGGTATGGGGCATTTTTTTTTATAATTTTAACTAATTTTTAATGATGATATCTGATATTTTAACAGTTCGACCAGAGCAGCAAAGCCTTGAGTTTGTTGTTTAAATATCTTTGATGCTTTGTCATAACAGATTAGTTTCTAAATGTTTCCAATTTGGCAGATAACGCTGATTATTTTCTGCAATCACACTGCATATGTGCACAAGATTATAATTAATGATCAGGGTTGCCAGCCGTACTTCACTAATAATCCATCAGTTGTTAGGCGCTGATTAGTTCAACTGGCATTTGTGCCCTCTGCTGGGGCAGACACAAGAGGAAAAGGGCTGTTGATCTGGAGAGATCTGCCAGAGTCAGAGGATCAATAGTTTCCTGATTTCCATTATAAATCTGAAAATTCTGGGGGCGCTATTGACAAAGCTGCCACTGTGGATAGAGAGTGTTTATATCGCCTCTACTGGAGGAGTGCATTTCCTAATTAGATTGAAATTGGTCGGTTGGCAACTTTGCAATCTGTGCGTCCCCAGTGTCCCAGTATGCTAACACAAGGATTCTGAGATTAGTGGTGTAATTCAGAAGAATTATGTGACCAAGAGATGTCAAGGTATCAAAGTTGTTTCATCATGATGAAATGAAAATTATCAACTCACTTATTTATATCTCCCTGCATTTATACTTTTAAAAATATTATATCTATCCATATCTCGGGCAAAAATGTGGCCAACAAAAGATTGTCCTAAGGAGTTATCATTAAATGCTTGAAAAAATAAAAAAAAAAAAAACAGGAGGAAGCACAAATTTATTTCAGATTATTTAGAATTCCTGTGATATTAGAGTTTTGATATGATTGTCGTGTAAGACATGTCCAGTACAGATTCCAAGACCCCTTGGACCTTTCTTAGCAGCTTCCTGCTGGGATACCCCCCACCGCCACACCTGGAAGTATTAAGGCATATATCATCCCAAGTCAAATTTATTTTACTTTTTACTAAAAGACTGTGATGATCTACCTTCAGGAGGGCATATAGAGGTAGGAGGTCCAATCAACAGCCCAGAAAAATCTTTTATTTTGTGCTAGTAAAAAAAAAAAAAAATGGAACAACTAATTCCAACGTTCTGCTTTCAGAGCACAACAGAAGAGTCCTTTACCATGTATTCTTAACTGTGACTTAGTGACACCCTGGGATTGTTGACAATCAGATTCTTGACTTGGAGGAGATATATGATGAGTGTGTGTGTGTGTGTGTGTGTGTGTGTGTGTGTGTTTGTGTGTGATGGAAAAGAAGGATTTTGATTTGTGTTTGGTTTTCCAGTTTGTCCAGGAAGTCAAAGTTAGAGAAAGAAATTAGGAACTTCTTTTTTTCTTTTCACTTATGGCTAGATTGCATGAGCATATGTGGATGGACACTGGAAACCTTTACCATGGAGACCCCACCATTATCAGTTCATCAAAGAATCCAGTTGCTCCCGAGACCAAATGAGCAGTTATTGCAATGGATTCATCAACTGGTAGGGCATACCCAATACTGACTTTTAAGTGGAGTGAATATTCAGTGGAATAAACTTCCTTAAAGCCTGGGGAAGTTTTAGTAAGAGGTGTGGTCACTGAAAATGGTGGAAACGTAGATATTTAAATAAATCATTCTAATCTACGGATTTCAGATAACTATGCAAGTCTGAAGATTTCACTTGGTTTTGATCATTCAATTAATCCTGAACTTTTTACTGGCTGCAGTGTACAAATTGTATGAGATAATTTTAACTGTCAAAAGATTTGGCAGGGGGTGGTTCACAGCTTTAGCAGTCATGTTTTAAATAGTATTTCCAGGAGTAGCACATTTTCTGTTGACAGACCAGCAATTAATCTAGTTCTTCATTAGAGAAAAAGAAGATATGTCGGTTTTAAGTATCCTTGGCAATGAAATGATTTACTCTTAATCAAATTGGCATCTAATATGTTAGTGATGGATATTATAGGGTATACTCTTCTTGTTTGCATTAAGCATTATCCAGGTTCAGACATCTTATTATGTGTGAAGTAATGTTTATCGAAGTATTGCAGCGACCTTCTGATACATTGTCGCTTCTCAAGTAATGGGAATAAGGTTTGCTTTAGTGTGATGTGGGTGTTTCCGTGCTTTTTCTTAGCTTAAGGGCAGGCACTTAGACTTCTCCAACACATATCTTGGAAGGAGAATAAGTAGGTAAGCAATAAGTAGAATTTAACTTATATTCAGATATGTGCTCCCTATCTGAGAAGTTAATAAATTACATTTTAGAAGGCAAGCTATTCCACGATGGTGGAATACACTCAGTAACTAAGCGTGGTAAAACGAATTATAATCTCTAGTCATTTGCTCTCTTTCTGATTGGACGTGGGTGTTGCCGATGGTTTCCACAAGATTTTCGGGGCCTCACTCTGTAACCTGTATCACTGCTGTAACTCGAGACCAAGCCACTTATTTTGCTTTTGGCAATGGACTGTGAATAGGCATCATATATACCACATTCAGAGACCTAGTGAACATTGTGCTTCCACTCTAGCTCTCTTCTCTTTAGCATTAGGCCAAAACAGGGTTGTTGTTGTTTTGTTTTGTTTTTTAAATTCTTTATTCTGGGGTAGAGCTTACATACAGAATAGAATAATCTGGGCCTTGGATATTCTGTAGCCATCATGTAACATGAAAGGTATGAGTGATTGTTGTGAACCCCTGATGTGTTGGAATTGTTTGTCTCTGGTCATTTATTGAACAAAAACTGATTAATGAAAATAGCAAAGTACTCACTGCTTGTCGATTTTATATGCTCTATGCTCTGCTTTGGATCAGCCTCCTTCAGGGACTCCATCTTATTGAGATTTCAATAGAAACACTAATATGGCAAATATGAAAGCTAATATGGCAGAGGCAGAGTAGTGGGCTATTTCACTATACCCATTGATAGTTTCCTCCAGGAAAGAAAACATTTCAGAGACCAAATAAAAAGGCATATCTTCATTAAGAGACTAGAAAAAAGAGAAGGAAAGACTGATGAACACTGAAGACTGGCCAGGACACCTAACAATCTACACATTAAAATCTAGAGACAATGAAGATCAGTGAACTCTTATGTAGTGAAGAGTTGAGGTTTGGTTTTGGAACATTCTCACAGGGAAAAACAAAGTACATAAATAGAACTTTTGACTTCATTGTGCTTTCCAAAAAGAGAGAAACAATGAAATTTGGGAGCTAAAATGGTCCCATTAGTTTGTAAGTCACTTTTGTGAGAGTAGTAATGTTCTGTATGATGTCTGGCAAGACAGCCAGTATCAACATGTGAATGCTGAGCCTACAAGATGTACTTAGTACAAATATGGGTACTTAAAGTGACCATTGCATTAAAGTTCAATTTTAGAAGAAAATCCATGTTTTATAAGAAAGTAGTTTTTATATATTCTCATTTCTCTTTTAGAAATTAATCCCAGTTGTGTGCACCTTGACCTTCTTTTTTCCTGTGGACAGAACATCTCCCATACATAAGCCTGTAGCCACACTGCCATCTTCATAATAACCAGGTTACATGGAGGTGGTCCCTTGAAAACAACTGCAGCAGGGGAAGGAAGCACCCTTGCAAAGTCCTGTTGATTTTGTGGTAGAGAGAATGGGTAAGAACCCGTCAACATTTCCTTTGATTTTATACTGGAAGGTCAACCTCAGGCCTCATCTGTAGCCCAGAGGTTGTACTCCCCATCTCACCTGCTATGCTACTGTCTTGCCCATGCCACACCTTCATATGTTAGGACCCGGGTAACGTTTTCTTTCAGAATCCTATCTACTGCCAGTATTACCAATCTCAATAGAATTAAATTATTACCAATGGAACACATTGGGGTTTCTCTTAATATTTCTTTTTGTTTCATACCCCTATCTAATCTGAACTGCAAAATATGTACTAACCCCAAGTTCTCATTACCATCTCCTCTCTGCCCTTTTGCTGTATTTCTGAATTTCACCAGCGTTGCCTTTCCCCTAGCCTGCTTGAGTACTGAGGAAGTGATCGTTATCTCTTAATGGTTTCTGTCTTCTTGTGGTTTCCCCCAATAAAATCACAAGTAATTTTTCCTGTCCTATGACTTCCTTGCCCAAATTCCTTTAAGGTCTGTTGGCCTTCACCAGTTGACTCCTGATGCTCCGTTCCCCTTGGCTAAATAAGCTTCCTTTGTCTTCCTTAAATATATCAGACTACGTCCCCTTTGCACTCACTGCCCTAAAATTCTTTTCTTTTAGAGAGCTAAAGGGCTTGCCTTTTCTCTTTATTCATGATTCTGGCCAAAAGCGTCTATTCGGGAGGCTCTCTGAATAATCTGAAGTAATACCCCACCCCCATTCTCAGTCTGCTAACTTCAATTATTCCTCCACTCCTTTTTACTTGACTTTTTATTATACATTATTTGTTTAGAGTTTTGTTTGTTTTAATAAATTGTCTTTTCCCACTCCAGTGTAAGCAAAGGGAGGTAAGTCATTTTATCTTTATTTGCTGCTCTTTATCCATTTCCTAAAATAGGCCCAGGCACAGAGTAGAGACTGAATAAATACTTGCTAAATGAACTGATGAAATTTAGAATAATTATACAAACATTCAATATTCTCTTTGGTAAAAGGATTTTGAGATTTGGCAGTGGATTGTGTTAAATGGAATATATTAAGAAATCATTAGTTCCCTGCTTGTCTTCTAATTTCAAAGGCAATCAATTATAAAATAAGAGACAAAATAATTTTATCTGCAATGCATATTTGACTCATACCTTACTAACACTTTGAAGACAGGTAAAATCTGTTACGGTATTTAAATTTAGTCAGGTTTTTAGCAGATTCCATATTTCATGCATTTGTTTATCACATGGTCAAAGCATTGTTTTAACAATGTGTACTTTGTTTAAAAATTTACTGAAATGACATTTAATAATTTTAAGTGATAGACAGATAACATGAAGACAACAGACAAACACATTTTTAGTTATATGAGTCATGTTCTGATAATTCCACACGTGTTTCCTAATAAAGATGTGATAACTTGCCACTGAGAAAAGCATGTGCTCTGGTCCATACTTTCATGGCTGTTCAGAACATTCTGTTGCTTTAGCAACATGCTCATTGCCAAGAGTTTGCAACATTGTTCAGATATTGCATTGTCTGAGCATTCACTTAAAATATTGTTTATTTTAATTTTTTTATTTTTTTGTAAACTGTCTATGTATTAATGAGTTGCAACATGAGGTTTTGATTAATATGTTTATTGTCCAATGACTAACTCAGGGAAATTAGCATCTTTACATTTTATGATCTCTTTATAATCTGTACATTCAAAGTCTCTTCTATTTTAGGCATATAATGCATTAGGACAAGATATGTTCACTATTTTCTGGAAGAGAATGTTGGTAGTTATGTCTCTGATCTAATGTATCTATTGACCAACCTATTCATGTAGTTTTTAAATGATACAGAAGGAGTGTTTTGGTATATATGGTTAGACTGGATTCCACCGCATCTTTTCACCACACCCTATTCCCTGATTGTTATCCTTTCTCACCCATGACATGTTTCTTTTAGCTCATTTTTAGTTTTCTTAATTAGTTAATCATTATGCAGTGTTGAGGATTGCAACTGGAGCCTTATGCTAGCTAGAATATCCTCTATCATTGAGACACTATTCCAGTTCTTAATATCTTTGAGGCCGGATCTACCTATGTAGTACAAGCTGGCTCTGGCTACACTACCCTCTTTTCTTTATCTCTGAGTCCTATGATTATAGTCATGTGCTCACGTACATTTTCAGTTTTTGCTTGTGTTAGACCAGTAGTTTTACATCCCAGGGGAACACAGCGTGGTATGTTAGTGCTTTTATGGATTGCTTGTTGACCAGCTTATGATGTAATAAATGCATTTAAGAAATAATTTCTACTGGTAAAAATACAAAAGACTACTGCAAATAAAGCTACTATGAACATGGTTGAGCAAATGTCTTTGTTGTATACTTGAGCATCTTTTGGATATATGTCTGAGAGTGGGATAGCTGGATCTTGAGGACCCCTGCACAGATGTAGCCCGTGGCAGCTCAGTCTCCAAATGGGCTTCCTAGTAATGGGAACAGGGACTGTCTCTGACATGAACTCAGTGACCTGCTCTTTGATCACCTCCCCCTGAGGTGAGTGCAGTCTTCCCAGGCCACAGAGGAAGATAATGCAGCCAGTCTTGATGAGAACAGATTGACTAGGATCATATGGAAGGGTAGGAGGACTTCCCCTATCAGTGGACTGGGGAAGGGGCATGGGAGGAGAAGAGGGAGAGAGGGTATGATTGGGAGGGGAGGAGGGAAGGGGCTACAGCTGGGATACAAAGTGAATAAATTGTAATTAATAAAACAATAAATAAATTTACAAATGTAAAAGACTCTAAGTACCTTAAAATCTGATGTCAGACCTTAAAAAAATTTCCTAAAGCTTTAACATTCAAACCCTATCTTTACTACTTCCGGAAGGAGCCTTTAGTATTAACCACCATTTCTTCAAAATTTATCTAATTTAAATATGACATGAATAATATATTCAATAAACAGGAGCCATTGATCTATGACTTTTAACAAAGCTGCTATTAACTTTCAATTCTCACAGTTATAGATTGACCCTGATCCAATAAGGTATCCATTCCTTGGTAGACTTCACAGTTAGAGACTTTATTTATTTATGTTTAGAACTGCCCATAAACACTATCCTAGTCAGCATTATGCTTCCTATTTGCTACTTGTGATGCTGGCATGATCCAAGCCAACATTACTCCCAGCGTTTCAATAAAGAATATCTTTATTAAAATACATCTGAAGCTCTCTATATTAATTACTGCTTATTTAAATCTAGTTTTTCTTATAGGGAATTGCAATACTAAATGGTTTTTAAAAGATTCAAAAATGTTCCCAGATGAACTACTTATGCCTTTGTTTTTTAATTCTAGTAACCATTATGTTAGAACCATCTGAGGAATATTTCTGATGGACCTGCTCTTTCTCTCCCCACACCTCATTGCTGATATTTTAAACAAAAAGATACAAGTGTGTCCGTACTGCAGTTATATTCTCATGCTATTTTGGAATTTAATCTGCCAAAATATCAGAAGCCTAATTGAATTGCAATAAAAGAGTATCATGGTGTGTAATAGTCAAGTGTCCCGAAGCACCAAAAAGGTAAAGTTATGGGAGCCCATGTATAAATTGAAGTCTTGTTGCAGCTGGCTATGGAGGCGCACACTTTCACTCCAGTGCTTGAGAGGCAGAGAAAGGCCGATCTTTAGGAGTTCAATGCCAGTCTGCCCTACATAGTGCATCACCAGGCCAGCCAGGGCTACGTAGTGAAGCCCAATCTAAAATAAAAAATAAAAACAACAGCAACAACAAAACAAAACAACAAAAAACAAAAACGAAAGGAAGCAACAACCACAAAAGAAAATTACCCCCCAATCCTGCTGCTCTACATAGTTTCCACTTGTCCTCTTTCTACATTTTACTCCCTGCCTAGGGACACTGATCTGGTATCTCATCTAGCAGTGGCTTTCTATTACCTCTGATTTACAGATGGGCATGGCTAAATTGGGAGTCGGAGGGAGAGAAAGTGATTTAGTTTTTGTTATTGGGCCTATTTTCCTCCATTACTGTCTCTTTCCAGGATCTCTTCACTAAAGATAATTAGGCTAAGCTAATTGTTCTCCCCATTTGTCTGTGCGTCATGCCTCCATTCTGGTACTGGTAATGATTCCTGCCATTGACTTTTTAGCTAGAGGAATTATAATAGTTCATAGTTCTTAATCTTAGGTCACTACATTACCATCCCCATTATTCACAAAGTAATGACTTTTTAAAGAACCCAGGTTCCCATTTAATATAACCAAAATTACCTTACCTTTCGGGATTTTGGTTGGGACAACCACTTTTGAACACCTTAGGAAATTCAGGAGATATATCTCATCATACAGGATTCTGAATTGGTTCCAAGTTTAATTAGAAATTAAGTGGCTTCACAGTTCTTATTTTTTAATCATTTTATATCCAAATTTGTATTTCTCATAGATCCAGGGTGTTTAAGTAAGCCTTATTGAAACGCTCATGACTGAGTCATCCCTGACTGCGATTCCATGGTCCCCAGCACAAATAAGAGAGTATAGTTACATACTCTGTCATGGTCCAAATTTCACAATGCACTAGGTGCTCAAAGACAAACTTATCACACTCTTGTAAGACACTTTCACTGTCAAAACGAGAATGATATCATTGGTTTATAAGCAGCAGCTGTTCAATCCTTAGCCTTGTAAGGAGGCACTAAGCCAGAGAGTTTTCTGCTAGACCACAGAGCAGCATAGGGTTCAATGTGTGTTGATCCGTGTTCAAGTGTCCTTTCTGTTTCTAGAGGTTGATTAAGTAAGTTTTCCGGGCATAATAACATAAATCAATTGTCCCTCGATAGTATTACCTGGTTTATGACTTTTCCGTTTTGGGCTCTTGGCTCTTCCGATCAGCTGCTGTTTTTTAAGTCGTTCTTTATTACTATGACTGAATGCGACCTTTGCTCTACTGGAGAAAGCCGGCTTGTCTACTAGTGAATAGCGTTTATTTATGTACATGGATGTAAGATGTGTCTGAGAGAAAGAGTAGGCACATAGGTGCCATAGTAAGCATGTGAGGGTCAGACAACAACTTTCAAGAATTACTTCTCTCCTACCACAGGATTCTAAGATTGAACTTATATCGTCAGAGTTCCAGGGCAAGAAATTTTACCCATGGAACTTTCTAGACCTTAATTTTATTTCTAATAAGTTCTGAGTAAATTGAAAAAAAAAATATGACCTGGATTTGATCTCTGAGAACCACATGGGAGAGAACTGACTCTCAAAAGCTGTCCTTTGGTTCTCTGACCACCACACTGCACACTGCTGTAGTCACACGTGGACTCATGCACACACAGAGATATCTTAAAATCCAAGTAAAAATGTAAAGGAATAATCATTTCTGTTAGCCTCAGGTTTAGGTACAGTTAGTTATCATTGGATTGTTCCTAGCATAGTCTGTTATTCTGTCTTGGCGCATGTTCCTGATGCTAATTAATATGGGGGGGGGCAGTCCACTGTGGGTGGCACCATATCTAGGCAGGTGAGGCAAAGAAAGAACACGAATTATTTTTTTTTTCAGAAGGCAGAGAGTTGTGTTTGTACTCCGATAATTTTCTCCTTTTAATGCACTCTAGGATATTACTCAGAAAATGGAGTCACCCACAGTGAATGGGTCCTCCCATCTCAGTTAAGCTAATCAATATAATTTCTCGTGGGCAGGCCCATAAGCTCATCTCTCCCTTGATTCTAGATCTCATAATGTTGACAGCTGCAATTACACAACATTAGCTATCACAAACCAGCTGATGTAGAACATTGGGTGATTTCAAGATATAATTGAACCCAACATGGATAAGCTAATAATGGCTCAATAACAGGCTAACAGAGTTCTTGAAAACTGAACAGTATGCTCCCAGGCACATTTGCACTGGCTCCAGCACAGCACTAGATCTGGGCTGTCTCTCTGTTAATTCCTGTCACTCACCTCCTGTCATTGCTTCCCTTGACTACCTTACACCTTTTACCTTGCATTCTAGCTCTTACTCTATGATCTCTTCTTAAGATTTTTGACTTTATTTTTGAGGTATGATCCTGGCTTTCCAGTAATTTCTGTAATCAAGGCTGACTCTAAACTCCTAAAACTCTCCGTGCCTCAACTCCTACATGCTGGGATCACATGGGTATGCCACCATGCTTACCCATCTTTAACTTTTTGATATTCAAAGGTAAGATTTTAGGAGTCAAGGATTATATACCTAAATCTGAAAATGTATCCAAATCTTGGACAGAAATGTTTTTTCATACATGCTCAGGACCTCGTCAAGAACCAAGGATCACACATGTGACTGGGAGAAGTATTTTTCCCAACAAGTATTTTGGTACTAATGTGTATGTTATAATTCTAAAAAAATAGGTCTTTGAAACATTTCCAACTTCTGAGCTGAATCTATTAAGAAACCATTAAGAGTTCTAACTGAAGAAAAGATGTGCTCACTAATAATCAAAACAAAGAAGCAGATATTATACGTTTGTTCTCAGGTAGACTTTTCTCTTAACACATACATATGTATTAGTTTTAAGCCTCTATTTATTTTGGCTATGCATGTCAGTAGTCTTTAAACACTGATTAAAGGAAAAGACAGATTCCCTAACCATAAATTGTTTGTGAAGTGCTGTATAAATGGCTAGAAAAATGTCCTTAGGCTATATATTAGTTTTGAACAGCAAATCATATTTGATTAAGTCACTAGGAAGAAGAGTGGAGTAAGACAGAGCTGAGGGAAGGGAATGAGTGAAGGAGAAAAGCTTCATCAGCTTATACTAAGAAGCAGTTTGTACTGGCAGACGGCTATTTATGGATTATGGGGTTAATCCTTTTAACATGTTGCAGTATCATTGATGTGTATAGGTATCACTCATTTTTGGCTCAGTGTAGATAAGAAGTACCTAGTGTTGTAAAACCTAGAAACATTTGTCTCAATTTTTAAGAAGATGAGTGCCGTTAATAATTAGTTCTAGAAACAGGTAAAATACTAAAAGTAGGTAAAAATGAAGAAAAACAATAATCAGAATATTTTACTTTCCATGCAAATGCTGGTTGCTTTAAGGTTTTCAAACCTACCAGCCAGTTACCAGATCAACAGCACTAAGCTGTGACAATTTGTGTTGCATTCTCATGAGATAAATGAAGTCAGAATATGGTTCTAACTCCATGCACTCACATTTATCAAAAGCTAAGATGGAGAAATTAATATGTTCTAAACCAGATTATGTTTATCTATCTATCTATCTATCTATCTATCTATCTATCTATCTATCTATCTATCTATCTATCTATCTGTCTATCTACCATCACCAAACTATCATCCACTTATCCATTATCTCGCTTTCTATATGTATCTTCTATTATCTACCTATCTTCTCTTATCCACTTATCATTTATTATCTACCAATCACCTATTATATATCTATTCACCCATCTATCCATCAATCATCTATATTCTATTATCTATAAATTATCTATCCTCTATTATTTATCTATTAGTCACAATAAGTGAACATATCAGCATATCTGTCTGTCTATCCTTTTTCTTTCCTCTAGACTTATTTCTACTTCTTGAATACACTGCTTCCTGAGTTTCTGGGAGTCTATGGGAATGTGGTTTAAGGAACAGGGGACCTTTCTTGCTTAGGCATTGCTATTACTGAAAAAAGCCCATACCTTTATGTGAGTGACCTCAGCCTATAGAAAGCTCCTATTTTCTATCCTTTTATTCTTCTACTCCATTATTCTACACTTTTTTTTTTGAAGCCTAATCTATTGATACTGTTCTCAAAGGAGAAACAGTTCTTTGCTCCCTGTAGTATAACCAAATGGACTGGGATTATATTGCAAGCAGGAAAAAGCTAGAAGATCGGCTTCTCTGTGTGTGTGTCTCTCTCTCTTTCAGAAACGTTGGCTTTTATCACATTTTTGCCACTAGGGGGTTATTGCCTCATGGATTTGGGTACTTCAAACTGAACCAGCCCTGGGCAGAGACTTGTGTGAAGTTCAGTCCTGTCATTGTGAACAGCAGCTTAGGGGAAAGTAACATGGACAGAAAGAGGCTCTGTGAAACAAAACAGTTCCAAGACTCTTCACTGAGAACCCTGTTTTCAGCAACTCAATACTGATCTGTTTGGAACCAGCAGGATTAGCCCTACCCATGGTGAAGGGTCTCTGGCCATCATAAGTAGGGTGAGTATGGCTCTGGCAGGTCTTCCCTTCTCTCCCATCCCCCCTTCCTTACTAAAAATGTTAGATTACAGTTCTAAAGGTATTCACCAAGGTCTGTTCCTTCATTTGGCCACTTCCTCCTCCTAAAGCTGACTACCAAGGTCTCTAGCCATCAAAGTACTGACGTCTAGCAATAAAAAGCCCTTTTTGGCTCACTTAATTAACATGCCTAATTAAAATTAAACACCTTATCCTAACACAGGGTTCTCCTTATTCCTTTATAAACCGCTGTTTGCCTGTGTGCCATGTCTGTCTCTTCTCCATCCAGAGGCAGTACTTTGTACCCACTTCAGAACAAATACCCTTTCTTCCCCTCCTTTTTCCCCTTCTCCTTCTCCCTCATCCTGTATCTTCGGTTTTTGTCTCTTATTCCTTGCCCTCTGTCCCTCTGGGATAAATAAATCTTTGTACTGAGAACATGATCTTGGAGGTCTTGAGTGAATATTTTTCATTTTACATGACTCTTCAAGGGTCTTGGTGTGACATTATGTGGCTTATCCTTCTTTTAGAAAAAGAAAGGCTGTCTTTTCTCTTTACCAAAGTATATTTTCTGTCTTGTTCTGACTTTAGAGTAACTTAATTTACAACTGTTTTTAACATGTGCGTCTGTGGTTGTGTGTAAGTGCGGGCATGTAGAGGGTAAGATCAAAGTTAGGCATTTTAGTTTGATTTTTGTTGCTATTATAAAATACTCTGACAAAAACCACTGTATGGAGAAAGGTTTATTTGGCTAATAATTCCAGACTGTAGTATGTCATTACCCAGAAGCCAAGGTAGGAACCTAAAGTATCTTATCACCTCAAGATTGTTGATGTGGAGAAAATAACACACTCTTTCCTACATTTGTACCTCTGTCCACTCACACAGACCAAACTCAAAACCAAGGCATGGTGACACTACATTTAAATGGGTCTTTCATCTCAAGTAACTCAATTAACAGGATCCTCCACAGATATGCACACAAGCAGACCTAATCTAGGCAATGCTCATTGAGAGTTTCTACTAGGCGATTTGAGAAAGTGACAGTCTAAATTAACCATCACATAATACACTTGCTAGCAATCAGGAAAAAAAAGGGGGGGGGGAGAAAGAAAGATCTTCTTACTTTCATGTCCTTTATATAGGCTTCCAGCAGAAGGTGTGAGCCAGATTAAAGATGGACCTTCCCACCTCAAAGTTCTGTATTAGAACTGAGTCTTCACACTTAAGATGAATTAATTTAGGGGAAAAAATCTCTCACAGTTGTGCCCAGACATTCGGATTTAATTATTTCCAGATAGCTGGAATAGCTATCACATGGATGTACCTTATCTCTAATGAATGATTTCTTCCTGACTCAAATTATCCATTCTTTTCTCCTCTCCCTATTTAATTCAATGACTTGTAATGCCCAGGTAAAACCAAGAAGACTTTCCTTGTAATATAGAGTGTTAACTATGTCATTATTTGCAATATTTTGAATGTTAGCAGAGTAAAATGTCAGTGAAACCAAATCCCCAGGGACAGTAGTGGTATAAGAAATCTCATGAATATCTGAGGGTGACAGTAGAACTTAGCATATGTTCTTGCTAAGAGAGTGAACAAAATATATCATAATTTGTAATTTTTCAACTGGATGAGGCAAGCAAACTTCCTCTCTTACCTAATTTACCAAGTTTGGTTGAGAGCTTTGTTTAACATAACAAAACCAAAAATAAAACACACCTAGAAACAAATCGCAAATGCTAATAATAAAAGGTATTATTACATAGCCATAGGTCCTCTGAAAGGCTCCACCCAACAGGGGATCGAAGCAGATGCTGAGATTCACAGCCAAACTTTGGGCAGAGTACAGGAAGTCTTATGGAAGAAGGGGGTGGCGTGGAGATAAAAGGACCCAGAGAGGACAGGCGCTAAACAGGTGACCAACAAAGCTAAAAAATCTGAGTCCCAGGGCATCCTGCAGAGAGCAATGCACCAACCAAGGACCATGCATGGTCCTAGGAGAAGACCTAGATCCCCTGCTCATATCTACCCCATAGACAGCCCAGTCTCCATGTTTGTTCTCTAGTAAGGGGAGCAGGGGCTGCCTCTGTCATGAACTCAGTTGCCTGTTCTTTGATTACTTCCCCCTGGTGATGTGGCCTTCCCAGGCCACAGAGGAAGAGGATCCTGGCAGTCCTGATGAGACATGATAATCTAGGTTCAGATGGCAGGGAAGGAGAACTCCCACTTTTCAGTGGACTAGGGAAGTGGGATGGAGGGGTGGAGGGATGAGGGAGGAAGGGTGGGATTGGGAGGAGATGAGAGAGGGGGCTACAATTGGAATATGAAATGAATAAATTATAAAAAGTAAAAAAAAATATTAAAAAAGTAATTTAACAAACCAGTGCCAAGCATAGTCAGAAACAAAAACTTGAATTTCAAAAAAAATTGTGAAAGTATAATGATATGAGAGATATATTTTATGAAAGTAGGGTTTGAATTAATATGAATGAAAACATACTCAGCTATGGCTACACTGTCTATCACTCAAGCATCAAGCCGCCTTTCATGTGGCCATGTCTTAGCCTTAGGTGACCTGGGTGCTTGAGTAGTGTACATTTACTCTGAGTGACTCCCTGAATCTTACCTCATTATTTGCCATTTCCTGTTTGTTCTTTTAGTGTTCTGAAGTATCGGGACTTGGGCTTTTGTGCGCAAAGGTCTTCACAAGAAATTTAATTGTAGCAAAGAGTTGTTTTGTGGTATTATAGGTTGAAATTCAGGTGAATTCTGTTGGGGAGGCTGCCTACAGAAGCAGCCTATTTGTCCTTCATGCTTGGTTTAAAAGAAGAGAAAATATTACATTACCACCAGCAATAGAGGAGGGTTCACCTTGCTCCAGAACCTCTCCAGCATGTGTTCTCAATTGAGTTTTTTATTTTAGCCATTCTAATGGGTATGAGATGGAATCTCAGGGTCGTTTTGATTTTATTTCTCGAATGACCACGAGCTTTGAGTATTTCTTTAAGCGTTTCTCTGCCATTTGCTAGTCCTCTGTTGAGAATTCTCTGTTTAGCTCTGTACCCCATTTTTTAATTGGATTACTTGGTTTGTTGGGTTTAACTACTTGCGTTCTTTTATGTTCTGATTATTAGCCCTCTGTCAGATGTAGGCTTGGTGAAGATCTTTTCCCAGTCTGTAGGCTGTTGTTTTGTTCTGATGGCGGTGCCCTATTCTTTACAGAAGCTTTTCAGTTTCATGAGGTCCCATTTCTTGATTGTTGATCTTAAAGTCTGTGCTGTTGGGGTTCTGTTCAGGTTCTGTTTCTCCTGTGCTCATGAAGTCAAAGCTCTTTCCCACTTTTTTCTTTTAACCAATTTGGTGTGTCTGGTATTATGTTGAGGTCTTTGATCAACTTGGAGTTTACTTTTGTGCAGGATGATAAATATGGGTCTATTTGCATTTTTCTACATGTAGACATTCAGTTAGACCAGCACCATTTGTTGAAGATGCTATCTTTTTCCATTGTATAGTTTGTGGCTTCTTAGTCAAAATCTAAGTGTGTGAGTTTATTTCTGGGTCTTTAATTTGATTTCTTTGATCAACCAGTCTTTTTCTATGCCAGTACTATGCCATTTTTATTACAACCACCTTGGAAATCAATCTGGTGCTTTCTCAGAAAATAAGGAATAGAGCCACCTCAAGATCCAGGTATACCACTCCTGGGTATATACCCAAAAGATGCTAAACCATATAACAAGGACATTTGCTCAACTATGTTTATAGCAATATTATTCATAATAGCCAGAATCTGGAAACAATCTAGATATCTCTTAACTGAACAATGGATACAGAAATTGTGGTACATTTACATAATGGAATACTACACACCAACTAAAAACAAGGAAATCATGAAATTTGCAGGCAAATGGTGGTAACCAGAAAAGATCATACTGAGTGAGGTAACCCAGAAGCAGAAAGACACATATGGTATATACTCATTTGTAAGTGGATATTAGCCATAAAATATAGGGTAAATATACTAAAATCTATAGTCCTAAAGAAACTAAACAATAAGGAGGACCCTAGGGAAGAGGCTAAAACCTCACTCAGAAGGGCAAGCAGGATAGACATCAGAAGTAGAAGAAGACAAGCAACAGGACAGGAGCCTTCCACAGGTGGCCTCTGAAAGACTCTACCCATCAGGGTATAGAAAGAGATACTGAGACACATGGCCAAACTTTGGGCATACTGCAGGAAACCTTATGGGAGAAGCTGGAGATAGAAAGAGCCGGAGGGGACAAGAACTCTACAAGGATACCAACAAAGCCAAAAAAACATGGGCCCAGGGGACCTGCAGAGATCAGTACTCTAGCCAAGGACCATGCATGGAGAGGACCTATAACCCCTGCTCAAAAGAAACCCATAGTCTGCTCAGTTTCCAAGGGGGTTCCCTAGTAAGGAGGACAGGAGCTGTTTCTGACATGAATTCAGTGGCTGGCTCTTTGCTCACCTCCCCTTGGGGGGGGGGGGTGCAGCCTTGACAGGCCACAGAGGAAGATGTTGCATTCAGCCCTGATGAGATCTGATAGATAGGGTTAGATAGAAGGAGAGGAGGACCTCCCTTATCAGTAGACTAGGGAATGAGCATAGGGAGGAGGTTAGGACTGGGAGAAGGCATGGGAGGGAGCTACATCTGTGATACAAATTGAATAAAGTGTAATAAATAAATAAATAAATGAATAATAAAATTAATTTTAAAAAATAAAGGAAAAGAAAAAGCAAAGGGAAATCTTTCTTTCCCTTAGTACATACAGGATTACTTTGATTATCTTCAGGACTTTTACTCATAATTTGCTATAGTAAGAACCCTTTTCTCAACAAATGTATCTATTCCTAATCATTCTTAAGATCTAAACAATTTTATATAAATTATTTATACTCACTCTATATTCTTTTTATTTAACATGTTTAACATTTCTTTGTATTAAACAATCTGTCTTCTGCCCCTTGTGAGACTCCCTTGCAAGACTTTCTTTTTTTCTACTTTTTTATTACAGTTTATTTACTTTGTATCCCAGCTGTAGCCCTCTCCCACCTCCCTTCCCAATCCCACCATCCCTCCCTCTTCTCCTCCCATGCCCCTCCCCCAGTCCACTGGTAGGGGAGGTCCTTCTCCCCTTCCATCTGACCCTAGCCTATCAGGTCTCATCAGAACTGTCTGCATTGTCTTTCTCTGTGGCCTGGTAAGGCTGCCCTTCCCCCTCAGGGGGAGGTGATCAAAGAGCCAGCCCCTGAGTTCATGTCAGAGACAGCCTGGATTCCCATTACTAGGGATCCCACTTAAAGACTGAGCTGCCATGGGCTACATCTGTGCAAGGGTTCTAGGTTATTGCCATGTTGGAGTATCAGTCTCAGAAAAGACCCCTGTACCCAGTATTTTTGGAGATCAAGGGGATTCAGTTTGGAAAGGAAGAAGTTAAAGTATCAGTATTTGCAGATAATATGATAGTATACATGAGTGACCCCCAAAATTCTACCAGGGAACTCCTATAGCTGATAAACACCTTCAGCAAAGTGGCTGAATACAAAATTAACTTTAAAAAATTCAGTAGCCCTCCTATATAGAAAAGACAAATGGGCTGAGAAAGAAATTAGGGAAACAACACCTTTCACAATAGCCACAAAGGACATAAAGTATCTTGGTGTAACTCTAACCAAGCAAGTCAAAGACTTGTATGAAAAAAAAACTTCAAGTCTCTGAAGAAAGAATTAGAAGATGATATCAGAAGATGGAAAGATCTCCCATGCTCATGGCTTGGCAGGATTAACATAGAAAAAATGGCCATTTTACCAAAAGCAATCTACAGATTCAATGCAATTCCCATCAAATGACCAACACAATTCTTTACAGACCTGGAAAGAAATATTTTCAACTTCATATGGAACAACAAGAAGCCCAGAATCGCTGAAACAATCTTCACTGTGTTCATAAGCACATGTGTAGCTCCTGTATGGCATCTGTCTCTTTCCTTTCTGCCTTTTCACTTACTTCTTCTTCTCTACAAGGGGGATGATTGTATCAAATGAAGCTGTCCACTGATTAAAGGAGTTGCTAAAAGCCAACTTATGGTTTCCAAAGTACCTCAAAACTGTAATTGTCAGATTACAATGAGCTATATGTGTATAAATAAAGGACTGCTGTAAGGAGACAGAGCGAGATGGTAACTATGGCTACTGGTGATTAATACAGTAATTAATAGTCTGTGTTTTATTTGTTATTTCTTGTACTCTCCACGTAGTTTTAATAGAAGGGAATGAAGTTCTATCAAGGTATACACAATGAAGAGAATTTTGTAATGGGGCTAAACATACCTAATGTTTCATCATAAATTGACTAATATTTTGATGTGTACTTACAGTAATTGCATATGATCTTTAAAATTCAGAATTATGCTCACTTAGAAATTCATGTGTTTGCTGAAATATAAAAATCTTCAATAAACATAAGGAATAATAAAATCAAGCTTAAAAACACCATTTCCTGCTCAAAATGCAACACAAATAGCAAAGTAAATTCCAAGGTAATTTTCACATTCTCAAGTGAGTGTATTATTTTCTTGATCTTTTTGTTTTGAAATCTTCCTGTTGCTGAATATCTTATGGAATTATTCTAAGCTTCAGCTGCTCATCTCTGGTGGCATAATGCTTCAAGCCCTTTCTTAGCTAAACCACCTCTATTATGGTGTTTCACTGCACATTAGGTGCCATTAACTATCTATTTCATTTATCAGAAATTTCAACATGTCTGCTGCAAATCGGAGACCTGGTTTAAAATTGCTCAATATGTGGCTGTCACTTAGTATTTAGACTGAGGAAAAGGCGATGTGCGCACACATAAGGACCGCAACAAACAATTTTTCTCTGTGGCTAAGAAAACAGAAATTGGCTGTCATGTTGTGAATTTTAATGAAGAAAAAAAGAAATTATGTGGACTTTGCTTAAAAAAAGTATTTATGGACTAGAGATTCCATTCCTAATTTTTTTTCTACATGCTGTCATTTGTGAGCTTTCTGTTTCAATTTTAAAAGAATTTTGTAAGGGCTGGGAGTGCTGAATAAATCTTGTCTGAAACTCCAGTTTATCTTCATGTATAGTACATCTCTGGGAGCTAGAGGCATCGTGTTTAAATTTTATGTTTGCAATGTGATTTCATAATAATGATGAGAAATGTTCAAAACCGTTAATGCAGACTTTTCTACAGGTATCTCAGCTGTCAGATTAACAAGATATGTTCAAGTGAAATGTAATAGTTCGTTTCTTTTTGTTCATTCTCTACTAATTATTTCCAGTTCTCCAGTCCTACTGTCTAAGGGGAAAAAAAAAAAAAGAAAGAAAGAAATGTCTGTTCTTTAATTTTCTACATTAAGCCTGGCTGTTCTACAGTTTCTTGAGACACTGCCCTCACCAACTTTATTTAATCAATTGCCGCCTTTGAACACCTCCAAAGCCACTGCTTCTAGGGTGCCTTCTTTATGTGATGCCCTGGATCGTCTCTTCCCTTCCTCCCCCTGCTTCCATCCTGTCCCTCTCTACCTTCCTACATCGCAGCGGTGACAATTTATGGATTCAATATTTCTCACATTATACTTTAAAAATGTTTCTTTATCCAAAGGTTAACTCCTTCAGAACTACAAACCTTTAAATTTTCTCTATTGCTGTATTAGTCAGTACAAATAGATTCAGTAAGCTCATAAATCCATCAAATTTTTTTGGTCTATAACAGAGTAATCCATGACATCTCATGGCTATAAATGGAATTTCTAATTTTCAATAAATCTGAAGAGGCAGGTAATAGTTTCATGGGCCCCCAGCTCTAATCAATTAAGCTATAATAAATGAAAGCATAGATCAATCTCCTGAGGTCATAAAATTTACTGACCAGGATAGAGATTTTCCCCCTCAAAGTGGTTAAAAACTTTCCCTGTGTACTGTTTAAAGTATAGGTTCTAAGAACAATTTCCCATATAAAAAAATCTCATATATAAAAGAGAAAAAATTAATTAAATATATTCATGTTGGTATTCCTCTTTAAGAGGAAATAACACATGCATTACATTCACAATTATATCAAATATGCATCAACATATATGTTGACAACTTATAATTTACACATTTAGAAAAACAGATTTTATTTGTATCATGCACATTTTACAATATGAATGTGCTCTTTGAATATTTTGAATACTTATGAAATATATGTATAATATGTTCTTTTGAGCAATTATCTTACTATTCAGTTAAATATGTCGGTGATTTTAAGCAATTGCAATATATTTTCTTACTTTGTTTTAATTTTTAGACTTTTGGTGAAGCATACCAATTTGTGTAAAACAAACATGATGATATTGATCATTCATCCAGATAGTAAGATAAATTAAAACTGTCTCCTTTATTTTCAACTTTTTAATTATATAGTAAATAATGTCCGAAACTGTATGAATGTAGTTACTTTTTAAGTAAATGTAAGAATTGGCTGAAAAAAAATTGTTGAGAGTAATTTAATTTTAAATGCTTTTAATGGAGCTAGAATTATATCAATTTTCCCTCTCCCTTTTTTAGCTCCTCCAAGGTATCTTCCCTCCAAGCTCTTCTCTGTTCCTCCTACCCTAAAATTGATAGACTCATGTATTATTATTATTATTATTAATTATTACTATTATTGGTATGTGTTTGTGTGTATTTGTGTGTTGTGTGTGTGTGTATACAAATTTGTAAATACAACCCAGTGAGTTCATTTTTGTTGTTTGTGTATATATGGTTTCAGTGTTGATCACTCTGCAATGGAAAACTGAGAGAGGCTGATTTCTTCTTTTTCTAGTGGTCATTAGTTGCCTGTAGTTTTGGAGCTTTTTGTTTTGTTTTGTTTGTCTACAGGTGGGACCCTGTGAAAACATTTTCCTTCCTTATCAATATATGCACTGATATCACCATTGTTCCAATTTTGTTTTTGTGTCCATTTCTAGGAGGCAGGGTTTCAACTTCAGCTTCCTGGTGTTCTACTTCTTGCAGTCTTCCTGCCTCCTGTTCCTCTATTTAACCCAAGCCACAGCTGCAGGGGCGTTCATGAAGACATATCCATTAGAGGAAGGATTCCCACAATCTGCTGGTCTCTGTATTTTATCTGGTTACAGTTTTCTGTGATGGTCTTCATTTGCTGTAAACAGAATAATTTAAATGGTCATTTCCAGTTTAAATTCTGAAAGGTCTGATATGAAATTGTTCATGAACAAACACTTCTACGATGCAGAGATTTTAAGTCTTTGAATGGCATAGTAGGAACTATGGTTTTTATACTTGTTTAAGCTTAAAGTGGACAGAAATGAGTGATTTTCTGGATTCTTGTCTCATTTTTACAATTAAAGTGAAAGTGAGCAGTATAGTATAATTCTAAATCACTGTCTTCTTTCTCATCTCATCTCACATACATATACATGTGACTTTTGATTGGGTTCAGGCCTTAATATCAGGTACCTTGTGAAAAAGTAGGTCTAGGACAACTGCTGCCTCTTTGGGAGCATAGGTCAACTTTTGATAGTCTCTTCTTTCTTCTCTCTTCTTCCTTCTCCTCCTCCTTCTTGGTTTTGTCTTGCACTCTCTTTTACTGCCACATAAAGGAGAATAGTCTATAACTGCTTGGAAATCGTTCTTATGGGACCATTTTGGCATAAAAGCACAATCTGGAAAGGTATCTGGAACAACTGAAAATATTAAAAGGAGCTCTCCACAAAGTAAATGTTTATTTTATACATAAAAGACTTATACTATTACCAGGAAGAGTGGTTTAACTGGGTGGTTTGGTGCCCTAATGAAAGTTAAATGCTCTGAAATATGACAGAAGCCAGACTGAAATACAGGGCAGACCACAAGGTGCTGAGAAGCATGCAAATGCACTCTTTTGCTCCACATAAATATTTATTTACAGAAGACATGGATCTAAGAAACACATTCTAACAACATCGCAGATATGTCATATTCAAGGCATGGAAAAGAGGTACATGGCTTCTGACTGCTTCACCGAATGTAGGCTTGAGAATTCCAGGGCAAATTCAATACTACTGTTTCTAACTTTGCTACCAAGTAATGAACCGAGGCTATTTAAATTTGGCAGAGTAAGTAACATCCTGTTGACTTTGGAGAAAGTAAAACACAATTTGCTCATTCTGGTGCTGATACTATATTTGGATATAAGAAAGCCTTTTGCACTTAGAGGGCCGTATGTGTGAACTGCACTTCCCAAACCTTTCTTGTGCATGAGTTATTCCAGTGTTTACTGCTGCCCAGTCACTTATCTAATTATGTAGTTCCCAATCTTCCTCAACCAGGCACTCCGATAGCATGGTTAGGGAATATGTTAGAATTCTGCCTTTCAATTTGGTACTCTGATTCCACCAAGCTTTTCTGCAAAAATTCAGTATACAAGAGAAGGATTTCAGCAATGCAGATGTTCTCCTAGAGTGGTGCCAGGTGCCTCCTGGGAAGCTCGACACCTGGAAGCTTGAACCACAATGCTCTCTTATCACCAGATTACTTTGTACAGGCATACATTCTCTCAATGGCAAAATTTTGTCTATCTGCTTGCTTTCCTGGTGCATATGTATGCATATAAGTCAGGGAAAACTGGCATATATCTGATTTAAACCAGTATTCTCAAAATAGACCCCTTTAAAACATTTTGAAACTCTTCCTCCATTAACAAAAACTAAAAACAAAAAAGAAATATTCTACAGTATAGGCTGGCATAGGAGAATTCATTCCGAAAGACCTAATTTTCAGATTTATTTTTTCTAAGGATATTTTCCCTGAATTATTATTTTAATTCAAGGATTAGTGACAAAAAAAGAATGTAGGCTATGAAAAGATGCTCCTGTAATTATATGTTTCCCTACAGACTGAAACAGTGTATCATACTGTACACATAAAAACATAAAAATGCTTCAGATATTATTATTTTATATTGAGAAACAGTTTAATTATTTAGAATGTGGTTTATTTTTCATATGCAGCCAATCATATTCTATTATTAAAAACTGTTGCTATGGTTTCCAGCTTGGAAAATTATATTTATTGCATTGTGGCAGCATACAGGAGGTTTTGCTTCCACATTAAAAATAAAAAATATTGAATAAAATTAGTTTTCTAATAAATTAAATCATGTCACACAGATGTATTTGTAATTAGATTTTATTAAAAATACTCTGCCCTGGTCCAGTTTATAGTTTGAAACTTTTCAGGTTACACCCAGAAGGAGATTGTTTGTCTTCATGCGTCTCTGATTTAGTTCTGTTTCGTCCTTCAGCTAGAACAGTCTTTAGGATCAACCAAGAACTCATTGCATCACAGGACCAGGATGGACAAAGAGAGGTTTGCCATGATTCTATCAGAGGAGAGGGAGGAAAGTATGAAAGAGAGAAGAAACGGACTTGACATTTGCTAACCTGGAACACCTTTCTTTAGGATGTGTTATCCATGATCCATGGAGCATCGGGGCTTTCTGATGCACCAGCTGGTTGTCCCTACTTTACAGAAGTTTAGAATGACTACATTATTTCACCTTGCTTTAATCAGTAGCTAGCTCATGGTTGAGTCAGAACATGGCTGACAAGATGCAGCTAGATATCTATTTCAGAACCTTGGGAAACACCTGTAAGAGAGGTTGAAGCAACTCCCAGAAGTTCAGGCTGTGGATGGAGCTTGACTGGATGAGTTGCTGGGGAGCCTTTTGCAGCATTAGTCACAGTTTGTCTGATACATGTCACTCTGACATCCTTTCTCTAATCAGTGTAAATTTTAATGTTACAGATTATTAAGTTAAGTGGGATTTTGACCTGTTTCTTAATTATGTTTTAAATTATACATTATTTTCCTCATTTTAAAAGATATTTTCTAAATTAAGAAATATGGATGTTATGGGGAGTCCCTTGGAGATAAACACTCAGACACAATTTACAGCCAATTGAGAATCTTTATCCTGACAATCTGTGACTACATTCAGTTATTCAGGACACAAGTAGCACTGAGGGTTCAGAGCATGGGATTTTTGAGGCAAAATCCGTATCTTGGCATCTTGCTCAGCAGCTGTGTGTGTGTGTGTGTGTGTGTGTGTGTGTGTGTGTGTGTTTTCTACACAGGCAGGCAGTTTTATAGAAGTAAAGATAGGCAGTTATCCAGGGTAGGGGATATGGGGGTGGGGTGGGAGTTGTGAGGGTCTGATGTTATAGGTGTGGTTCTCCACAAGCAGACAAAGTATAGAAGCTATGATAAGCAGTTAGCTGTGGTCCGGGTGTGCGGGTATACGGTATGTATGGGTGTGGGGGTGTGGGGATCGTGGGGTGTGGAGTGTGGGGCTTGGATGTGGAGGTAAGGGGTGGTGTTCCTCAAGCACACAGTTTACAGAAGCTAAGATAAGTAGGCAGCTTTGGGGAGTGAGGGGTGGTGTCTGCACAAGCAGGCAGTTTATAGAAGCTAAGACAAGATAGTTAGGGCATCTTGACTCCTAAAATGGAGTTGGGTAATTTTCCACAGGGCTTCTCATCAAGAAGATCGAGTTCTAGTCAAAGCTTAAAATGATATAAGCAAGAATACAACATGGAGGTATCTCTATACTGTCTTGGCCCCATCACATTCCACACTGATTCTATGGACTTGAGTCCAATTGTTGACTCATCCCGTTTGGGTGTGAGGAGGGCATAGTTGTTTCTTAGGAATATTATCTTAGCTGAGTTTATTCTGTTTGAGATTAGTTGACCATGTATTTGAGGATTAGGGGCCCCACCATTAGCTCTATCAGGTAAGATCCATAATCTGGCTTATGCTGATAGTTAGGTTTGATCCATAAAGATCAAGTAAACAGAGATGACACCAATGATGTCATGATCTCATCTATATCTCCTGTCTTCCCTTTCTTTGAGATTTTTGTTTGTTTGTTTGTTTTGAGTATGGCTAGATTTCCTATAATTACCACTAATTGGTTGGCTTAGAAACAGCAAGTTTCTCATAAGGGTGTGAAAAACTTCTGTTTCATAAAATGGAGGTCTAGCCTCCTTCAGTTCGGTAGGATTCAACTCTATCTGTGAGGGAGTCAACCTGATGGAAATAGAAATCTCTAAATGACCTTTGTCTAACTCTGGGAAGAGTTTTGCTTCTCAATAATCAAGGCTGAGGTGCCAATGGGTGGTTGCAGTGGCTCTTCTTGCCCGTACTAGCATCAGGACCAGAACTGCACCCATTTGACCTTTGCTAACACTGAATCAAGGCCAGTATGAATTCTCCTCTCTTCTCCGTTATAGGACTATACCTGGAGGATAGCATAAACTATCATACATAGAGTTGGGATGTGACTTTCCAGTGAGTTGTAGGAGGCACATTTAGTCTAACCATTAGTATAAGCAATGATGGAGGTGCCTTGTCCTTGGTAAAGCATGCATAAAATGTAATCACTGACATCTATATTTTAGCCAGTGATTGTTAAAATGATTTTTAAAATGACTGTTAAAATGTTAAAATGATTTAACAACTATTCCTTCCCCAGAGCCACATAGTTTTGCCCATGCAAGGGCTATAAGAGAGCAGAAGTGAACACGAGAGTTTCCTGTGCCTGTTTTTTTATGAATTGCCATGTTCAGGTTTGGGATTGATGGGAATTGTGTATCCTGAGTTTGTAAACTGTGTTCAGTCTTATCTTTAAGCACTCTGTGGTGGTTTGAATGAAAATGACCCCCATATGCTCATAAGGACTAGCACTCATTAGCAGGTGTGGCCTTGTTGGAGTAGGTATGGACTTGTCATAGGAAGTTTGTCACTGGGGGAAAGTTTTGAGAGTTCAGGGGCTCAAATCAAGCCTAGTGCCTCACTTTCTCTTCCTTCTGCCTATGGATCTAGATGTAGAACTCTTGGTTCCTTTTCTAGCACCATGTTTTCCTGTACACTACGAAGCTTCCTGCCACAATGATAATGGACCAAACCTCTGAACCTGTAAGCCAGCCCTATTTACATGTTTTATTTTATTGAGTACCCGTGATCATGCTGTCTCTTCAAAGCAATTAAAAACCCTAACTAAGACAATATCTGTTCATACAATTGGAGCTTGTAGCCCCAGGATGGCCCATCTATCTAAGAGCTTTGGTGACTACTGATAGTTTAATTAAGAAAGAAAATAAAAGCAAACAAGTTAACTCTGGGTCAAAATCTTATGCTCACAGTCTAAGGTCTAAGTGATGACCTATCTGTCTCGATGGCCTTTTTTTTTTTTTTTTTAAACCCCCATCCCCAAGAGATGGCATGGCTACTTTGATAGTAATTTAAGTAGTGACTGGTGATAACTGGATTGGATCTCTTCCAGAGTGGTTTCAGGGTCTAGGCAAGGGGCCTCTTTATCCAGTCTCCTGACTGGAACTGGTGGGAATGTTCAGAGGTAGGAGATGGTAGGTTTCCCTTCAAAGTTTCCTTCAAAGCCTGCAAGGACTAGGGAGGGGAACGATTAGACATTTCTGCTTGGGGTATCTCAGAGTTTGTCAAGAATTGGAGGTGGTCTTCCAAACATAATTTCAAAAGGAGTAAGCCCCTCATGGTAAGCAGTACATTGTTTGGTAAAGGGATAGCAGAGAAAGGGAAGGCGTTTGGCCCTAATTTTCACCAGTTTTCAGAAACAATTTAGTGAGAATCCCCTTAAGAGTTCTCTTTCTCTTTTCTGTATGACCAAGCTCTGTGGCATCTACACACAATGTGATTTCATATTAACACATAACACCTTTGTCAGATTTTGAGATACTTTGGCTACAAAGGCCTTATCATTGTTGCCCAAAGCTAGGGGCGGTCAAAACCTAGGAATAATTTCACGAAGAACTTTCTTAGTAGATATGCTAACAGTCTCTGTTCTGGTGGGTTACGGTCCTACCTATTCTGAGAAGGTGTCTACAAACACCAGCAAATATTTATAGCCATAACCAGTAAGTGTGATTTTTAGTAAAGTCCAACTCCCAGTGGTCCCCAAGCCCATTTCTTCAAGGCTGGATCATATTGGAATCTTTCTTATCCCCATTTGGGGTTTATTTGAGAACGGGAGGCATATCTAAAAGTTATATACTTAATCAGGCTTTCTAATTTGGAAACTAAATACCTGGTCTGAGGAGCTCAGCAGTTTCTGAACCCCTAGCTGGATCATCAGGAGCCATGTAGTGACTATAATCAGTAGCCATCCCGGACTTGCAGATGTCTGGCAGTATCTATCCAGCATCCTTGTTCATTACAGTCAGTTCGTGTATAGCCCACTCAATCTTGCTCTGGGAGGTCCTTAAAGCTGGGGTTCAGTAGGGCTACCAAGACTTGGAGAGGTCCTACCGTTTCTAAGCCTATTTCTCCTGTGGCCAAGTCAGCTGTTTTGTTGCCTCTGAGTTGTGGAGAATCCCCTTTCTGATCTCCTTTGCAATGGACAATGAACACCCTTTGGGGGAACCAGATATCTTCCAAAAGGGCTAGGATTTCCTCTCTCTCTCTCTCTCTCTCTCTCTCTCTCTCTCTCTCTCTTTCTCTCTTCTTGATTTCCTTTCTGTTGAGGTTAGAAACCCTCTCCCTCATGGGCATGGGCCACAGAGAAAGTATATATATGGTGATTAGTTTGTCTTCTCCCTAGTGGAGTGCTTGAGTCAAAGCTGAAAGCTCGGCTCATTGACCTGAGTTTCTCCTGTTAAAGTTCATGCCCAGATGTGAATATTACCATTGTTCAGTGTCAATGGGACGTTGGTTAATTCAGGCCTGATAGGCTAATCAGGATATAGTCATACAGGGAACCCATGGGGTTGTCTTCTGGTAGGAGAGTGATAGGATCAAGGGCTGGTAGACCCTGGATTGGAATGTGAGTTTGATCCAGAAGCAGAGCTAGGTATTGGTTCATCCTCCTGAAGCCTCTGTAAGTGTAGGAACAAACTCAGGAACAGTTTGTTAATTTGTCAGCTTCTTTCACCAGCAGAGTGGTGGCAGCTATGG
This sequence comes from Rhombomys opimus, assembly GCA_010120015.1. Classification (NCBI taxonomy): domain Eukaryota; kingdom Metazoa; phylum Chordata; class Mammalia; order Rodentia; family Muridae; genus Rhombomys; species Rhombomys opimus. Next base: position 100,058 of record REGO01000081.1, on the reverse strand, counting down.
TCCTTATGCATGCTGGCCATCCAGCTGCAACTGCATCAAATCTCTTGGACAAAATATGCCAGTGGTCTTTTTCAGAGTCCCATGGTTTGTGAGAGGAACCCCTAGGCAATGCTGCTGGCCTCATCCACCTTTAACCATAACAGCTTACTAAGGTCTGGAAGAGCCAGGGCCAGGGCAGACACCAGGACCTTTCTCATGCCCTTGCCAACCCTCTGCTCAGTCTCATTCTGTTCCAAAAGCTGCATACCCTGGTGATGGCACAGAGGAGGCTGGCCATCTCATCAGTCTCACCATCCACAGCCCGAAGTATCCAATTTCCCCCAGGAATTCCTGCACTTTTTTTTCTTTTGAGAAGACATGGCTGTGCAGGATGTCAGAGACACTGTTGTGATAAAGTGACTACTTTTCTTCCTTTAGGTTGTAGCCTAGCCATGTCACCTAAAGGATGCACAGTTGAACTTTCTTGGCTTAACCTCTATATCCCAGGGCTTGGAAAGGCATCTAAAAAGACCTTCTGTTGCCTTTCCACATTGCTTCTTAGTAGTTGGAGTCACAGGAGGCCATCTACCACTGGAAAATGGTGCTTTGTTAATTCCAACAGATCTGCACCCAGGGTCCCATCAAATGATGCTGGTAGTCCCATAACCTCTTTTCCTGGTTTATTTTCCCCATTCTCTTTCTTATCTGTTTCCAAGAGCCTCAATCACTGACTGCATGGGAGACTTTCCTTCCCGGGCTGTCTTCAGCTGAATCTTGGCTACTGTAAACTTTCTGAGCAATTTCTAAAAGTTTATAGCCCATCATCCCTTCAAATTCCTCTAATTTTGGGAGCTTTCTTTTGATGTCTGGGGTTTATTGCAAGTCAAAGGCAGTATCAGTGACTTGCTACTTTTGGGGGGACAGCATCCCTTTCTATGGGGGTAAATAGCCAACATGTCTCACAAAGAAACCAGCAGGTGATTCATCATGTCCTTGAATGACCTATGTTGGTATATTGTTCTTTTGGAATGTGTACACCTTACCCTTATAGATTCAAATGTTAATTTTTCTCCCCCATTCTCTGGTCTCAATCCGGACATTTCATTGTGATACTTATGCTAGGCATCACCTGTCTCAACTTTGTGTAAACACGCTAAAATAAAACAACCAGCCACAATGTTGAGCAATGGAGAGAAAGGAGTAAGAGGGAGAGGGAAGGAGCCAGAGGAGAGGAAGGAGTGGGAGGCAGAGGAGGAGGAGAAGCAGCAGGAGCAGAAGCTGGGAGAGCAGAGGCTGGAGGAGAGGTCTTGGAACAACATGGAGAAATGAATCAGACCTAAGATTTCACTAAAAGCAAGTATAATGTGAGAAATCTGAATGGTAGGAAACTATGCAGGCTTGGAGGTTTAGGATGGAATAACTATTGCCCAGAATTGTGATTTAGGTTAATTAAATAAATCCCAGTCTCTGTGTGGTGATTTGGTTATACAGCTGTTCAGGATTAACTGCAGCTTTAATAAAAAAAAAAAATATCAACAGTAAATATTGACACAGAATACAACAGACCTACTTACCTTAAGTTAACTGAGATGATTTCTTTCTGGCTGCCACTTTTAATTCTCCCAATAATAATGTTTTTTTTTTTCATTTTTTCTTTTATTTGTTTGTTTTTGTTTTTGTTTTTAAATCACCCAATGACCCAATGACTTCTTGCCTTAAAACAGTTTCCAACAAGCAAATAAAGGCCTCTGACTCCCCGAAACTGCTGGGATTTGTGTCTTTCAGTAATAAAAATCACTGGAGTCAGACATAACCATAAACAGGGAAGGAGTTGAACTTTTCCATATCTCCTTTCACCCTCCCTCCCCCCACCATTGGAGTAATTACTTCCCCCTTTCTGGGGCACAACCAGGTGTTTAGGGCACGTGGGCAGGACAGAGATCAGCAGCTTGGGGACCCTTTTGTCCTCATTTTGTGTACTCTGGGGCCCTCCCCACCTCCACATAGAGAACAGGACCCTTGGGACTAAACAAGCCAGAAGTGAGTGCTTGGAGTCAGGAAGACTTGGAGTTAGGAAGTAGCTTTCCTCTGCTGGGGTTCCTCTAGGTGATCTACCTGGTCTAGGTCTAAAAGGATTTGGGTCCCTAACAAGAGGGCACAAATCGTAAGTAGGTACTTGTGTGTGTGTGTGTGTGTCTGTGTGTCTGTGTGTGTGTGTGTGTGTGTGTGTGTGTGTTTATGTGGGTGTGTGTGCGTGTGAGAGAGAGAGAGACACCAGATAAAACTGTTGGATATTACAGGGAAACTGGCAGCTATTGCCAAATCTCAGGACCCACAGGTTCATAGTAATAGCAGCAACTGTTCTCTATGGCACAGCCACAGTGTCCACTGGAAGGGGGTGCCGCAGCATGAGTGGGTGGTCTGTTATGGTCCATGAACTTGTGGGAAATCCTGTGTGGTGGCTGCCGACTTTGGACAGCTCATTCTCCTTCCATTTTAGATCTGTTTCTCTAACCAACAGAACTGACAGAAACACACACGCGCACGTGCGCATGCACACAGAAACAGTCGTATAGTAGAGACAGCCAGGGTGGCCAGCACATACTCATAAACCTGAACAGACCAGGGGAGTCTGGCGATATCTTACACAGATCTCAAACACAGGTCCTGTGGTCACATCCAACATCCCTTCTTGTGTCCTAACCTGATGGCACCTCCTACAGACTAAGTTGACCTCCAAAGGTATTCAGACCAGATGACTTTGACCTTCTTTCTTCTTTTATTTCTTTTGGATGGTGGTGTTGAGTTGCCTCTGGAGCACTCAGCAGCAGCAATTGCTCATAGATTTTTCCGGCTGCACAGGAGCCTCTTAGGGTAAGCACCATACGAGTTCTCACCAGATGGTACACTCTTCTGGTCCTGAGGCCCCAGAATGTCAGGGTCCTGCCTCTGGGGATCTCACTGGGACCTCCAAAATGTTTCAAGGAGCCCACCAGGAATGAACTTTCAGACACAGTTTATGGCCAGTTAAAAGTCTTTATTTCAGCCAGTTGGGACTATACTCAGGTTTCTTGGACCCAAGTGTATCACTGACTATCCAGACAGAACAGAGGGTTTCTGAAGGCAGAAACTATGCACTGGGATCTTGCTCAGTGGCTGAAAGGGATGGGGGTGCTTCATGCAAGCACACAGTTTACAGAAACTAAACTAAGGTATCTGGGCATCTTGATCTTTGCTCCTAAAATACAGTCGGATAATCTTCCATGGAGCTTCTCATCAAGGAGATCATATTATAGTCTAGCCTAAAAGGAGCTCAGCAAAAATAGAAGATGGAGGAATGTCTGCACTGCCTTGAGCTGTCACTTGGAAGCACTGAGGTGATTCTGAAATGGCTGAAGGCTCTCAGGTCAGCATCTGTTTGAGGATGGAGGTTCAGAACTCAGAAAACAATCCAGGAGACTGTTAGTTATTTAGTTTTCTAACTTTTCTAAAGATAACGTCCCAAAACTAAAGCAGAACTACAGGGCTGACATTTGAATACAGGCTCTGAGAATCTAAGAAGCATCTCTCTCTGTTTCCTTGAGCCTAACTGGTGCTGCAGAGTGAACACAGGCGATTTATTTTTTAAAAACTTAGAACATGCCAGTCACGGTGCTAAGGGCCAAAAATGTACATTAATGAATTCAGCCTACAAAACAATATATACATTTGGCAATGTGTTCCTTGCAGCTTCAAAAAAATAAAATCAAGTTTGGCCAGTGAGCAGTAAGATGGCTCAGTGGATAAATAGCTTATTGCCAAACCTGGCAAAGAAATTAACATTAAAACCTTTAAAGACTCATGTTGTAAAATTGGTGAAAGGTAAGAGTTTCTAAACATTGATCATAGCTATAGCTCATTGCTCTTTACAACAAACAGAAAAATGAATAATTGTTTATCTACTTTTTAAGACTAAATTACTTAAATGCTAAGATGGAAAAAAAAATTAACACATCACCTCTACCCTGCTGTCTTTCAGCAAAGCCGTGTAATGGAGCAGCTAGGCTCTGGGCATATGCAGCACTTACCACTTGAAGTGTCAGCTGCACAAGCACCGGAAAGAACACGCACACAAGACTGTGGCTATTAACCTTCCTCCACTGGAGAAGGTAAAGGGCCCACGAGACCTGCCACAACTTAGTGTTATGTAGACAGCTAATTGTTGGTAGGGGTAAAGAAAGATTCTTTTCTCTTCAGTGGCTTATTTTTTTTCACCAGTTGCTTCTACACCTGAAAAGAACCCTATTTAAACTCATTATTTTATCAAGGCAATTTAAGCGGACTCATTCTACCCTCCCCTTCTCTCTTGCCTTTGCACCTGAGGTGAAAAGTTATTTTCCCCTTGTCTCCTCAAAAAAAATTTAACACAACACAAAATCAAAACAAAACAACAATAAAAACCAAAGCAATGACAACAGCAATGACAAAACCCAGCAAAGAGAGTTATACTTTCTTTTCTGGAATGTGTGGAGAAGAGAGGCAGGATGGTAGGTTTAGCATCTGCTGCAAAATACAGTCATCAGGCTTGTCATTTCCGGCTGAGGCAGCTAAGCATGGCTAATATGATTCCACAGGATACAGTTCTGGGAACAAAAGTTTCTCGTTTCCCATTCTGAACCGTCTATGTGTTACACCAAGACCTACGGTAACATCGGCAATACAGCTACTTACCCCCCAGATTGCACTTCTCCACAGTTTCTGCCATCTCATCCTGCCTTCTAGTACCTTAACTGGAGGGAGTACGTTTCCAGTTACTTACAATTTTAAATTATCTTTGTGAAGATTAGTAACCCCTATACCATGAGTATATCATCACTTTCTCTGTACCTCACCTCAGCCAAGCCAAAGCATAACAGAAATCTTGATAAATTTCTCTATCAAAGTGAATTACACAGATAACATATAGTGAATGTATGTAATTTCTTTATTTTATAAATTAATTAGTTAATTTATTCTTTTTATATCTGGAATCATAGGCCCCTCCCTTCTCTCCTTCTGGTTGCAACGCAACCTCCCTCCCTCTTCCCTCTATACTTCCCCTGCTCCTCAGAAAGGGGGACCCCCCAACCCACCCCAGCACATCAAGTCATTTCAGGATTGGGCGCATCCTCTTCCCCTGTGGCCTGGCAAGGCAGCCCAACGAGGGAGAAACAATCAAAAAGGAGGCAACATAGAGAGACAGGCTCAGCATAAGAGTAGCAAGAAAATGGGCGTGGTAGCACGTGCCTGTAATCCTAGCACTTGGGGAGGCAGAGGCGGTCAGATCTCTGTGATTTCAAGGCCAGCCTGCTCAACAAAGAGAGTCCAGGGTAGCCAGAGCTACACAGAGAAAACCTGCTCAAAAAAAAAAACAACAACAACAACAACAACAACAACAAAAAACAAAACAAACAAAAAGATTAGCAAGAAAATTCTAAGATTTCATAAAGAAGTATAATGCCTGAAATATAAATTTATATTAAAGATGAGCTAGATAAGCACTACCCAAATAACTGGGTAATATTTTAATATGAGAGGCACACAACGAACAGAATACAAGTACAAAATAATTTATTAATTCCAAAGCACTTTGAAAACCCACTAAACAAGAGAAATAAATACACAAATAAATGGTTTAAAACATATTATTCTTTTTACAAAAGTGTGTTCTGTCTTTATGCCACCCTATTTGAATTGTGAGATCAAAAGAACAAAAGACAACTACAGGTCAAACTTTTTGTAAAGAGGATGAAACAAGGTGAAAAATAATTACAGGTTTTTAATTAAGCATTTTAATGAGAGTAAAAATGAAAAAAAAACAAGAAAAGGGAAGAAAAATCATGGGCTGTAACTCAACAATGAAAATTTGAAAAGTTCTGTTTGGAAATATTGGAAATATTTAGGGTTCAAATATTTTTATAATATTCTATTATGTCTTACTTGTCTGAAGAAAAAATTATTCATGGCTCAGCTGCACGGCAGTCATATTTCTCCCCATAAAATGCCAGATGAGACCTGGGAGTCAAATGTGACCTCACAGAGCCACAAGCTGTTAGACTGCCTTTGCATATAAAAATATTTTTGATACCCCTAGTCTGAATGATAAAGAGATAAAATATGTCCTTGTGCAAAATTTATTCTCAAAGATTCAATCATCTTAGATTTCTGATTTTCTTTTCCTAAACCCATACCTTTATGTACACAAGCAAAAATAGTCAAGGAGTTCAGTGTCCAGAGAAAAGCTCCCGAGTAAAGAAATCACTAAGTTCCATTGCATCGTATGTGGATTGTATTTAAGGGTAAAAATTTTCAAGTTTAGTATTAAAAACAGGGTTCCTTGGACCCCCTGTTTAAAGGAAGCTCGTTGGCTGCTCAGTTTTTAAGAGGGTTCCCTAGTAAGGGGTATGGGGGCTGTCTCTGACATGAACTCAGTGGCAGGCTCTTCGATCACCTCCCCCTGGGGGGGGTGCAGTCTTGCTAGGCCACAGAGGAAGATGATGCAGCAACTCCTGATGAGACCTGATAGGCTAGGGTCAGATCCTCCTCTCCTATCATCCCCTATCAGGGGACTAGGGAAAGGGCATAGGGGGAGAAAAGGGAGGGTGGGTGGTACTGGGAGGAGATGAGGGAGGGGGCTGCAGCAGGGATACAAAGTGAATAAATTGTAATAAATAAATATACAAATAAAATTAAATAAATAAAAAAACAGGGTTCTTAGTGCCTCCTTTCCTTCAGGAAGAGGTCACTTAGGCATTGACATTGCAAGAAATTATTACTTTTAGTTCAGTGCACATAGCATTTCAGGCTGAAATAAAGATGGAAAAGTCACTTTTCTGTTGAGCATCTCTTGTTTGCTACTTCTGTGCTTGATAGTATGTTACATCCCGAGTTTCATTTCTTCAGCAGTTGTTATCTCTCCTTGATCCTTTTCTCACAGTGAAGCCTGGCTCAGTTTCAAAGATAATACCTTCAAGGCAGGAATATTCCCATCATGATACCAAACAAATTCATAATGTGACTTAAGAAAAGGAAACTGAACTCCACAAGGAGAGCAACAGAACCAAAAAATCTGAGCACAGGGGTCTTTCTGAGACTGATACTCCAACCAAAGACCATGCATGGAGATAACCTAGGACACCTGCACAGATGTAGCCCATGGCAGTTCAGTGTCCAAGTGGGTTCCATTGTAATGGGAACAGGGACTGTCTGTGATATGAACTGATTGGCCTGCTCTTTGATCACCTCCCCCTGAGGGGGGGAGCAGCCTTACCAGGCCACAGAAGAAGACAATGCAGCCACTCCTGGTGAAACCTAATTGAGTAGGATCAGAAGGAAGGAAAAGAAGACCTCCCCTATCAGTGGACTTGGGGAGGGGCATGCGTGCAGAGGGGGGAGGAAGGGAGGTAGTAGAACAGGAGGAGGGAGGGAACCACAGGGGGGTACAAAGTGGATAAAGTGTAATTAATAAAGAATTTTTTTAAAGGAAATGTACTAGTGTATCCAAAAGGAATTGGCAAAACCTTCATAAAACCAAGCTAAGTCAATGAATGGGCTACCTCTTTCAGGACACCTGCAAGCCAGCACTCTTTTCATTGAGGTATGTTAACGTCTGGAGAAGAAGGAATAGGCCTTTGCCAACCAACACTCTTAACTGTTATTTATTTTCGGAACACTCTGCAGGGGGAAGAGCATCCTCTAAACTTTATGGAGAGATAAGATATGAGCAAACTATGCACTGAGGTAAACTTCAATAAAGAGAAGTTACAAAAATAGAATGAACTTAAAACACTTTAAAAAAATCTCAATCTGATGCTTACTCGTACATCTGAGGACATGACAGCTTGTAAATGTGGCATAAAATAAACAGACTGTCACTTAGAAACAGAACACTCACTAGCCCTGGAGGCATGATGGAAGTTCAGCCCCAGCACAGGGTCTGGGAGTTTGGCCAAGAAAATGATCTCATGGGTCTAAAGCATGATTTGTGTTTCACATAATGTGAACTGGCATTCATTACCCTGTAATCAATCTACAGATAAGAAGAAATTATTTACGGCAC
>REGO01000081.1:21268-68194 GCA_010120015.1 Rhombomys opimus | reverse complement strand
CTAAAGTAAGAAATAGAAGAAAAGTACATTGGTTTTAGGCTTCTTATATCTAAGATATTTTTAAAAGTTTTTGTTAGAAAGATCTAGAGAACAGTTTGAAAGAGAAATCAAGAGTCTGCAAAGGTGGTTCTGATATTCAGGAAGTAATCTTTTGGAGGAATTGTGGGGAATAAATATCATTAATCTACTTAGATACAAGCAGTCTGGGGAGAGTGAATTGGTGAATGTCTGAATTTAAAGTTGAAAGAAGTGATAGTTCTAGATAGAAAAGGGCTCAAAGCCACATTTCATTTTACTCCTAAGATTGGGACTTAATATACTTTTCAATTCTATCCATTTTCCTGAAAATGTCATGGCTTTGTTTTGCCTATGTCTTTTAGTAATTTTTTATTCTGTAATTTTATGTGCATAGTTATTTTTCCTGTATGTCTTTGTAGCACAGGTGTGTGGTGCCTAAGGAGGTCAGAAGGGAGTGTCACAGGACCCCTTGAGACTAGAGTTGCAGATAATTATCCACCATGTGGGTGCTGGAAATCAAACTCAGGCCCTTAGGAAGAACAGCCATTGCTCTTACCTGCCAATCCATCTCTCCTTCTCCAAGTAATTTTTTGAAGGTAAAATTGGAGACATAGAAATGCATTTGATACTGAGACAGCCCCTGTCCCCCTTACCACATGAGAAATGTGACACCAATAGACTCTCTTCTGCTGTATAACTTCCCCATCCATCAGTTCTGACTTGATTTATAGCACCAGATATTAATTCTCTCCTGTCCTTATGCCTCATAAGCAACCTTGCCTGGCATGGTAGCTTATGCCTATACATTTAAACACTCAGGAGATACAGGCAGTAGGATGATCAAGCGCTTGAAATTCTAGGGCATTCTTAGCTACACTGTGAGTTTGAGGCCAGCCTGGGCTACACGTAGTTCTGACTCAAACAACCAAGAAGGGCAAATGAGCAAACAAAGATGAAATAACAAAAGTATGTATACTGTTATTTGTCTAGATAATTGGCTATGACTGGAATTTTATTCCCTGTTTCTTTTATTTATTTTTTAATAGAACACTGAAGAAGCAGGATTCTGTTATCTTTATGTATCTCTGGATTCACAGGCCAGAATGATGCTTCAGTAAGAACATCTTATCTCACCAGGTAGGGTCTTCATGCCTGTGCTTTCTCACTGCACGTGACTGAAACTCCTCCAGTGTGTAGTGACTTGAGAACTGGCTTTACACTAAGAGTCCTCATTAAGTGGTGCTTGGTCCTGTTTAAGGGAATATATGAGCAATGTGCAGAGTGTATATAATTATCTTGATCAGGGTGTGCTAATGTAGAGGCCATCACATTTCCACAAAACTGTTAACATGTATAGAAATTTCGACCTTAGATTATTAACCACAGGATATGGTCAACCTTACAGTTCTTAAGAAACCTAGAAGCTGAGGAGAAACATCTATTTCCTTAAAGCTGGTTTGTTTCTTCGTACAAAAGAAAAATATAACACAGGTATGAATGGATGGTTTTTATTTCTTTGAGAAACCAGAGTTATACCCTAGGAATTATTCCTGGGAGAAGAGTCAAATACTTAAAAAATAAATGAGAATCGGAAATCCCCCAAATTCACCCTCCTGCCCTGTAGAAAGGTCCTTCAAAATTAAGAAGACATAGTGTCAGAATCAAAGAAATGTTGATGGGCACAACAGATTTTATATGGAAGAGGTTTATTGGATGGAAATGAAGAGAGAGAGAGAGAGAGAGAGAGAGAGAGAGAGAGAGAGAAGGAGAGAGAAGGAGAGACATGGTAGGAGAAGGGAAGGGGTGCCCTGACAGAGAAAGAGGCGAGACCAGAAAGCGAGAGAGTAAGAGGGCAAAAGGCCAAGATAGCAACAAAGTAGTCGATTTTAAGGAGCACCTTAATTACACCTGCCATATGTGGCTACCTGGCATGTGACACATGATGATGTCATAGGTTGCTAGGCAACCCTAAGAAGGCTGCCTAAATACTAACATCTCTTTCTTTTTCTGTAATTAAAAAATCAGGAGCTTGGGCTGCTTCTCATGTAAGGCAAGTTAAAGTATATAAATTTAAGTTCATTGGAAACAGCTCTTGGTTGCTATGCAAGGGGGTAAGAGAGAGAGAAAAAAATTAATAGCAACAAAATATCCAGATTACATGATCAAAAGGAGGAGGAGAAACCCCTGACTTGGAAAGTTCAGGGTAGAGGGTTGCCAGGAGATAGTTGCCAGCAAGGCAGCAGATAGGGACTGAGGAATGCTGGGAGAACCTGGAGCTGCTTGTCCTGGGCCTGAAGCACACCATTCAGCCTTTGGTTAATAGTAAGTGAAAGCAGACATAGATTCTCCTCTGGCTATTTTCTGCTGACACTGTGGGAGCTGTAGGGAGGTCAAAAGGCTGACATGCTGGCCAAGTCCAGGAAGAACAGGCTGTTTTGATGCTGTCCAGGGTCTATGAGAACATCCATGGCTGGGAGGGAAGGTGCAGGTCCAGCTTGACGGAAGTCTGCGAGGTCAGACTGGAACACCTGTGGTAGCTGCTTTGGCACTGTGGTGGATGTAGGAAACACCTGGGTCTGGCAGGATACTGGAACATCTGTCTATCTATCTATCTATCTATCTATCTATCTATCTATCTATCTATCTATCTATCTATGCAGAAGACAAAGCTTAAATAGGCTATGGAGAAAATTCCTTTAGGTGTACATTTAAAACTTTTGGGAGAGCGAACAGAGGTGGACGGTTTGGCTCAAAGAGTCTTGAACATGGGAACCTCCATCTACCTGAAGGAATCTTCATTTACCCAATCACTGTCACTGGCAGTAATTAAAAAGACTTTGCTTCAGATCTGTTGCCTCAGGAAACTGAGGCCAAGTTTGGTTACAGAGGTGTGTGAGATTTGAGGCCCGTAAAGTGGGCACTAGGTATAGAAATCTGAAATTCTCCAGAAGACATCTAAGAGGATAGTGAATGTATAGCACAATAATCAAGTTTTAACATAAATAAATGCCTCTAAAATTAATAGATCTTAATTTAGAGTTTTGGTAAAAACATGTATGTAGTAACCCCTGAGTTATGAGTTGTTTTTTGTTTGTTTGTTTGTTTGTTTGTTTTAGGTCTTTTTTTTTGTGTGTGTGGAGATGACAGTGAAGCCATGGCTTCACCCTCCTTATCCGAAAATCAACATGGCAGCTAGCCATGTGCAGTGCACGACCATAGTGGCATAGGAGACCAGTTGCTTGGTGGTGGGATGGCTGTCCAGGCCAGGTTTGAAACTCTCTGCGTACATGGCACATCTGATCAGAAGTCTTTGAGACTGAAACCCCTCCTCTGCAAGCCAGCCTCTCTCCTCAGGCACTCTGTGGGAGATTTAAACTTAGCCCTTAGCCCGTGGTCCTTGAGGCAGCAGTGCAATTTAAAGCCATCTGAGTGCGCAGGGTCCCCAGCAATTGCTTACGTAACAGCAGTGGTTTAGAAGCAGGCTGTGTCTGTGTACGAAGAGGCAGTTTCAGGGTCTGGCGTGAGCATTTCAGTTTCCCCAAGCTGATTCTGGTGCAGCGTGAGTGTCTGCCTTGCCCTTGTGCTCAAAGCACATGGCAGGAGTGAGTGGCCTTGAGCAAAGGAACAGACCTGTGTGGTAATGTCAGGGAAGTTGAGAGAAAGTATGGATTTTAAGGCATATGTGGTTGAGTGGTGGTTAGGGATAGGCAGAGCAGAAGAAAAACTGTTGCAAGCATCATTGTCTGATTAAGGGGGCCTGGTATGACCAGACCGGGTGCTACCAGGAGAGCCCTTCCCAGCCCAATGCACCAATGCTAGGACCAATGAAATAATGATAATGCATAACAGATTTTATATGAAAGTGGTTTATTGGATGGAGATGAAGAGAGAGAGAAGGAGAGAATGAGAAATGATGGGCTGGGCGAAGGGAGAGGGTACCCCGACAGAGAAAGGGGAGAGAGAAGAAGAGCGAGAGAGTAAGAGGGCAGGAGGGTAAGACAGCGACAAAGTGGTGGGTTGGTCCTTTTAAGGAGCAACTTAACCGTGCCTGCCAGGTGTGGCTACCTGGTGGATACACATGATGACATCATAGGTTGCTAGGCAACCCAGAAGCAGGCTGCCTAGTTACTAACACACAGACTTTTAAGTATTACACAATTTAATTAAAGCAAGGAACAAGGATTTGTTGTTTTTTTTTCCTTAGCGGCATCGTTTTCACTTTGGAGGAATGCTGCACTGTATTTGATAGTGGGAGGAAAAGCAGGAAGCTTGTCTCCACTGTTGAGATAAAGGGACAGAGTCTTCCTCTTTCTGTCTCTTAACATCAAGACTGTGACAGTGGCTTCGCTGGACTAATGCTCTAGTCAGTGTTCAAGCCCTGGAAAGAAGGAAGGGGAAAGTAAGGCACAGACTGCTCTGCAGCATCCTATAAAGTGTGCATCCACATGAGGCCTGGTATGTGGTCTTGGCTTTAAGTGGATATCGACAGCTGCATTTGTCAGGGTACATGGGATACGGCATGGAACTCATCACACTTACTGTCTCACCTGTACTATGGGCGTTCCAAGCTTGTTCTCCCAGATTCTTATTATCGGCCACCAAATTCTCATTTCTTTTGTGTTACAAAGAAGTTTGGCTTTTGCTTGTAGCTAAACCTTGGATCATGAGTCATTGTCCTAAAAGCAGATAAGTATCTTCTAGCGATTCCATTAAATGATATTTTTTTACATCACTTTTCTGTAACTGTCACCTCTAAGTCCTGGAATTAGCCCCAAGGATATATTTTAAATAGTCTTCTAAATGGTGTGTGATGCTTCCTGTGGCCTTCCAGAAGGGTGGCTACCTGCCTGCCTTCCCGGGGTTACAGCTTCTCAAAGATAACTATCCTGTTGTAAGGTGACCTTAGCTTTCACTGATGTTTCTCTGAGCCATCTTTCTTTAACAGTGAGACTGGGCAGATCTATCTATCATCTATCTGTCTATGTATCTATCTATCTACATATCTACATATGTGTGTGTGTTGTATGTGTGTTTTGAAATTTTAGAGGCTGATTTAGTTTTACCAAATATTATGAAACTTAAAAGATTTAAAGACACTAACATGATTCACATATATGCTCTAAAGTCCTCCCTTTGGAGAAGATTGATTCCAGGATGTAGACATTTCTATACACTCTGCTCCCTCAATCCAGGGTGAGTCTCCTGACTACATTCTCTCTGCAACAGGGCTTCAGAATTACCATCTTCCCTACACTCACTCACTGAATCAAAATTGGGCTCATGGCAAGTGGAAGAAAATCATTAGATTGACATGAATGTTGGACAGGCTTAAACTTACCTTGACAAAGAGAAAGAAAAATGTTCATAAAGATTATTACAATGAATGTTTTCTAAGAAATTACCTCATTCTAAGAAATTCTAAGAAACCCAGTAATATGTTGAGGCCTGCTTAGCCCCTCTGTTGAGACCTGCTTTAGTTTTTAGCATAACTGTAGTTCCTCTGTTAACACCTGCTTTTGCCTTTAGCATAACTGAAGCCATTTTATCTTTAATCTCCATTTTGATCATAAGATAAAATTCAGTTCAAGTTCTCAAGGCTCTGCCTGTCTGACACAAGAATAGCCATTACTTACCATTCAATACTTGTCTAAAACTCAGGGAAGTCATACATTACCAGGGAAGGCCCTTGAATGAGACCAAGATCGATACAAACGGCAAGAGGTTTATTGAAACCAACACACATTGGGGCCACCCTGCATCCAAGCAGGAGATGCCCCGAGGAACAAAGGCTTTGGATTTTTAAAGGAAAAACAAAACAAAACAAAACAAAAAAAAACAAAACAACAACAACAACAAAACCCAAGCTGGGAGTTACATGCCTTGGTGTTACAGGATTGCGTAAAAGGGTCTATAGGGAAGTTGACTTTTAAAATGATTGGTCTACTTTAGGCATCAAGACTGGTTGGCTGGGCCATCTGGAGGATATCTGATCATGACCCACACCTGGAATGTCCTGGGGAGGGGAAGCGATTAGCACATCTTGTGGTTTTTCTTGGAACTATTTCTGAGTCTGTTCTTCCTGGTAGGGAGCATTACAGCCTTCTGCTTTCTGGAAAAATACTGAGTGAACTTAGCCTATCCTGGGGCCTAGAAATTCAAATTGGAGTTTATGAGGTTAGCTTGACTCCTTCACCTGCTGCTTAGAATAAAACAAGAGATAATAAGTACATATTCTGCTTGAATTAAAGATAAATGTATGTTCTGTTAGAGTTAAATTGAAACACCCTCCTATATTCCTTTCTCTCAGAAAAAAAAAAGTTGTTTCCCAAAAGTTCCCCTACTTAAATTCCTTCCATTCATTTTAAAATGCTTTGTCTAGCTACCTAGATACAATGATCCTGTAACAGAATTGATTCTTCTTGCTTGGCTTGACATGATATATCTGGAATAAAATTGGTTCTTCCTGCTTGGTTATGGTCTTTTTCACTTAGAAACTTACTTTGAGAATGGCTCAGCCTCACAGTTTGGCTCCCAAGTCCACTGTGTCCCAGACCATGGTCAGTCTTGGGTGTTGTGTTCAATAAACCATCCATATCTGACTGAGATTGCTGTTTGAGTGGTTGTGCAGCTATTCTTGTACTACAACATAATATATAAATAATTCAAGACTCAAGATCTCCTAGAATCCCCACTTGGCCTGAGATACGCAACTAATTGCTGTTTATTAGAATACAGGTTCCTTCTCTGTGATGGCTGGGATAATCAGCTGTGGAACTCCTGGGTTTCATGGACCGGAGCCAGTGTTTTCATTCTGCTGCTATAAGAGCTGCAAAATACTCAGCAAAACACCTCTCCTATTATTAAAATTTCACATGTGAGAATACACATTTATTTATAGAAAATTTGAAATTTATAACAGGAATAGAGACCCAAAGAAATGTTTACTAAAAAAGGTATGTAACTAAAGCAATCTCTCAAAACCCAACAGGTTGCTTTAGAAATTGAGAAAAGTATGGAAACAACAATTTCGTGACATACATTGTTGTTATATGAAATTTTAATTTAAAACAAATCTATTTATTTTGTATTTTTTTGAAAATGCTACTTAGGTATCCTGTAGTTTGCTAATGATGATTAAAGATAGCCCACAAAGTTAATGTGTGTAGAATGTAATGTGCACAGCAGTTCAGCCCTTTGAAAGGTTTACATCAGTGAATGACATATGCTCAGTGGACAGTCACTTGCTGCCAAGCCTTAGGACCTAGGTGAGAGCCTAGAATTCAGATGGTGGAAGAGAAACCTAGCTTCTTCTAGTTCCCCGCTGACCTCCAAAAGACAATTAGATACCCTTCACACACAAATAAATAAATGTAATTTAAAACCATAAAAGGAATTTCCCAGAGGGTTGGAGATACGGCTCAATCAAGGAAGCGCTTTCCTCAGAAATATAAGGACCTGAGTTCAGATACTCCAAAATGACAGAAAATACTACATTAAATGGCACACAGTTGTAATCATTACTTTTTCCTCCTGATTGTGAGTCTGGCCTTTTTGTTTGTTTGTTTGTTTCATTTTCTTTTTCTTTTTTTTGTCTTTTTCTTGCTGTTTTATTTTGTTTTCTTGTATTAGATTTCTGTTTGTTTTTTGTTTTTTGGAAAGAGAAGCTGAAGCTGGAGAGGTAGGGATTGGAAGAGGATCTAGACGGATTTAGGGGAGGGAAAGAATATAATCAAAATATCAAGTTAAAAATTGTGTAGCCAGTTCTGATGAGACCTGATAGGCTAGGGTCAGATGGAAGGGGAGGAGGACCTCCCCTATCAGTGGACTTGGAGAGGGGCAGGGAGGAGATGAGGGAGGGAAGGTGGGATTGGGAAGGAATGTGGGAGGGGGCTACAGCTGTGATACAGAGTGAATAAACTGTAATTAAATGTTTTTAAATTTTTTATTAATTACACTTTATTCATTTTGTATCCCCCCATAGACCCCTCCCTCCTCCCCTCCCAATCCCACCCTCCCTCCTCTTTCTGCATGCATGCCACTCCCCAAGTCCACTGATAGGGGAGGTTCTCCTCTCCTTTCTGATCTTAGTCTATCAGTTCACATCAAAAGTGGCTGCATTGTCCTCTACTGTGGCCTGGTAAGGCTGCTCCTCCCTCAGGGGGAGGTGATCAAAGAGCAGGCCAATCAGATTATGTCAGAGGCAGTCCCTCTTCCCATTACTATGTAACCCACTTGCACACTGAACTGCCATGGGCTACATCTGTGCAGGGGTTCTAGGTTCTCTCCATGAATAGTCCTTGGTTGGAGTATGAGTCTTTGGGAAGTTCCCTGTGTTCAAATTTTCTTGTTCTGTTGCTCTCTTTGTGGAGACCCTGTCCTCTCCAGCTCTTACTATTTCCCACTTCTTACATAAAATTCCATTCACTCTGCCCAACAGTTGCCCATCAGGCTCAGCATCTGCTTTGATAGTCTGTAGGGCAGAGGCTTTCAGAGGCCCTCTGTGGTCAGTTCCTAGTTTGTTTCCTGTTTTCTTCTTCTGGCTTTCAGTAGCCCTCTGTAGAAGGTTCCTAGGTTGTTTCCTGTTTTCTTCTTCTTCTGATGTCCATCATCTTTGCCTTTCAGGATGGGGATTGACCGTTTTAGGTAGGGTCCTCTCTCTTGCTTAGTTTCTTTAGATACACAGATTTTAGTGGGTTTGTCCTATGTTGTATGTCTATATGAGTGAGTATATACCATGTGTGTCTTTTTGCTTCTGGGACAACTCACTCAGGATGATCCTTTCCAGGTCCCACCATTTATCTGCAAATTTCATGATTTCCTTATTTTTCATTGCTGAGTAATATTCCATTGTATAGATGTACCACAATTTCTGCATCCATTCTTCAGTTGAGGGGCATCTGGGTTGTTTCCAGCTTCTGGCTATTACAAATAAAGCTGCTACAAACATGGTTGAGCAAATGTCCTTTTTGTGTACTTGAGCCTCTTTTGGATATATGCCCAGGAGTGGTATGGCTGGATCTTGAGGAAGTGCTAATTAAAAATTGTTTAAAATAAAAATATAGTAAAAAAGAAAAAAATATTAGCATACATTTCTTCCTTCTATATTCCTTACTATTACTGTTATGTTTATAAACTTTCCATTCTTTTACCAAAATTCTTATAATAATCTCTGAAGTGGTTTTACTTGTTTCCATTTTCAGCATCCTTGCCAGCGTGGTTTTCCTGGCATATAAATGGGCTACATTGTTGTAGTGTTTAACATTGTTCACCGGTTCCCTGGCAGAGTCATGTCACTGTTAGCTCTCTTAACTTGCTTTAGGCCTCCTGTGCCTGGCATGCTCTTACTTCCTGCTTCTGATTCAGACCTCTTTCCAATTCCACATTTCACTCCTAAGCATCTGTTTTCCAACATCCCCAAGGAACCCTGTTCTCTCTCACATCAAATTATTGCCTGTTTCTGTTTTCTTTGATCTCTCCAGTATAATTAAGGGGTCTTTGTTTGAAGAAATGATTCCAAGAATACATTTAGCACATATTTGATTATTTAGAGAATACACTAAAGAGTCTTCACCACACACACTCTTTTGCAGCATTTTTCCCCGTTTTTACACCAGAGTGGATTTAAGATGTGGGGAGTGGGTAATATGATTCAATTTATGGCTAGAAATCACATTGAAAAAATTACATAAAGATGATAGCACCTCTTCTTATTTCCTCTACTTTCTAATTTTACTCAGTTTAGTAACCCATCTTTTTTTTTTCTCTGCCTGGGGGGAAAGCCACACCATTTTATTCTTGCTTCTGTAGGATTAAACGTGGTATTCTCCAGAACTTTTTCCTTGAATTGATAATGGCCCTTTCTTATTTTTCTTCTTCTTCTGTATCTCCATTAAGTCACAGTGTATTCTGAACATGGGGAAACACAGCTACCTTTATCTTCTCACCTTAAAGATCAACCACTCACACCAACTTGTCTTTCCAGCCTTCATCCCCAGCTCAAAAAGATGACTCCGGACTTTGTGTCATTGTTATTATAGTTCCAAGCTGCCATGCCCTGCTGGAGAGTTCTTCCACACCGACTCCACCACTCCCAACCAATCCTTCACTCAGGTCTCTGTTATATTTAAAAATGTAAAACTGACCACACCTGCCTGTGGCTTGGGGCAATTTTCCACTCCACAGAGGATAAAAGCTGGGCAACTTCCCAGGCTTAAAGAAGCTTTGCCATGAGAGCTTCTCCCATGAGCTTCTCCTCTGCTCACAGATCTCTCTCTGGCCACACTGGCTTTCCTGCAGCAGAGGCTATGCTGAACCTCCTTTACTGTTGGAGGCTTCACATGTGGTTTTTCATGGCTGGACTCTCTCTCCTTCTGTTGGTAGTATTATTTTCTGGCTTCTCTTGAACTTCTTCTAGGTCTTGCCTTCTTTATGAATCCTGTATCAGCGTTCTGCTTCCAATTCAATCATGAGCACATTGTCTTAACATACCTCACAGAACTTTCATAATTCATTATTATAATCTACCTCCTCCATTTTGCTATGAGCTATGTGATTTTGAAGACTGGGGATGCCTTACTCATCTGTGTAGACTCTGCCAGGCATCTTCAGGATCTCAGAATCTCGTGTTGAGCTTGCAGTGAGTTTTAATGCTTTAAAACCAGCTTGCAATATACTTACATTTGCACCTGTAGAATGTGGGGTGGAGGACATAGGGTAGAGGAGGCTGGTGCTGATAGCTACCAAGCTTATACAGGGCCTCAACACCTAATCCCAAGGTTTTTCCACCCTCAATTCTTTTGGATTACTGAACCCGTTGTCACCTTTCAGTTCTAACAAAAACCTGATTCTCCTGTTAAGGTGACAGTTTTGATATTAGAGATGTCCTTGGGCCTGACTGTCCAGAGATTTATAACCCCTGTGGGTAACCATGTCTCTATTTAAGTAAAGATAGATAGATTTCCAACTCCCCTGTCCTTTGTCCTTAATTCTACATAGAAATGAGGGAGAGGCACTCTGTATGAAACTTTAATTCCAAACCCTGATCTCCCCTTTTACCCTTGCTTTTCCCACTTCTGTCTTCCTTCTTTCCATCCACCTATTCTTCCTTCCTTCCTTCCTTCCTTCCTTCCTTCCTTCCTTCCTTCCTTCCTTCCTTCCTTCCTTTCTTCCTTCTTTTTTCTTTTCCAAAATAAATCACCTTCACAAGGATCCTGACTGGGATTCTATTAATGTGAGATTCCACCTCAGATATCAGTTCCACAGGAGGGGTTTGTAAATTCCTCTCATGTCCTTAGAATACAGTGTTGACGAGGTTGTCAGTCAAGTTCTGAATGTATGATTGTTTAAACAGACTCTATGCAGGATGTTTTGCAAAGGCCTGAGTGATGTGTGCTTCAAATGGCCTTGTTTTATTGATGAGGGACTGCGCTGCCGAAGGCCATGTTCTCTGTTCAAGGTCACAGTCCTACTGAGAAGCAGGTGGCAACCTGGACTAGAATCCTGACATTCCCCCACCCAGACATCAGGAAGTTTTCATAAATTTAAATAGGGTGATTTAAAATGGATGAAGTAAAATTACACACTATTAAAACAGAACATGTTGGCCTGGAGATAAAAATAACCCAGACACATTAAAAATCATTAAAACACAACCTGAGAATAAACTGAGCTGACAGAAAATTAGTGTCCTTCACTATATGTTATTCTTTAGTTCTGTTAATTGTCCATAGCTGTGGGATCTAGTTTCTGTAAGTGCTCTGAGAGAGAGAGAGAGAGAATGAGTTAGTGACATTTTATAAGTAAAACCTGAGGCTATGAAAATGACTTATTTCCCATTCAATCATGAGGGACTAAGTTTGACTCCTAAAATCCATGTAAAAGTCCTGTAGGTGGTGGCATGTGCTTGTCACCAAAATAGCTGGAAAGCAGACTGAGTGGAATCCTTGGGGTCACTGGCCAGCCAGTCTAGCCTGTATAGTGAGCTCCAGGCCAAGGTGAGGCTCTGCCTCAAACAATGTGGACAGTGTCCTCGAGGATGACAAGGAGGTTGTCTTTTGCTCCCACATGCACCCACATGCATGTAGACACACCTGTACACTCCCACACACACATATATGCATAAAATAATAAGCTTATTCTCAAACCATAATCATATGTCTTACTTGTGGGATCTTAGATATATTCTGTTTATGACATTTGAGAACACCAGGCAAAAGGTGAACCTCAAATTTTCCTTAGTCACTGCTTCTCAAGATGACGTGCTCATTCTAGAGTGGGATTGATATATTAACCTTTTTATCCACATGATGAACCAAAGCTGTATGACGAGATTCTCTGATCAATTAAAAGGTTCTGATGGAAAGATTCACAAATGTTCACAGTTTGCAATCAAATGAATTTATGTGATGCTCTATGTACTATTGAACAAGCCCACCTAATCTTTCCTGCGTGTGTGTGTGTGTGTGTGTGTGTGTGTGTGTGTGTGCAAGTGTCTGATGGGAGGCCTGTCAAGCCTTTCACAGATAGGATCCTTTGCTGGTATATATGTTTCATTATTGGGAAATGTTAGAATTTTATGATGATTTTTGCTAGAAGGAAGGGACTGGGAATTTGATTACTTGCCTTGAAGTAGATTTTGAGCCACATAACACAGTTTTCATTTATTTTGTAGTTTTTTGAGATAACGTCTCTGTTGCCTAGGCTGTCCTTAAACTCACAGCAGTCTTGCTTCAGTCTTCCAGGGACTAGAAGTTACACTAGTCTTAAATACCATTTCTGAAACTCAGTGTGTAATTCCAGTGGTGGAGACCTTATTGTGTACAGTTCTAGATCACAGTGTTTAACAGACTGTAACTTACGTTCATGAGAAGAAACTCCACACAGCCAACTTAACTCCTGATGCACACAATTAGTCTTATCTTTATTCTACAGAAAACTTTTCCTAGCTAGCATACACTGGGGCCTCCTAAGTGTCCTAGATAGAAAACTCTACCCATCTTGATCTTTAAGTTATATGAGCTGTCATTGTCTAATTGGTGATGTTCTCTTTTCAAATGAGGTATTTTCTTTTAAAAAAAATTACAGAGATTCTCTTGGTTATTACTTATTTAAAAAATAATTTTATTTATAATTAGTTTCTGTGTGTATCTGTGTATGTCTGTGTGTGCATGTGAATGCATGTATGATATATGTGCATCCCAGTCAAGGTATGTGCATGGAGGTCAGAGGACAACATTGGGCAATCATTTCTTTTCTTCCTTGGGTTCTGGGGATTGAATTCAGTTCACCAGACTTTTACGACAAGTGACATTAACCCCAGAGCCACCTCACTGAAACACCCTGACATATTTATTCAATAATTTGTGCTAACATTATTACGCTTTGATTGGGGAATGTCAGGACAAAATGATAAGTCCTCATCTTCATGCAGGTGGTGACTTTTGCAGGGTCTTCGGTATGTGACCTGCCACTCTAAGTCCAAATATTTCTCTCTTTAATACAATATAAAATACTGTTAAATACTTTATTTAGTGAGTCAGTGTTTGGTATTTAACACATTATTAACTAAAACATTTATGGGGTTCACCTGTGTGATCATAAGTTCTCATCCAGTCTTTACAGTTTCTTAAATGGGTATATACATTGTCTTTTAATTTGATAATAGTGTCTTTTATCTCATCCTTCAACTGGAATTTATTTTATGATTTATTATTCTTACTATTTTTTAGGTCAACTAAATGTTGAAGATGTTTTCAGTGATTTTTATTAAGTTGTGGTTTAAGTATTACATACGAAAAAAAAGAAAGTATGGAATTTTAGTATCATACAGTATGAGTACATTACTCTTACTTTCAAAATGGAATTATCACTTTAAGCAAATATATCAGAAATAAATTTTGTAAGATGTTCTATTACCATAGATGACCATCATTAGCAACTTACTGTTAACCTTTCCAGAATTTTAGTGCATTTATTTTGCATAAATGGTATATTATATTTATTTATGTTTTTCAACCAATGTACATATGGCCTGTTTAATTTTAAAACATAAAAACTATATTTTTCTTTTGGATGCATAAATTTTATTTCACTTAAGCATGTACTGTAATTCACTTAATATATACATTATTCATTGACAGGTAAACTTATTGTAAAATTCTTGCACTATCAGCAAGTGTTGGCTTATAGACACTAGGATATATACATTGTTTTCATACTTACACTCTTATCTCTTAATATACATTTTCAGCAATAGAATAATTTCAGAAGTGGATCAAATTATATTCAAATTTAAAATTTGGAATTCCTGCCCAGATTGCTAACTAATATGCATGAACCAATTTACTCAACCACCTCCAAGATAAAAGGATTCTTTTCAATTTCCTGAAACCCTTGTTAGTGAGAACTACAAATCTTTAACCATTGTCCATCTAGGTTTTTATTAGTGTGTATTTATATATTTAGAAATAATCATTTTATATACAAACTTGCTGCTTGCTTAATCTTTCATTTGGTCCATTGTGTTTCTCTCTTTTATTTGGAAGTAGATACTAAGGCTTTGTCATTTGTTACACAGATTTCTTAATTAGTATCTTTTATAGAAAGTGCATAGAAATCATGTACTGTCAAGCATGAAAACAATTTACTGCTAATTTCATCTTTAGGTAACTCTTTAGATTTGATTTAACAGCAGGTGATCAGAATAGTATTCTATTATCAAAATGGAATGTGGAGAGAGCTGAGAGTTTGGAATGAAAATAATCATAGAGAACAGTATCCTGTAATTATTTTTTGCAAAGTCTCTGCAAATCTCAATTTGCATACTTGTAAACAAACAAAAAGCAGAGCAAACTCAGAATGTCTAACAGAGAGCCATGAGGTGTGCTCATGCATACACAGAGAACCCTCATAGCACACACAGCTCACGCATACACAGAAAAGGCGTCATAACGACGTGGCACATGCTCGTGTGCTCACAGAGAGATGTTGTAGAGATGAGTTGTGTTCATCTGTATGCTGCAGTCCATGTGTACGCACTGTATGTAACTTCTGGGTGACCCTCTCTGCTTACAGAGATCCAATACCTTGTGGTATCGGCCTGTCAAATCTGGACTTCTCAGAGCCCCTGAGTGTATTTCCCCTCGCAATGGTTAGGGAGTGCTGAGAGACCTGAAATCTTGGAATGTCCTTCTTCCTGCTTCTTTGCCTCTGAAACTTGCAGATGGTCACTGTAGAACTAGCTACCCATCTTCAATGGTACAAACCGTTCTAAAAAATCCTACAGATAGAGTGATGTACAGATGATAGAAATATATGTATGTTTGTATGCATATGTTTAGTTGATTTTATTTCTGTAAAGAACTAGGCTTAAAACAGAAACATTGGTACCATGAAGGGAGACTGTTGCTGTAATTATGACAGTGTAGTTTGTCTTCCTGTAGGACTGGTTGGTGAGAGGACTGTGGAAAAATTTGTTGTTGAAGAGTAAGAAACCCAGAGACGCTGTACACTTAGTTTAATAGCGGATCCAGGGTGATTAACAAAGACTATCAAATATTTACCTGTCTCAGGGCACATACATGTTGATAGAAATGATGGTGAAAGCCAAGGTGTTGGTATTTCAGCAGAGTCAGTCCATAGAAATTTCACTAGATGTCACTGATGTTATGGTCAGGCAAGAATCTGATTGCCTTAAGCCATGTTCTGTAAATTTGAGTTTGGCTAAATTCAAACATACTAGAGTAATTTCTTTGGCAAAGAAATTTCAAGACAATATAGTATTCAGGCTATGGCATGATTATAATAAAAATTGATACTATTCATGCTTACAGCAAAATAAAAGAGCAACTGCAACAGGAAGATATGAAACATGCAGTTTGCTGAGAAAGGAAGTTTGAATGTTATAGGCAAAGTAATGGCAGGTAAAGCATTAGTCAGGTTTAAAAAGATTGGAACCATTAGAGAGAGACCATGGAGCCCTGAAGGCAGCACCCCACTCAAAGAGAGACCTCGAATGTCTTAAGGCAATCTCAACGGGAAAACTTTTGTTTGCAAAGAAGGGGGTAGCAGAAGAGAACCTCCAGAATACTCAGCATCTTCTGCAATAAGTCTCATGCTCAGCTGTGAAGGTTCATGTTTAGAGTCACATGCAACTGTGGTCCAAAGGGGATAAGCTGCATATAGAGATAGCAGTAAAATTGATGTTGTTCATATGGCACTGCTTTGGTGGACATTCAAAATAAAGGAAATATGGACCACAGGGGCTTGGACAAAGTTTCAGAAACCCACTGAGGCCAGTTAGCTTGAAGCAGGTCTATATCTCCTGAAGAAAGTTCCTAAAAAGGCTGTGCATAAAACTATGATGGTGAACCTTAAGTTGCAATGGAGACCAAACATACTAGAGATGCTAGAAACAGTGAACTCTGCCAGTGAACTCTGCCAGTGAACTCTGCCAGTGAAAGCTGCAGGTACCAAATGCAGCCAGCCGAGGAGTCAACAATTGCTTCAGTCAACATAGGCGAACAGGGGAGGCTACTCAGCGTTACCAGGAGCATCAATCTCTCGTGGAATTTCTCACATAGAAAAAGCGTGGACTAGTACTCACAGAGCAGTGGTACCCCACCTCCACTGCGAGAAAACTATGTGACCCTCTTCCAAATGTGACTCAGTGAAGGTTTACCAGAGCCTGTATTCAAGACAAGATTATTTATAGTTACGATCCAGCACCATCTGCTGGCAAATTCAGAGAAAATATAACTCACACTTTGCAAGTTTTGAAAAATGGGAGAAATTGATTTTTACAAAGGCACATAAGATAGGATTAAAAGGCCCACTGTGGGTCACACTGTGAGCGTTCTGTAGGTCTGATAAGGCAAGGAGAATGCATAGCGCCACAGATTCTGAAGCAGAAAGGTTACATGACAGTATTATATTGCTTTCTATCGCTGTTCTGCAAACCCATGGTTATTAGGGAAAAATCATTTCCCGTTTCAAAAAAGGTGGGCCTTGTTCATTCTCCCATGGAATAAAAAGCTTATTCTTGAGCACTTCCCTGATTTTCCCAGTGAAGGGGGTCAGATCAATTCTGACAGGCTCTGAAAGTCTTCATGATGGCAGAATCCGTGGTACTGAACCACACAGTACGGGCATTTTTTCTCAGCTCCCTGAACCCATGGCACAAGATTCTCAAACTTAGTCTGTTCAGTCATAGGCTGAAAACTGGCCCAGTGCTATTTTTCTTCTCAGAGATCAAAACATGCAGTCTGGTCACTCCTCAGAATACAGCTGTCTTCTCATACTCTGAGAAATTTTGATTTACTTATGATTGCAAACAATTAAAGAGTTTAATGATATTAAACTAATGATATTCCGTAGAGTCCCAGCAGAGGGCGCTGCATTCTGTTTTGGTACTGAACCTGGAAAATGTTTCTCTATCTTGCTGTGAGCCTGAGGCACGACAACTTGATGTTTTATTAAATGAGGAAGCTCATTTGTGAATTCTACAGTTTGTCGTGGATACAAACGTGTTTTCGTTTTAATCCCGGGTGTGGGATGTGGGACTGATTCAGATAGTCCACTGCAGCAAACTAGTTGCCTCGTTAGGGCTGTGAAATGGGCTCTTTGTCAACTACAGACAGTTTAAATCTGAGGACTCCATAGAGAGAACAAATGCCAGAGCCCAGAGAATATTGGAGAGCTCTGAGAAAGAACAAGGCTGCTGCTGCTTCCCCCTTTTCGGCTCCTGTTGCTGTTGTTGCAATGAGACAAGAAGTTGGAGGTCTCCTGAAACACGGATTGGACTGGCTCCAAGGAATATGATGACCCTAACCAGCAGGAAACAGCTAAGAGAACTGTGTCCCCTCTCCCACTAACTCTTTCTATCTACTTTGTTGATAGAAAGAGTTAGTGTTGGGGTGTTGGGAGGGATTGGGGTGGAGTAGGGAGAAAGACATATAAAATATGTAAATGAAAGAGGTTTTGAAAATTACACCAACAACAGTTCTACGGCAGGAAACAATGAAGGAACTTGCCTTCGTGTTCCCCAATTAGCTACAGTATGTGAATAAGAGTATCATCGCCCTGGAAGACAACCTTTTCAAAGGGAACATGAAGAGCGTGTCAAGTTACATACTACAAAATGTAGTTTTTAATCTTGGTAAAGAATATTCTAATCTGAACAAATCTTTTATGTCTTATATTTCTTCCTGCATTTGTAAATAAATTACTTACCTTTTTATACATTATTCTCCAAGAAGAATTAAATCATATAAAGCCTCATGTTGTGGCACATGCTTTTAATCCCAGCACTTAGGAGACTGAGTCAGGAGGATTACCACCAGTTCAAAGCCATATTAGGTTGTGTAGTGAGTACTAGATTGGCCAGGCTACCTGGTGAAGTCTATCTCAAATAAACAATGAGGGCTAGAGCGATGGCTGAGTAGGTAAAGACACTTGCTGCCAAGACTGATGTCTTGAGTTTAATCCCTACGTGATGGAAGGAGAGAAATGTCATAAAGGTTTTCCTCTGACCTCCACACATATATATCAGTATCTATATGCCACGATTTTATCACATGCATTCAAGTCAATAAAATGTAACATACAACATATGTAGGTTTAAAGACAGAACGCAAATGGTCATTTTAGTAGATTCAGAAAAGGTTTTTGAAAATTCAACATATATTCATGATTAAAGCCCAAAGAAACTAGGAACAGGAAGGCATATTCAAAGTATTAGAGATTGTGTTGGACAAAACTGCAGTCAACTTTATTCAACCTACCCCTTCTCCCCGAATTTCCCTGACACTAGGGCTAAGCCTGTGGAGAGGGAACCCCTGCATCCATAGAGGTCCTTAGTGATGGGCTTTAAGATATCCCTTGGGAGAAATAAAAAGGCTCCAAGCAAAAACATCTGATGCTAACAAAGATCTTTTAGCTGTACATAGCAACTGTCCAAGCTCCCTTCCCTTCCAAAACTCAAGGACCGCTGTACCCATGCCTCGGATGTGATCAGGAGAGTCACTGAGCCTGGCCTTGCAGAGCCCTCTAAAACTGCCTCAGCCACATCCAAGGTACCATCAAGGAGGGCATTGGGATGTTAACCACCCCATGTCCCTGGCATGAGGACATCAAATCTAGATGACTTCCTAGGTCTAATTATGGATGGCTGAACTCTCTGCCATCTCTTATAGGGAGCCCCAGACAGTCCTCACAGCTCCTTCTGATCAGGGCTACCTGGTCAGTCCTAACAGTTTGGGGGACCCACTTCTTCTTGTTTGCCTACTGTTGTGTTCAGGAGGCAACCTTACCAGCCTCACCAAAAACCACCATTTGTCTATATCTTCAATGGTATTCACCTTACCCACCCCTTCTTAGTGGAACAACCCTGTCCCATTCCCTCCTGGGAAGAGATCAGAGATAAGAGGCTCAGGAAAAAAAAAAATCTATGACCAACTTCTCCCTTACTTGTAGTTAAAAACCCAAAGTAACCACCATTTGGTCCAGAATTTCTGACTTATCCACATGGCAGTGGTTATCCTTCACACCACAGTACCCAATCCCATGCTTTCCTCTTCACCATCTCCTCAGAAACCTCTCATTTCTTGGTCCTAGACCTCAAGGATACCTTCTTTCCGATTCTTCTTGACCTCCAATCACAAAATATTTTTGTCTTTACTTGGATGCTTACATTTCTACCCAATTCACTTGGATCATCCTATCCCAGGGATTCTGGGACAGCCCACATCTACTTGGCCAGGCTCTGGCCTGTCATTTATTCTCTTTGTCAAATGGTATTGGCTTTGAAGGGATGAAGGGGTCATGGAGAACAACTGAGACTTGACACTGTGTGAAATGACTGAAGTTTCTAAAGAGAATCCAGGAAAGACTGTTTGTGAAAACACAGTTGTAATGAAAGTTTGAGGATACAAAAGCTTAAGAAAGTTCTGAAAGTATAAAAACGTATTTAAAGGTACATAAGGAAAGTTCTGAAGGTATAAGAAAGTGAATTAAGGTAATAAAAAGGTTTCAAATTTTCTCCCCCCTATGCTATTGTTACATGAAAGATTCAAAGGTTCAGGAAATCTATATTCAATGGTTCATCCAGACCACTCGAGTGGTGGGATCTGGGTACTGCTCATCAGCAGGTTACTGATAGGAGATATTTTTTCTTATAACACTTAAGTTAACTTCTAAAACACCTGCCTCCTATGTTTGCTTTCTCTATGATCAAAGTAGACATCACTGTTGATACTGGCCAGAGGCTTATGGAGGCTGCCCTTTGCGATCATGTAGGAGACATGAGTCACATTCAGGAAGGCATCCCACCTCTATGCAGAATGGATGGTGTTTTATATCCCAACTAAGGACCCATGGCAGCGCAGATAGGAGATGGGGGTCATGGTAAAATTTGAAGTTTATCACAGCCATCCATTAGCCACAATCAAAATAGAGAGACTGCATATCTCACTCTCTCAAGCTCTAGGTATAGATATGGTAGAAGTGGTCCCTCATATCCCTACTATCACCTCTCTTAGAAAATATTGATCCCACCTCCCAGTCACACCATCTCTTGTTTCAGACCTTAACCTCCACACATCAGCTGTTGAATAATGCTCTGCCTGACCACTTTGGACAATGTTGGTTGTGTGTATGTTTTGGACCAATGTTCTGACCACCATTTGTAGCCTTGCCCATTGGCTTAAATCTCCTTCCAACTTTTGACTAGCATTCTAGCCTTTCTAGGCTTGACAATGGCATCCTAAATTCAGTAGAAAGTAGTTACAGAAGAGAGTATATCACCTTTCATTCTCTACAAAAGACTAAAATATTAGGAAACTTTCTTACAAACTGGACAAAATGGCTACATATAGGGCCTATTGGTATACCAGAAAAGGTACCTGTTAAAACCAAATAGGCCCAAATCTATCAACAGGTAGACTCATCAGCTGAAGTAGGTCTACATTTGATAGGGCATTTGACCTGATCTATATAGAACAAGAAAGTTATTATGTGGCTTTAAGAAAAACATCTTGTTTCTATGAAAACCATTAGAGATAATATGACTGTATGTTACACTGGAACAGAGGGAACCATTTCTGCTCTCACTTTTCCTCTCATCCAGGGCCTCCAACAGGTAGCTCAGACTATCCTTATCCTCCCAGGGCCAAATAGACTCTCTGGCCACCATACTACTACAAAATTGGCAAGGATTAGATTTACTAAAAACTGAGAAAGTTTGTCTTTATTCTTCATCAGGGAGGAATGTTGTTTCTCAGTCAGTATAGTAAAAGGTAAAATATGGCATTTCCAGGTGGATCTACAAAAACATAAGATACAGCTCAATGTCTCTGGTCAGTGATATTGCTTTCTCCTCCTTTTCCTAAGCCTAATAATGGCAAACAATGCCATAAAACTTCTTGTCTAACCAGGCCTTTAATCAGTTGCTATCACAGTATTATTAACCCCGACCTGCAGGACTAGAAGCCTATGATTGTTTGACAGTGAAGATCAGACTTGACCCCTGGATCTTGATGGCCCCACACAGCAAGAAGTACTTTATTGATAATGTCCTTCTCCTTCCTGATCCTTGATTGTTTATCAATAGCAAACCAAAAAGTGGGGGGGCAGGATGTAGGATAAAAAGCCTGAGCTTAATTCTGGGGCTTGATATCCTACTAATCCCGGAAATCTCTATACCCAAGAAACCCTATGTAAGCCTGCCTCCCATTCAGTTTTCTGCTGTTTCTCCACCACACCCCCGCAAGTAAAGCAGCCACCCTCCGTGTTTTCCCCAATAAATCTCTTGTGTGAGGTTTTTGTGCAATGTGACTTTGTGGTATTCCTTGCATCCTGGCGGCCAGCGTAGCTTTTCCCTCAGGGCTGTAACATGTACAGTAACCATAAGGGGGGCGGGGCAGAGTCTGTGTTCATCAGGTGTCTGCTCTCTCTTCCGAAGCCTTGCTCACTCCATCCCCCATGGGAAGGCAGGGTTAAAGCCTTGTTCACCCCCACCACAGGTAGACAGAGTGGTCTCTTCCAACCTCTGGCTCTTCTCCTCTCCAGCAAACTTGTCCTATTCGACTGGAAAGAAAAAAAAAAAACTAATTTATTTTTCAGGGGAGTCTGTAGTGATTGGCTGACTGACAGCACTGACCTCTGGGAAAGGGTGGAGGGAAAGAAGAGATGCATGTGGTAGAGGAGGAACTGGCCTTTTATAAGGGGACAGGGAGAAGACACGCTGCTGGTGGTGACAGTGGGAAGGAAGGGGTCACATCTTGGCAGCTAGTGATGATGCATCCTGCCGTCACTGGGTCCCTGGGGCTTGCGGTGAGATGTCTGGTGGCTAACATTTGCCACTTTTGTAAATGACTTTTGCACTTTAAATAATTAAAATAATTGCCATCCCAGACAGAGTAATCTTCCTTGTAAACGAATTTATTGTTTTTTGCTGGAGGTGGGGTTTGCTAGGGGTCAAAGCTAGCTTTTCAGAAATGCTGACCAAGCACTATGGTCCTGAGCCCCACCCCAAACGCTCATTTGATAGCTGTTAGTTTATATCCTTTATCTAAAGGCATGTTGACTTCTGTACCCCTTAGCAAACTCTCAAAGGTGTGTTTTTCCCTTTCACTATGTGGTCCTATAAATAAATTAATTAAAAAAAGCATTATCAAATATCTGATGCTACATGATCTTTTTTTTCTGGCTTATATTTCAAATATAAATTCAGAATCTGTTATGGTGCTTGTAGAAAAAGAATTCTTTAGAATAGATTCCACATGTGAAAGCAGATTATTAGAGGTTGGGCATTATTTGTAAAAGAAACAAACAAAAATAAATAAAAAAGAGAAAACGCACAGCTTTCAAAC
This sequence comes from Rhombomys opimus, assembly GCA_010120015.1. Classification (NCBI taxonomy): domain Eukaryota; kingdom Metazoa; phylum Chordata; class Mammalia; order Rodentia; family Muridae; genus Rhombomys; species Rhombomys opimus. The sequence goes on along the minus strand of REGO01000081.1, from coordinate 45,311 downwards.
ATAGTGACTCTTTGTTCAAGGCAACCAAACTTATTTTTAAGTATCCTTGGATGCTGAAGCCCCATAGAAATTGAAATTCTTTCTACCTATGAAGTCTTTATCATAAAGTAAATAAGGAACTATACACAAAGAACACAGTTTGTGAATTATAATGAAGTCTGGAATACAAAATGCATCACAAGAAACGATTATTATAAAGAAATCTCTATATACTTGGCAGGATTTTGCTAGCTCCTATATCAATCATTGTGACAATTGTTTTTCCCAGCTAAATTCTTCTTGTTTCTATCCCTTTCATTATCCTCGGTGGAGAATCTAATGAGCAGTAAAATGTCTAAAATTCAGGAAGCAATTTACAGCTCTTTTTCTAGAAGTATCCCTTTTGTAAATAAAAAAGGTATTTAGCTCTTAAATTAAATTTACTTTAAGATAAATCACTAGACAATTTCTAATAAAAATGATAAATAGCATCTGTGTTATTACTGCTGTGAGAACGTGGCAGATTTGCATAGCTTAAGAACAAGCAAAGAAAGCCAAACAGCTCAAATGCATCCTGGTGTAGTCTGGCCAGAATTATCTCTTAAGATATCATGTAACTCCCTGCTGTGAGGCTCAGGTATATCAGCAATTATGCTGCAGATGGAGAAGCTCTCCACATCTGGTTAAAATTCCCAATAAAAGGGCATAGATTTTCTCCCAAGCTCACTCCCTCCTGCTCTACAGGCAGCAATACATATAGTAAGAAGATATAGAATTCTTCTTCCATTTGAATGTTCCTTACCTGAAACAGTTTCCTGTAACATATATTTCATATTTTTGAATATGAAATTAATAATCTAAACCCCATCTTGAGAAAACAAGAAAATAAAGAGAAACTGCCTGAGGTAAGTACAAGAAGAGATAATACCGAATAAAGGAGAAATCAACAGAACTGCAAGCAAGAAATTCCAGGGAACCCAACATTTGTTCTTTGGAAAAACTAATAAAATTGCTAAACTTCTATCTAGTCTAAACAAGAAAACAAGCAACTAGTCATAAATTTATCTGTAATAAAAAAATAAATCAATAGGTTATCACTGTTCATCCCATCATAAGGAAAGCATGCTAAGGGAATATTCTGAAGAAATCTAGTACCACAACCAATAATTAGTTCTTCTCAAGGTGGTTTTTGTAGATTAAGCATGGTATCAATTAATCCCCTATCAAGCAATGTTAAAGACACATGGACAAACAAGCTTTAAACTTTATGTGGAAAGCAAAAACCTAGAAAGCCAAAGCAATGCTACGAGGCTTCCAGCATCGACATGTCAGTAACTGATCACAAGAGCAGGGGTTTAGCCAAAGAACAAGAAAATAGATCCACTGAACACAATGGATGGCCAAAGAAATGGTCTAACTACTGAAGAATATGAATAGACACCAACCTGCACTTTGTCAAATATTAACTTAAAATAGGCTTATATATTAAAAAACTGTGAAACTTCTAGAAAATATTTGATGTGAAAATCTAGACAACGTTGAAGATAAGAGAGCATTTTTTTTTCTAGCACAATGCAAAAACCACAACCCAGCAAACAAAACAAAAGGGAAACTGAGCTTTCTTTCAAAAATATTCATTAAGATACCAGTAAGAGAATGAAAAGTTCCAACAAAACAAACCTATCTGAATACCAAAACACCCATTCTAGAGATAGAGAGAGAATCATGGAAATAGACCCATTTTTCATAGATCACCTGGGAATAATGGGCGTCCCCAAGCCAACAGTGTAAATGAACTTTAAAGACAACACCAAAATTTGGGACTATGTCAGATTAGTGAAAAAAAAAGGGGGGAAGGGGGATTAAACCAAAAGCCCTAGAAATAATCATCATTTTGATTTTAGCCATTCTAGTGGGTAGGTAGGAAATACTGGCTGGCTGAGGTTTAGTTACATGGCATGACAAGTTCTCTGCCATCTACATATCTTCTTTGATTTGATACTTTTGGAATCTCTTCCCATTTCCCCTCTGGTTTTTATTGTAAATATTAGGAACCTCTTCTAGAAATGAGGTTATTTATTCCCTCAGTGTCTGGCATGCCAGAATTCTTTGTCTGCCTTGACACTATTTTTTACAGAATCCCTATTTCTTATCTTTTCTGAAAAATAAATAAATAAAAAAGGTAACTTCACAAGCCTTGATTAGTTTCAGGCATAATAACTTCTGGGTTGAGCACATGTCATGGCTGGTATCCTGTGTTCTCTGTGACTTTGTGTCAGAATGTTTTCACATGTCTTAGGATATTGACATCGATTCTGAATAGGTTCTCATTCAGTCTTTCACTGAGGGAGAGGTGTCTGAACCAATCACTCAATTAAAGCTTGCAGCATGAAATTTTTCTGTAAAGGTGTTTTCTTCTTTAACCTGTCAGAATAAAACAGACGAATTCTTAATTATTTCCTTTTAATTTATTACTGGTATGCAAAGGTGTTAGTTTCTTAATTATTTCCAATTTTGATAGTTTTCTGCATTACATCTTATGATATTCAAAATATTTTCAAAATGATATTGTTAAAAAAACAAAACAGCTTGGCTTCTTACAAAGAACCTTTTTATTGATTCTTTGTGACTTTCCCATCATGCACACTAGACCCACTCATCTGTCCATCTTCTCTTATCTACCCTCCACCCTTTTTAACCTTTCTCCTAAAACACACACACACACACACACACACACACACACACACACACACACCAAAACAAAATAAAACAAAGCGTAGAAAACACCTCATCGTGGAAGCTGTGGTGTGTCACCGTGTGTCCCACAGTGTACCCTCTGTCCACATGTCTTCACTTGTCTGTTCATCGCAAGGAGTCATCAGTCTGGTTTCAGGTCTCTGGCTTCTGTGACACCATCAAATACTGGATTCTCACTGGGACTCCAACAACTTATTCTCTTGTTTCCCTGTGTCATGGAGATCCAGCAGCTTTGGATCTTTCATGGCCCTACAGTTCACAGATAATGCAGATTTGGGGTCAGGCCAATAACACAGCCTTGAGTGTGGGCCAGGGTGGTAGCAGAGCTGGCCAGCCTGCTGGCACTGTCCTTCTGTGCACCAGCAGGGTGAGCTCTCCAGCCCTGCTCCAGCTAGGCACTCATTGCTGCCATCACTAGAAGGCAGGGTCAGTTGTGTGGCCATGCACTCAGGACTGGCTGACCCACACCTACTGCGGGCCTGTGAATCGGTGAATCCTGAGACCAGGAGAACTGGCCTGGAGCAAGAGTGAGGTGGAGCTGTGTCCAAACCCTGATAATATCACCTTGAGACCTGCAGGAGTACGCATGGCTCTCTTCTTGTTCTGGGCCTACATGTCTCCATGCATGTAGTCGTGTGTCTCTGCCAGCCTTGAGGGAGTCACACAGCTTGATGACCAGGTTTCAGATTTCCCCACAAGGACATATCCAGCTAGCACCCAGAATTCCTTTCCATGCAAATGAAGCAGTCCCAGCACCTCCGCCCCAGCCAAGGAGGGACACTTACTTACCTTAAAACCCCTACTCGCCTCCCTAAGTCCACTTCCCCAGTGAAGGAGAGCTGTGTCACTGGAAGAGCCCTGTCACTGAACTTTCTCTCTTCCTCGCCCAACACCCGGGAGCATTCACTGCCGAGCTGAGATCCTGCTAACCCACCTGCCAAGCTAAGCTTCATTCTTCCGAGTCCAGCTTGGTGTATGCTTTGGCACCTGAACACCCTGAAGGAAAGACCTCATTACCCCCGCCTCCAGAGCCAGCTCGGCTATGCTGCCCAGTTGAGGATAGGTGCTAACTCTCCCAAGTGCTGCATCTGGCCTCGCCCTCGCCAGCTCTCCTGAGCTCGTGCCCTGGGGCCAGCTTACCCAGGCTAGGGCCAGCTTTACTGTGCTAGCCAGCTGCCCACAGTGGGTGAGGCAATCATCGGTGGGAACAATTACCATAGGCATGCACACAGCCTAATTTGATGGAGGCAATTTTTCCCTTGAGATCAAGTTCAAAATAAAAATAAAGCAATATAATCCCACCCCTGTGAACTTGATGCACAAACACATCCTCTTTGTCTCTAGCAGCGTGTGTCAATAATTTATGTGTTATATAGTAGAACTTTAAACACCCCAAGAGTCTTAAAATTTCAAAGCTTTCAGTTGAGACTCGTGGCACACAGTGCTCATCTCAGCACATGGGAAGCAAAGACAGTATGACGATGGCTTGGTCTACATAGTTAGTGAGTTACAGGACAGTCAAAAGCTACAGAGGAAGACCCTGCCTCAGACAACAAAACAAAACAAAGCATCCAACCCCTTTTCTTTTTTCAAAGTTTCGGTTTTTTTTTAAAATTTTAAGTTTTTTTTTTTTTGGGTTTTTAAAAAAAATCTAAAATGAATTACATATGCTTTATTATTCCAAGAAGAACTAATTAGGTCACAGTTGCTGCCAGATAAAAGAAAACTAAAACGCAACAGAAAAAATGCTCAAAATGGCCTCACTGATTGTTCTGTGGTCCCCCAAAGGCTTGGGGAGTTCCACTTCTCCAGCAATGCCATCGGCATCAACTGCTGGCTTGAGGTACAGCCTTGGCACCCCTCAAAATACATACACACAGCTTTTAAATTTTAAATATACTTGTTTGTTTCAACTTTTAAAACTTTTCAACAAAGTTTATAATAAAACACAAAATAAAATGAATCCATAAAAATTGTACTTCTAATATTTTTGTATTCGTTTCTTTCTTTATTCTCCCTAGGTACTAATGTTTATGAACCATTAGTTTATCTAGTTTATTTCTTTTGGTAAATAGAGACTTTTTTAAATATTTATATTTTACTATTATATATTATATTTTATTTTTAGTACTTTGATGCTTTTAATTAATAACTGGAAAAACATTAATAGTGATTATATTTCCTATTGTATAAAATGATTTTCATATATTTAAAAATGTGATTTTGCAATAATATACTGGTACAAATACACATTTGAGTATTACCATGAAGTCAACTAGAGTGCGCTCATAACTTTTTAACAGGTTTCTGGGGTAGGAGTGGGAATGGAGAAGCTGGATTTGTAGTGCCTGCTTATTCCCGTGTTCTGAGGACTTGAGCCTAGGCAGTTCAAGCATCAATGTGAAGCTTCTGAGAGCAGATGCCACTCTAGAAAGAACTGGCCTCAGCATTGCACTGTGCAGCAGCTTGAGTTGCTGCTGAGGTGAGGGTGTCTGCATTAGTCCCTCTAGATTCCCTCTCTACTTCTCCCCGCAGGGCTCTGACGTGAAATCTGCACGGGCCACCTTAGTGCACTGCGTTAGTCAGGGTTCTCCTGACAAACAGAACAATAGATTCAACGGCCGATCGCTTGATCACAGCAACTGCTTTGTACGATTTTGAAAGTTGAGAAAGGTACCAAGATCTGCTGGCTGCAAACTGGAGAGCCAGACAGCTGATGGTGTAAATTAGTCATATTGTTAAGGCCTGAGATCCTGAGGGGCCAGCCCGAGAACCAAGAATTCCTAAGTCCTGGGCAAGAGAACATGCTGATCACTACTTGGGAGAAGATGGCAATAGGAAGGGAGAGGGGGAGGGTATAGAAGTTCAGCCTGGAGAGAAATATTAGGTAATTTTGAAATGTTATCAAAGCAACTATATAAGCCCGTTACTTCTATTGATATTGCTAATTTGTATTTTGGTGACTGGTACATCCCCTTTATAGAATAGTATTTCTCTCATGCTGTAGACATTGTAACTCCTCAATTAGGAGTGGCCCAATACATATTAAGAAATCTGGCTTAAGTGGATATAGTATAGTAATGATTTCAGTAGGTCAGTCATTACTTATGTAATTTTCCATATACTAGTGCACTTGTAAGAAAACAAAAGCACGTTCGTGGAATGTATTAATATGTGTAGTGAGAATTAATAACAGCAGTATAAATGCTACTTTGCAAACCATGGGGTCAGTCCTTGCACTTATCCACACGACAGCTTAAGGAACTGTAACGTGAGTTAAATAATCATCCATCACCAAAAGGGATCGGTCAACTGGAAGGGTAAAAGAACAGGTCACGGGAGTGTGAATATGACCAAAGTACTTAACATACGCTTGCAAGTGTCATCATGAAACCTATTATCATGTAATATTAATACACGCTAATGAACACACTCAGGAAGGTCAACAGCATTACTCTAACTTAGCCTCAAAACGTGTTTGAGATAAATAGGGTGGTCAAACAAATACATATGTGGGGGAGAACAAACAGGAAGTTCCAGACATTTCTGGGGCAACTTCTTTAACATGGATGTGGGAGCAGATTACTGTAAGCCTTCCTGTGGGTGCTTCTCCAGCCAGCCTGGAATCTGAAACCTGCTTAACCTTCCCCAAGGGCAAACTGCTGACAGTTTCCTTGCTCTGCAGTAAGTGGTGCTTTTCAGCTTAAAAAGTCATTTTTCTCTTTTGAATTTCATTGGCAGATGCATAGATATCTGACAGAGTTTAGTGAATTTCAATTGCTATAAATTCTCTTTATTTTTCTCTGTCCATGTAATTAGACTTTCATTCTGCAGTTACAGTGAATTCTGACATCCAGACCCAGGTGATGATGCAGTAGTACTACATATGCACTAGATGGCAGTGTTTCCAAACTAATTCAATGAAATAAAGCCACCCTTCAAAGGCGGGTTCTCCTGTTCTGCTTACCTCCTTCTACCCTCCTTCCCTTCTGAATTTTCCTACAGAAATGAAATTACATATCAGCAGGCATTTCAAAAACCCAATACTTTCCTTAAACACTTGTGTTTAATGAATATCAACTTGAAATGTTTCTGTTTTTTAAGATAGAGATTATGAACTAAAGAATTAGGGTAAAGCAAATTGGTTTTCCCGATGGTTCCCTAGCATATAAATACCCACAAATCATTTGCACCAAGAGCTGGGAGCAAGGCAAGCCATGGGAGCATGAAGACACCTATCCATGAAATTTCTTCTTATCCTGTGGTTTAGAGAAAGTGCATTCCCTGAATTTTTATTAATAATATGGTTTAAACTAAGAGCACCTCTGAGAGCGTTCAGTACAAACAGACAGCACACTCCATAGCAGAAATCATCCCGGGGAAAGGGGCAAACCTGTTCCTAGCAATTTTCTGCCAGGAAAAAAATCAGTAATAGTTTTTGAGGAAGGAGAGCATGGAAGGATATTACATGTATGCATGGATAAAATGGCAAATGTGCAGTAAAATGTTTATAAGTTTGTAAAATTTTAAGTCTTTGTATTTTACAAACAGCAAGTGCTGCTTGCCAGTTTGATAAATATATAATCCAGACAAATTGGTATTTTAAAACATTAGAATACAAATCTTTGCACATTTACCTGGATTACCAATAGCCACAGACTTCTGTGCACCACATGGCTGAGCTCTGGGCCCGAGGAGCACAGCACATACCATGCCAATCAATTTAGCCCTCTTTACTTTGCTCTGCAGTATGCCTATTTCTATTTTCAAGCCCAGGAAACATTCGGAACGTGGAAAGAAATGTCACGTGATGGTAAATGTCGATGATTTATACAAGAACAGATGGAAAATGGATGAAAAGCAGGGTTAACGAAGAGTGACACAGAAGTCTTCACATGGGGCCATTTACAGGACTACCAAACAAGGCCACTGTGCCTTATCAAGTGTGGCTTTATCTTACTCAGCAATCTATGTCCTTCAGTAATTGGTATTCATATTGAAGAACATTCTACAAGTGTATGAACCAAGGAAATGTCCCTCACCTGTTATTTCATCCGCTAAACAACCAGTTATTTCATCCGCTAAACAACTGTAATGGTAGACTTGTTTTTTTCCATGCAATTATACATAAATCAAGTCGTGACATTTAAACATTTTCCCAACAACTCACATATGAACCCTTTAGGCAACTTCATGTTCTATCATTTCTGTGAAATTAACAGCAAAATTCAATAAACAACAAAAACCAGTGGCCACCGAGATAGCTCAATGGGCATAAAGTGCTTGATGTCCAAACCTGACAACTTGAGTTTGATCCCTACAGTCCTGGCGGAAAGTGAAAACCAACCGATGAAAGTTGTATAACCTCCACACACACAGCTTTATATTTGCACACTAACACATAGAACACACAATAATATACACAATAGTACACGCAATAGTAAGAGCTTAAGTTAGGAAACCAGGCAACACACTGCCATGGCACCAGGACCTGTTTTTATGTTTCTGTACTGATGCTTTTTCCTCCAGCAGAAGTCATATTTCATTTTCAGTCCTAGAATGATTTCAAAGAAGAGTCATATGTTACTCAGATATGTAAAAAAAAAAAAAGGGGGGGGGGCAAATGAGGGGAACTCTGACAATCTTACTGGTAAATTACCAGAATCTGTTCTCTGTATTGGAATAGATGGCACCCACAGGACTGACTTTACATTGTCAGTGTCTTTTCAAATTAGCCACATTTGCTTTTTCTCTTTTGAAAGGCCTAACAAACTTGCAACTATTATTTTTTTTTGTATTTTATTCACTGAAATGTTAGATTTCTTCCCCCTAGACAGGTGACCAGTTCTAAGTGATAGTTGGAAAAGCTTTCACGGTCTCTTTGGTGGATTTGTGAATTTAACGGGATCTGCACTGTTCTCTCTGCTTGGATTAGAGGAGTGTGGAATGGTGGTGGTGGGAGGAAGCCACTAATATTCTAGTGACAGAAAGTCTTTTGGAGCACATTACAGCTGCAGAGGAGGTGATGCTTCTATGTATTCCCCTAGTAAGAGGCAAGGGTGACCTTATATCTGTAAACTCCTCCTCTAGGTCATACATAAAGTTGAGAATTGTACTGAAGGTAACAACTGTCTGGGATTCAGGAAAATAAATTAGTCTTAAACTAACATTAGATGTTTCTCAGACTCTGAAATATAGCTGCTGCTATATTTCAAGCAGCTTCACAGTAGACAAGTTATCTCTAATCACCAGGCCAATATGATGTCTATAACTTCATGTACATTTTCATGTACAATGAAATAATGCTGAAGATCCTGAGAATCCAGAAGAGGAAGAGTGTGGGAACTCGAACTCGGTGATAGTCAAAATTCCCACAAGAAGGGTGGGAAAGTAGCTTAGGGACAGACTTCTTACCTAACCTGTTCAAGCCCCTTGGTTCTATCCCAGCACCAAAGCAAGGATTCTCTGCCAAAAGAGTCCTAAAACAGAGATGGAGTACGTTAATGTCCCTGTGCGTACAAAACCGCACCTTTATTTCTTATTTTTTTCTAAAACTATAACAATTACTGATTTTCCCCTACATTTCTTTTTTTATTTATTAAAATTTATTCACTTTGTATCCCAGCTGTAGACCCCTCCCTCATCTACTCCCAATCCCACCTTCCTGCCCTCTCCTCCTCCCATGTCCCTCCCCCAGTCTACTCCTCCCCCTTCCCTCTGTCCCTAGCCTATCAGGTCTCATCAGGACTGGATGCATTTTCTTCCTCTGTGGCCTGGTAAGGCTGTTAACCCCTCAGGGGGTGGTGATCAAAGAGCCAGCCACTAAATTCATGTCAGAGAAAGCTCCAGTTCCCCTTACTAGGGACTCAACATGGACACTGAGCTGCCATGGGCTACATCTGTGTAGGGGTTCTAGGTTATCTCCATGAATGGTGCTTGGTTGGAATATCAGTTTCAGAAAAGACCCCTGTGCCCAGATAATTTGGTTCTGTTGTCCTCCTTGGGGAGCTCCTGTCCCTGCCAGGTCTCTCTATCTCCCCCTTCTTTGATAAGATTCCCTGCACTCTGCCCAAAGTTTGGCTATGAGTCTCAGCATCTGCTTTGATACCCTGCTGGGTAGAGTCTTTCAGAGGCCTTCTGTGATAGGCTCCTATCCTGTTCCCTGTTTTCTCACTCTTCTGATGTCTATCCCGGTTGCCTTTCTGAACAAAGATTGATCATCTTACCCAGGGTCTTCCTCCTTGCTTAGTTTCTTTAGGTGGTCAGATTTTAATATGATTATCCTATATTATGTTTAATTTCCATTTATGGTATATATTATGGTATAATATATACCATATTCCATTATGGTATATAGGTATGTACATATATAGGTATGTATATACCATGAATGTCTTTCTGATTCTGGGATATCTCATTCAGAATGATATTTTCTAGTTCCCACCATTTGCCTGCAAATTTCATGATTTCCTTGTTTTTAATTTCTGAGTAGTATTCCTTTGTGTAAATGTACCACAATTTCTGTAACCATTCCTCAGTTGAGGCACATCTGGGTTGTTTATTGTTTATTAAGAATAAAGCTGCTATGAACATAGTTGAGAAAATGTCCTTGTTGTGTACTCGAGCATATTTTGGATGTATGCCTAAGAGTTGTATAGCTGGATCTTGAGGAAGCGCTATTCCTAATTATCTGAGAAAGCGCCATTTGATATCCAAAGTGGTTGTACATGCTTACATTCCCACCAGCAATGGAGGAGGGTTCCCCTTTCTCTACTTCCTCTCCAGTATGTATTCTCACTTAAGCTTTTGATCTTAGCCATTCTGATGGGTGTAAGGTGTAATCTCAGGGTTGTTTTGATTTTCATTTCTCTGATGACTAAGGATGTTGAACATTTCTTTAAGTGTTTCTCTGACATTCTTTCCTACTCTATAGATAATTCTCTGTTTAGCTCTGTATCCCATTTTTTAATTTACTTGATTTGTTGCTGTTTAACTTCTTGAGTTCTTTATATATACTGGATATCAGCCCTCTGTCAGATATAGGATTGGTGAAGATCCTTTCCCAATCTGTAAGCAGTCCTTTTGTTTTGATGACAGTGTCCTTTGCTTTACAGAAGCTTTTCAGTTTCATGAGGTCCCATTTATTGATCGTTGATCTTAAAGCCTGTGCTGTTGGTGCTCTGTTCAGGAAGTTGTCTCCTGTGCCACTGAGTTCAAGGGTATTCCCCACTTTTTCTTCTAACAGGTTTAGTGTGTCTGGTTTTATGTTGAGGTGTCTGATCCACTTGGACTTTAGTTTTGTGAATGGTGAAAAGCATGGATCTATTTGCATTTTTCCACATGTAGATATTCAGTTAGACCAGCACCATTTGTTGAAGATGTTATCTTTTTTCCATTGTATGGTTTTACCAACTTTGTAAAAAATCAGGTGTCCATAAGTGTGTGGGTTTATTTCTGGGCCTTTGATTTGATTTCATTGATCCACCATTCTGTTTCTATGCCAGTACCATACAGTTTTTATTACTGTTGCTCTATAGTACAGCCTGAGATCAGGGATGAATATACCTCCAGAGGATCTTTTATAGTAGAGGATTGTTTTAATTATTCTGGGGATCTTGTTATTCCATTTGAAGTTGAGAATTTTTCTTTCAAGATTTATAAAGAAGTGTATTAGTAATTTGTTGGGAATTGCACTGAATCTGTAGATTGCTTTTGCTAAGATGGCCATTTTTACTATGTTAATCCTGCCAAGCCATGAGCATGGGAGACCTTTCCATCTTCTGATATCTAATTCTTTATTTAGAGACTTGAAGTTGTTTTCATACAGGTCTTTGACTTGCTTGGTTAGAGTTACACCCAGTTGCTTTATGTCCTTTGTGGCTATTGTGAAGGGTGTTGTTTCCCTAATTTCTTTCTCAGCCCTTTTGTCTTTTGTATACAGGAGGGCTAGTGATTTTGTGTGTGTGTGTGTGTGTGTGTGTGTGTGTTAATTTTGTATCCAGCCACTTTGCTGAAGGTGTTTATCAGCTGTAGGAGTTCTGTGGTAGAACTTTGGGGGTCACTCATGTATACTATCATGTCATCTGGAAATAGTGATACTTTGACTTCCTCCTTCCCGATTTGAATTCTCTTGATCTCCTTTAATTGTTTATTGCTCTAGCAAGAACTTCAAGATCTATGTTGAAGAGAGAGAGAGAGAGTGGGCAGCTTTGCCTTGTTTCTGATTTCATTGGGATTGATTTAAATTTCTCTCCATTTAGATTGATGCTGGCTATAAGGTTGCTATATATTGCCTTTACTATGTGTATGTAAGTGACTTGTATCCCTAATCTCTCCAAGATTTTAAAGATAAACGAGTGTTGGATTTTATCAAATGCTTTTTCAACATCGAAGGAGCTTATCATGTGTTTTTTTTTTTCCTATCAGTTTGTTTTTATGGTGGATTGCATTGATGGATTTCTGAATATTGAACCACCCTGCATGCCTGGGATTAAACCTACTTGATCATAGTGGATGATATCTTTGTTGAATTCTTAGACTCAGTTTCAAGTATTTTGTTGAGTATTTTTGCATCAATATTTATAAGGGAGACTGGCCTGAAATTCTCTTTCTTTGTTGGGTCTTTGTATGGTTTAGGTATCAAGGTGACTGTGGCTTCATAGAATGAGTTTGATAATGTTCCTTCTGTTTCTATTTTGTGGAATAGTTGGAAGAGTACTGGTTTTGGCTCTTCTTTGAAGGTCTGGTAGAATTTTGCCCTGAAACCATCTGGCCCTGGGCTTTTTGTGGATGGGTGACTTTTGATTACAGCTTCAATTTCCTTTGGGGATATAGAACTATTTAATTTATTTACCTGGTCTTGATTCAGCTTTGGTCAGTGGAATCGATCAAGAAAATTGTGCATTCATTTAGATTTTAAAATTTTGTGGCATATATGCTTTAAAATAAGACCTAATTATTTTTTGGATTTCCTTAGTGTCTATTATTATGTCTCCCTTTTCATTTCTGGTTGTTTATTTGGATACTATCTCTCTGCCTTTTAGTGAGTTTGGCTAAGGGTTTGTCTATCTTGTTGATTTTCTCAAAGAACCAGCTATTGGTTTCATTGATTTTTGAATTGTTCTTATTGTTTGTAGTTTATTGATTTCAGCCCTGAGTTTGATTATTTCCAGCTGTCTACTTCTCTTGGGTGTGTCTGTTCCCCCCCTCCCCCAGGGCTTTGAGGTGAACTGTTAACTTGCTTGTATGAGATGTTTCAAATTTCTTTTGGAAGGCACTTAGTGCTATGAACTTTCCTCTCAGCATTGCTTTCACTGTGTCCTGTAAGTTTGGGTATGTTGTGCCTTCATTTTCATTGAATTCTAGGAAATCTTTAATTTCTTTATCAATTTCTTCCCTGACTGAGTTGTCCTTGAGTTGCAGTTGTTCAGTTTCCATGTGTGTGTAGGCTTTTTCTACTTCTCTTGTTGTTGAGGTCCAATTTTAGTCCATGGTGGTCTGATAGAATACAGGGGAGTATTTCAGTCTCTTGTATCTGTTGAAGGGTTTCTTTGTCCCTGATTATGTGGTCTATTTTGGAAAAGGTTTCATGAGGTGCTGAGATGAAGGTAAATTTTTTTTGTGTTTGGTTCTGTAGATATCTGTTAGGTCCATTTAATTGTTGACACTTGTTGTGTCATTGTTTCTCTGTTTAATTTCTGTTTTGTTGACTTTCCTTTGTTGAGAATGAGGTATAGAAGTCTCCCACTATTAATGTGTGGGAATATATTGCAGTTTAAGGTTTATTAATGTTTCTTTTCAAATGCAGGTGCCCTTGCATTTGGAGCATAGATGCTCAGAATTGTGATGTCTTCCTTTGATGAGTATGAAGTAACCTTCCCCATCTCTTTTGATTATTTTGGGTTGAAAGCCTATTTTATAGGATATTAGAATGACTACTCTTGCTTGCTTCTTGAGTTCATTTGTTTGAAAAACCGTCTTCCAGCCCTTTACTCTCAGGTAATGTCTATCTTTGTGACTTAGGTCACAACAGACTGTTGGGTCTTGTTTATGCATCCATTCTGTTAGTCTGTGTCTTTTTATTGGAGAGTTGAGTCCACTGATGTTGAGAGATGTTAATGACCAGTGGCTGTTAGATCCTTTGATTTTGATGTTGGTTGTGGTAGTGTGTTTATGTGCTTGACTACTTTTAGTTTTGCTCTAGTGAGGTTATTTATTTCCTGTGTTTTCCCGAATGTGGTTAGCTTTCTTGGATGTATTTTTTCCTTCTAGTATCTTCTGAAAGGCTGGATTTATGTGTAGGTATTGTTTAAATTTGTTTTTGTAGTTGAATATTTTGGGTTTTTTTTTGTCTATCATAATTGAGAGTTTTGCTGGATATAGTAGCCTGGGCTGACATCTGTGTTCTCTTAGGTCTGTATGATATCTTAGGGTCTGTATGATATCTTTCCAGGACCTTCTGGCTTTCATAGTTTCTGTTGAGAAGTCAGATGTGATTCTGGTGGGTTTGCCATTATATGTTCCAGGGATTAGCTGGGTGTCCTGAGGTCGGACCTAATATTTCCCCCACTGTGGGGTTTCCTCCTGACAAGGAGACCCAGTCTGTGATGTTTTGGGGTCCACAGTTCTGTCTGGGATGGTGAGTAGAGCATGCAGGTGCAGGCAAGTGGCTCTGTGCTGGCCACTGGACACCTGAAGGAACCCATGAACTTTTCCCAAGAACTAATTGGGGGTTGGGGATTCTGCTGAGTGCCCTGAGGTCAGAACTGATGTTTCCCTCACTGTGGGGGGTTTCCTCCTAACAGGGAAACTAAGTCTCTGATGTTTTGGAGCCCATAGGTTTTGTAGGGGCCTGTGAGTTGGGCATGCAGGCAGGTTTTCGGTCTGGAGGCTGAGCACCTGCTGGAACCTAGGACCTTTTCCAGGGATTGTCTCAGTGACCTAAGGACAATCAGTCGCAATTTCTTCCTTTACCATGGGGTTTTCTCTCAACTAGAAAACCCAGTCTCTGGTGTTGTGGGGCCCACAGTTCAGTCTGAGATGGTGATTAGAGCATACAGGCATGTGGCTCCAGGCTGGAAACCTGGGAACTCTTCCTGGGTTAGCTGGGTGATCAGAGAAAGGACCCAATTGTGTCCCACTCTGTGGGGTATCCTATCACCTGGGGAACACAATTGCTGGTGTTTTAGGATCTGGAGTTCAGTCTTTTGGTCTCTGTGCAGTCACTGCTGTCCTGCTCATCTGACACAGTGTCCTCTTGGCGCCAACATCTTGGACAAAATCCGTAAGATTTCTTTTAATACATCTTGTTTTTATTATGACATTGGTAGTGAATCATCTCCAATTTTATTCTTAATGTGTGTCTTCAATCTGATTGTATAAATCAAGAAGTAATTGGAAAGAATGAAGAACACTATGGCATCATTGAGGCTAACAATCATTTACCATAATGGAAGATTTAGAATACATGCATAGATTTGCCATTTACTTAACCACCAACTATTTTATTTTATTATTATCATTTATTACAATTTATTCAATTTGTATCCCGGCTGTGCCCCTCCCTTATCTCCTCCCAATTCCACCCTCCCTCCCTCTTCTCCTCCATTGCTCCTCCCATAGTCCACTGATAGGGGAGGTTTTAGTATGTTTATCCTATATTATATGGCTAATATCCACTTCTGAGTGAGAATATACCATGTGTGCCTTTCTGCTTCTGGGTTACCTCACTGAAGATGCTCTTTTCTAGTTCCCACCATTTGCCTGCAAATTTCATCATTTCCTTGTATTTAATAGCAGAGTAGTATTCCAATGTGTAAATGTACCACAATTTCTGTATCCGTTCCTCAACTAAGGGGTTGTTTCCAGCTTCTCACTATTACCCATAGAGCTGCTACGAACATGGTTGAGCAAATGTCACCAGTTCTTATACAGAAGCAGTTGCAGAATTATCTAAGGCCCCTGCATTCAAAATAGCACCCAGATTTACTGTCTAAGCTTTGCTCAGTGATTGCACAAGATATTAATAACCAGATAAATTTAACCAATTTTTCTCCATTAAAAATGCTGAAGATTTTTATGTTATTTATTATTTTTCATTTGGTATTAAACTTAGGCATTTGCTGTTGTCTTAATTGGTAAAAATATTTAATACATTAAAATTAGTTTTAAAATAAATGAGTTAGTTTCTTTTGCCTCCTCCTCCAACCACATCCTTTTCTTCATATTTCTATAAACAACTGATTCTTCTAAAAGGAGTTGTGTGCCCTATCACTCTGTAGTTGCTATTGGAATAGAACAGTGTGTGTGTGTGTGTGTGTGTGTGTGTTGTTTTCGGCCATTGTACTTAGCATTCATCACACCTGTTTTCTCCTTCCTTGTTATTTTCTTTTCACTATTAGATAAATGTTAGATTTCCAAAGCTGATCTTCTGTGTATTCATCTGTACTGGCAGGTTTTTTTGTGTCAACTTAACAAAAGCTAGAGTCTTCAGGGAGGAACCTCAGTTGAGAAAATGCCTCCATGAGATCCAGCTATAAGGCATTTTCTCAAATAGTGATCAGTGGGGTAGACGGCCCAGACTATTGTGGGTGAGGCCACTTCTGGACTGGTTGTCCTAGGTTCTATAAGAAAGCAGGCTGAGCAAGCCATGAGGAGCAAGCCAGGAATCAGCATTCCTTCATGGCCTCTGCATCAGTTCCTACCTCCAGGGGCCCTCCCCAAGTGAGTTCCTGTCCTGGCTTCTTGATGAGCAGGTATGTGGGAGTGTAATCACAATTAACCCTTTCCTCTCCAAATTGATGTTTGGTCATGATGCTTTGTTAAAGCAATAAAAACCCTAAGTACATCATCTCTGCATCCAACCTTCCCATTATCACACCCCTCTATTTCTCTCTTTTGCATAATTTTCTTTCTTGTTTTGGAATACTTTCAGTGTGTGAACTTCCAAGTTATTAATTCTGTTTTTAAGCATATCCATTTATTACTGCGAGTACCATATTACTTTTATATGTTAGATTTTGATTTCTATGCACACCTTGATTCATGGAGATAACCTAGAACCCCTACACAGATGTAGCCTCCAAATGGGTTTCAGGGGCTGTCTCTGACATGAACTCAGTGGCTGGCTTTTTTTATCACTTCCTCCTGGGTGTGTGTGTGTGTGTGTGTGTGTGTGTGTGTGTGTGTGTGGTAACCTTTCCAGGCCACAGAGGAAGACAATGCAGCCAGTCCTGATGAGACCTGATAGGCTAGGGTCAGATGGAAGGGAAGGAGGACCTCCCCTATCAGTGAACTGAGGAAGGGGCATGGAAGGAGAAGAAGGAGGCAGGGAAGATTGAGAGAGAATGAGGGAAGGGGGCTATAGCTGGGATAGAAAGTGAATCAATTGTAATAAATTAAAAATTGAAATAAAAACAACAAAAAAAGTCCAGAGAATGTAGTGTCTAGAATTCTTTTGTATTCTTTTTCTGCTTCCCATTCTTGTGTCCAATTATTATTTTGGTTCTCATTTTGACATTTTAATCTGTATTATTTGATCATTTATGCTTATTCATGAACGACTGCTTGATCGATACCCAGGGGTGATTTTTTTTGCACCTGTAAAGAATTTTTAAGTGCAACTCCTACCTTTAGAAAATCACAGACAAGTGGGCTGTCAGTGTAAGCATCAAGCCAGCTTTTCTCTATGAAGATAAATTTGAATGTTGGCTTTGCTTCCTAAACAAAAATCACAAGATGCATATGAATTATGCATTGTGAATTTCAGGGTAGATAATGGTATTTTTGGTCTGAGTATGTTGTAGGTAGTGTTTGAATAATTATTGTGTTAATTTTTTTTTTTTTACATGTGACTCCACTGTATTTCCGATATTTGTGGAAGCTAAGCTGCTTCTTAGGTTCTCTCTTTCCTTCCTTCCTGTTGATGATATATCTCAGCGCTCCACAGAGCTACTTGTTGAGCTCTTCCACTGATCGGCTGCTAGAAACGGATAGCACCTGCCACCTATGAAGCCATTACTTCTCTTCTACACTTGATGTCTTAAACCTGACTGTCCTCCATCTTGGAGCTACCATCTCCTTTCAGCCACATCACGACGCAGGATTCACTGGGAGCAACTGAAACATCTCTGCTCTGCTTCTGGAGTCTGCAGTGTGTCTGAGTCCAGCAATATGTCACAGCATCTGAACTAAAAATGACAGAGTTCTGTAAATTAGCATTGCTATGCACACCTGTTTGCATATATTACATATATAATGCTATATATGCATATGAATAAATGTGTATATTAGTTTTTATCACAGCGCTTTGTAGAAGAACATCTACAGGACGGACAAGCGCTACTGAACCAACGTGGGACGTACCTCCCAGTTCTAATGTTCTCTTATTCCTTGGCATAGGAGACGAAAGACTGAGTTCAGAGATTCTGAATTTCCTAGCTTCTCTGTTGACAGACGCCCCTCCTCATGCCTGTCCTCTCACCTACTTGAAGCAGACTTTCATCCACATTCTTAACTATTACTACTGATAGGTCTGTCCTCCTGGCTGAAAACTTCAGGTATTTTTTCAAATCTGTTGTGACTTAACCTACAGAGTAAATTTAATATCTAAGTATATGACACAGTGGATGTAGTCCCGACTTTGGAAGTTTCCTCCATCTATGTTAAATATGACACACTACAGAAAAGTCATTCACATAAAAGAAGTACTAGGAGAAAATATGACTAAGTAAAAACTGTTGAAGTAAAGAAATCTTTTTAGGCATAGTATAAAATATACAATCCACAGAAGAAATTTTTATAGGTTTAACTAAAAAAATGAATATTTTAAAGCTCAGCAGTGAGCAGACATTTTTAAAGATGAAAATGTTGGGTAGATTTTTATAAGAATTGCTGTCAAAAATCATAATGCTTAATACATAGTGAACCTCCTAAGGACCACTGACAAATGACTCAGCAGCACAGTGAGCACAGGCTTAACAGGGCAGATTATAATGCTGAGCAGATTGTGGAATAATACAGTATCAAAGATTTTGTTTTCCCTGACCTGTGGGTTGCCTTTTCAGTTAATTAACAGTTTATAGCTCAGAAGGTTTCTCTGTTTGTTTACTCCTTTGTTTGTTTTCTGAGGTCCCACTTGCTGACTGTTAATTCTTTTTCTCTGAGATACTGGGGTCATATCCAAAGCATGATTACTTGAGCCTATATCCTGAATTGTATCCTCTAGTCTTTCTTTCAGATGATTCGGAGTTCCAGGTCTAACACTGAGACCCTTGACCCACTTAGAGTTGATTTTTGTGCAGAATGAGAGATTTAAAAAATCAGATTTCATTCATCCACATATGACTATCCTGTTTGTCTATCACATCATGATTCATAGCAGTAGCATAATTATAGTTATGGCATAGTAACGAAAATAATTTTACGCTTTGAGGTCACCACAACGTGAAGCACTGTAATAAAGGGTCACATCGTTAGGAAGGCTGAGAACCACTGTTGTAGCACATTTACTAAAGAGGTGCTCTTTTCCACAATGTGTATTTTCGGCATCTTTGTCAAAACTCAGGTGGCTACAGGAGTGGGAACGTATATTTGCGACCTCAGTTCTAGTTCATTGATCACTGTGTCTGCTTTTGTGCCTGTATTGTCCTGATTTTTTTCACTATGGCCCTGTTTTACAATCTGAAATGAGGGATGGTGATACCTCCAGTAGTGTTTTTATTTCTTAGGACTGTTTTGGCTATCCTGGATCTTTCGCGCTTTTGTATAAATTTTACAATTATTTTTGAATTCCTGTAAAGAATCATGTTGGGGTTTAGATGTAGAATTGTGTCCAATCTGCAAATTCCTCCTGGCAAGATGACCATCTATACGTCCTGCCAAAGGATTAGTATCCAGAATATGTAAAGAACCCAAGAAGCAGAGTCAAGTAAATGACTCATATGCCAACGGTATCTCCGCATGGAGGTCCAGAGAGGCCATTCTGTGAAGCTCTGAAGGTGAATCCTGGATTGTTTTGGAGATTCCAAGTTGTTGGAGATGCCAGAGTCATGGAATGCCTGCCAAGGAGATCTGCAGAACAGGTGTGGAACCAGCACAAGAGAGAAGAGTACTGCAGTCAGCAGAGCTGAAAGGAACCAGAGTTCTGAAGGGCACTTTGACATCAGACAAGGAGATGGAAAATTTAGAGCTTGTCTTTCTGGTTTGGGGTCTTGTTTTGGTCCAGTATTTCCTCACTGTGTTCCCCTTCTTTCCTTTTGGAATGTTAATCTGTATTCTGTGCCAGTATGGGATGTTATGATTAAGACAATGTCATAAGTCTTAGAGCTTTGAGCTCTGGACTTTTAAACAATGTTGAGACTGATAGACTATGGGGATTTTTGAAATTGGACTAAATGCATTTTGCATTGTGATATGGCTACAGCCCCATATGGGGAGCAGAGCATTAAATGTAGTAGTTTGAATAAAAATACCCCCCCCCCACAGCGTTGGTCGTAGATTTGAATGCTTGGTCACCAGGGAGTGAAGATTAGGAAGTGTGGCCTTGTTGGAGAAAGGGTGTCACTGGGGTGAGCTTTGAAGTTTCAAAAGCCCATGCCTGTCCCAGATTCTTTCTGCAGACCAGGATGTAGCTCTCAGCTATTGCTCTGATGCTGTGCATGCCACCGTGCTTCCCACCATGATGATAGTGGACTAAACCTCTGAACTGTAAGAAAGACATCAATTTAAATGCTTTTGTTTTATAAGGATTGACATGGTCATGCTGTCTTTTCATAGCAATAGTACACTGACTAAGACAGAAGACTATGACATTGTGTCTTCTTCCTACCTGTGTGCATTTCATCTTCTTTTCCTTTAGTGTATGAACACCAATCATTGAACTTTGGTCTCAAAAATCCAGTATGATCTTAGTTGTTGAAACTTAACTGTTTCTTAAGTTAACTGTGAAACTTAACAAGGACCTAATCTCCAAGTCTCACGTCCCCAGGTTTGTAGGTTAGGGTTTAGACATATCTCTTTATGAACCTCTAGTTCAAATTACTGTTTGTTTACCTCTGATGGCTGCTTGAACATACTAAACAACAAATGTTTCCTCAAACCCAAATTTTTCTTTACATACATTGTAATTAAGGTTTCCTCTGTTTTCTATTTATTCCCCTTGCCCCTTGATCTATGTCTTCTTCTTCCTCTTCTTCCTTTTCTTCTTCTTCCTCCTCTTCTTCTGTTTATGGTACTAGGTGTAGTGGGTTTTTTTTTTTTTTTGACTTCATAACTTTTACTTAAAGACCCAACACTTCTCTCACATCTCTGAAGACCAACCCAAGTCTACACCCTTGGATGATAAATTTCTACCCATGATTCTCTATGATCAACTGTCACTCTTTTGAGGCCTTGAACTACAGTTACTTTGTTATTGTTTTTTTTTTCTTTGCATCGGTAAAGTATCATTTATTGGTCAATAAATTCTTGATGACTACAAAAGTAGACAATAACATTAAACATTAATCTGACAACATGGTGGTAGTTACACACATACACACACATACTCACAGATAGGTAGATAAATGAAAGAAAGAAGGAAGGAAGGAAGGAAGGAAGGAAGGAAGGAAGGAAGGAAGGAAGGAAGGAAAGAAAGAAAAAAGTCTCAGCATTTTGTCAGAGTGGTAATAAACTTAAAACCTAAAATGTTTAACTGTTCAAAACTAACATTTAATGAAATGAAATTGGGAGAAAGAAAACACACTGTACTAACACTGTACTAACACTGTAACACACTGTCTGTATTAAGAACACTGAATGGTAATGGAGATGACACAGATAGAGATGTCACAGAATATGCAGATTAAAGCAAACATTTAATAAAGCAGAATTTGGAGTACATGCTGACATCTTTTGACTATCTTTTCAGAAAGTATGGGGTCAGTGGATCTTCAGGGAGTTCAAAGCACTAGAGAAACATCTGTAAAATCTTTGTAGTAGCAACAAGAACATCTCATTGCACAGAGTACTAGAACAAACAGCCTACAGACATGGCTTCCCATTGTCCTGTGTTAATTTCTAATCATATGACCTAAGTAAATTGCACAGTATCCTTATCTTGATTTTTATTAATGTGATGATTCAGGCAAGACACAAACCTGAAAGTCTGTGACCAGCTGGCAGAAGATAGTTCACGAATTTCTCTTTACTTCTGCAGCTGTTAACTCCTTTTTTTCTACTGCTGAGGCTGCACCATGGAGAATCCTCCATGTTGATGTTCTCCAAGGAATATGAACTTTTGTATAGCTGATGAATTTCATGAGTTGCTTTCTCCCTCCTTATTCAGAGGACATTGATCGAAAGCTACCTTTTAATGTCAACTTGGTATAAGTTACAGGATCTGAGAGTAGGGAAGCTAAAATGAGAAAATGACTACATAAAATTTGGCTTTTAGGGCATTTTCTTAATTAGTGATTGATATTGAGGGCTCAGTTCCTGCCTCCAGGTTCATGACCTGTTCCCACTCAAGTTTCTGCTCTGACTTCCCTGGATGATGGACTGTGATATGGAACTGTAAGACAAAATAAACCCTTCTGCCACAAGTTTCTTTTGCTTACAGAGTTTTGTCATAGTAATAATAACTTTAGTGAAGATACAAAAACACAACATATAAATAAACTTATTAATTTATCTTCTTTTCCTCTTATAACTGGAATTCAACTGAAATGCAACTGACTGTCTTATATTTTTAGGGCCTCAAATGGCTGTCCTACTGCTGGGTGGCCCCAGAATAAAAAGAATTATGGTTTGATTTTTGCTTGCCATGTGTTACTGAACTGTGAGTGAGAGCAATTGGTTGAGTATATCATGAGTTAAACAGTATTTACAACTTGAATTTCCTATCAGTCAGGCATGGATACTGAATTTGAAGACCCTATACTTCAGCAGAGAAACACAAATGCGTTTTCTGTCACAGTATCTTAACCACTTCTGGTAGCCTTTAATCAGCTAGCCATCAGCTGGAATCTATGAAGTTTGGAATGTGAAATGGGAGCTATGGCAGCAGCTTCTGGGGTAAGTGATATATCAATTTGTGATAATTCAAGTAACAGTACCAACCATCAATTGCTTTAGAATCAGGGTTTCAAATCTGCAACCAAACAAGCATTTGTCATTAAACTAGTCTCAGGCCCAGAAACATAGCTGATGGAGAGAATATCAAATGATTTCAGTATTTTACAAACAGACTCTTTTAATGCCACCATTTTCTAGTCAGTGTTCAAAAAGCTCCCTGATACTCTTCTGTATACTAAACATGTTTAAGTGAAATTCTTCATTCTTTATTATCCTGGAAAAAAGTAGAAGCACAGGAGACATGCTTTAATAAAACACTTGCTCTCACTGAAATGCTGTTGGCAAGAACTCTACATCCCAATGTGGGAAACAGAATCATATCAGCAACCAGGAAAATGTGGTATCTACTTCACATTTTCCACAAAGAAACATCTACTTTAAAATTAGTCTGAAAGAAAACAAAAAGTTTCACTCATTAAAATTTTAAAAATCGCCAGCCATCATAGCACACAGCTGTAATGTTAGCAAGAAGAGGCTCAGAAAGAGGACTCTTAGTGATTCTCAGGAGGAAGTGGGCTTGTTAACCAACCAACAAACAACTACAACAAAAACACAATCATAAAACTACCATTACCACCACATTAAAATTTGATGTCATAGTCATTGCCACTCCCACAATGTGGAATACTTTATATATCCTCTCCCATATTCCTTTTAATATTTCATATTCCTTGATACAGTTTAAAGCCTCTTAAATATAGAATTCCGAGCATGTTGCCTCAAAGGATGTTCGCCACTGGAAAATTTGTAAATGTTCTGGAAATAAAATGCTATGAAATGAATGTTTGTGTCAACACTTTCTACACACACACCTACACATTTACGTGGTGAATTTCAAAATTCAGGGCAATGTATTTGGAAGTAAGGCCTATAGAAAGTCATGTAATTTAGTTGGGATCAGGAGGTTTTTGTCTCAAGGTGCCATTCTGATTTACCATTTTAAAGAGATAAGTAATCTTGCAAAGATGGCTCAGTTGTTGAAGTTCTTGGTATATGACGAACTAAGTTTTATCTCCAAAGCCCACATGGAAAGCTGAGCATAGTGGCATAAATGCTTACTGTCCCAGTACTGGGAGAGCAGGGTCAATGAGATCAGAAGTTTAAACAACAGCCCAGACAATGTGTGATCCTGCCAAGAAGGGGAGGAGGATAGAAAGACACAGAGGGGAGTCCAGGATGCCTCTGTCATGAACTC
>REGO01000080.1:6154937-6167677 GCA_010120015.1 Rhombomys opimus | reverse complement strand
GCACCCTCTGTTGGATATAGGGTGGTTGAAGATCCTTTCTCAGTCTGTAGGCTGTTGTTTTGTTCTGATGATAGTGTCCTTTGCTTTACAGAAGCTTTTTAGTTTCATGAGGTCCCATTTATTCATGGTTGATCTTAGAGCTTGTGCTTTTGGTAGTAACTTCAAAGAAAACCTAAAAAACACTAGAACAAAACAAAGAAATCACACTCAATATGAGTAGATACCATGAAACAATCAATAACTAAAAAATGAAGAAAGAATATCCAAATTAACAAAATTCTAAAGGAAAATGAAAACATTAAAACAGGTGCCAAGGATATCCAGGTAATTATTAAAAAAAATTACTTTGTAAACCTGTACTCTACCCAATGGAAAATCTAAAAATAGTGTATAATTTTCTGAATATATAAAACTTAACAAGGTTAGATCAAGATAAATCAAGCAATTTAAACAGACAAATATCTACAATGCAAAACACATCAAAACAAAACAAAAGGACCAGGGCTAGGCCCGATAGTTTTAGTGCATCTTTCTACCAGAATTTCAAGGAACAGTTAATGTCAATACCTCTTAAATTATTCAACAAAACAAAAACAGAAGGAACATCACTGAATTCATTGTATTGGCCCATATTTACACTCATACCCAAGCCATATAAGAACTCAACAATGAAAAAAATTACAGGCTACAGGACAATTTCTTACATGAAGACCCAGACAAATCCATACATGCCTGAGTTTTAATATAGTTTAAAAATGCACAGTGAAAAAGTCAGTATCTTCAACAATGGTGATGTGCATACTGGATGGCTACATGAAGAAGAATGTGAATAGATCCATACTTACTATTCTGCAAAAAACTCAACTCCAAATGGACCAAATACCTCAGCATGAAACTAGATACACTGAATAAAGTGTAGGGAATAGCCTTGGACATATTGACACAAAAAAGTACCTTCTGCTCAAAACTCCATTGGCACAGGCAGTATGATCAACAATTAATCAATGAGACCCTATGAAAGTAAAAAGATTCTGTTAGGGAAATGCCACTCTTGCCCAAACAAAGTGTCATACTTCAGAATGGGAAAAGAATTTTACAAAGTACACATTCACTAGAGGGTTAACATCTAAAACAAATGAAGAATTCAAAAAAACAAAACATCAATAAAACAAATGATCCAGTTTATGATATGGATAATAGAGCTAAACAGAAAATTCTCAAAAGTAAAAGCTCAATAGTTGAGAAACATTTAGTAGCCTTAGTTATAAGGGAAATGTAAATCAAAATTACATTGAGATTCATCTTACAGCAATAAGAATGGCTAAAATTAATAAAGCCAATGACAGCTCACATTAGCAGTGATGTGGAGTGAGAGGAACACCCATCCTTTGCTGGTGAGAGTGCAAAGTTGTAAAGCCACTCTGGAAATCCTTGTGGCAATTCCTCAGGTATAGCAAAATCAATTTACCTCAAGAACCATCTATACTAGGCTTGGGAATATACCTAAAAGTTGCTTTATTCTACACAGTGACACTTGCTCAACTGTATTCATTGCTTTTCTAGTCATAATAGTCAGACATTGCAAACAACTTAGATGTCCCTCAACAGAATAAAGGATAAAGAAATGTGAGGCATTAACACAATAAAGTACTACTCAGCTGTTTAAAAAGAAATGAAAAAAAATCACGTTCAGTGAGATATCCCAGACCCAGAATGGCAAATCTGATCATTGCCTTATTTGGCCATCATCAGAGAAGCTTCCTTCTTCAACAGGGTGGAAGAAATACAGACACAGACCAAAAAAACACTACACAGAGAGGAAGAGACCTTGGAATACTCATCCCTAGATGGAAGGTTTTCACCAGATTTCCCTCCTCGGGTTCAGGCAACCTCGGAAAGGAGGATGTAGAAAGAATGTAAGAGTCAGAAGTCATGGAGGACACCAAGAAAAGAAGACTCCATAACCAACATGTTCAATGCATATATAAACTAATGGAGACTGAGGCAGCATGCACAAGGTCTGCACAGCTCTGCCCTAGATAGTGTCTACACCTGAAAGGAGAAGTGAGTAGACACTTCCAACCACAATTGGGAGCAATCTTCAATTGATAACCATCTGCAAATTGAAATTCTTATTTCCTTCAAGAGATCCTTACAGGGGAAACATACTAATTTTCAGCGTAGACTGCATGTCTAGCGCTAGATGACCAAGAGAACATGAACTCAATAGCATTTGGAGGTTCCCACTCTCATGCTCTCATGCCAAGTCTCTCCCTTAAAAGTCCTATCTCATTATTTTTCATTTATTAGTATTTTTCTTCTCTTTTCATTTTTTAAAATTTTTATTATTATTACTTATTACAGTGCATTCACTTTGTATCCGGCTGTGGGCCCTCCCTCATCTTCTCCTAATCCCACCATCCCTTAGAAAAGATAATCTTGACTGAGGTATTGCAAAAGCAGAAAGACACACATGGTATATACTCACTCATAAGTAGTTATTAGACACATAACATAGGATAAACATATTAAAATCTATAGTCCTAAAGAAGCTAAACAACAAGGAAGACCCTAGGGAAGATGCTCAGTCCTCATTTTCTGTTTTTATCCTGCAGGTTCTTTGTGTGTATAATATGGCTTCCAGTTTAGTATTCTCCCGGGATTCCTGAATCTGCAAATAAATGGATCTTTGTGTTTTAAGTCTTCTTTTGGCCTCCTTTCCCTCTGTTTGTTTGTTTTGTCCTATATTGATTTTTGTTTAATTTTATTATATATTTCATTCTATTCTATTTATTATATTGTAGTAATTATAATCCCATAGAAGAATATTAGTTTTCTTTTTAAATTAAATTTTTATTTTTAATATTAGTTACAGTTTATTCACTTTGTATCCCAGCTGTAGCCCCTCCTCATTCCCTTCTAATCCTACCCTCTCTCCCTCATCTCCTCCCTGCCCCTCTCTAAGTCCACTGATGGGGGAGGCCCTCCTTCCCTTCCATCTGATGTTAGTTTATCAGGTCTCTTCAGGACTGGCTGCAATGTCCTCCTCTGTTGGCCTAGCAAGGCTGTCCCTCTCTCGAGGAGGAGGGGGGAAGGGAGGTCAAAGAGCCAGCCAATGAGTTCATGCCAGTGACAGTCCCTGTTCCGATAATTAAGGACTCCACTTGGAGACTGAGCTGCCATGGGCTATGTCTGAGCAGGGGTTCTAGGTTATATCATTACATGTTTCTTGGTTGGAGAAACAGTCTCAGAAAAGACCCCTAGGCCCAGATATATTTGGTCCTTGTGGAGCTCCTGTGCTCTCCAGGTCATACTAACTCCCCTTTCTTTCACATGATTTCCTGCACTCTGCCCAAGGTTTGCTTATGAGTCTCAGCATCTGCTTTGGTACACTGCTCATGCAAATAGAACACGCATATGTAAAATAAAGAAGTAAATCTTTAAAAAAATATCAAAAGCATATGTAGATGGTTAGATCTTAAAGTAAGCAAATGTTAAGTGTGCAACACAAGTGTGTGTAGTGTATGGAAAAAGTTTCTATATATCAATAGCAATACTGGAATGAAATAATTAAATACAATTTGATGAAATTGAGTTTGAGTTTTTGTTTTGGACGTAATTGCATATTGGAAATTCAGAAAATGTGAAAGATGAAGGAAGCTATTTTGTTTTTTCAGCACTTTCTAAAATTCAACTTGTATTTTAAAAATGTAGGTTTTCACGTTTGTAATAAGTGTTTTCAAAGACTAACAGCAAGATGTTAATGGGGAAATCTAAGTAAGCAATAATAAGATCTTATTTGCATTAAAAAACTGAACTTTTAAAAAATGTATTTGTGTACATGTATGAGTGCATACATGTGTGTTTGTGTGTATAGATCATCAGAGGTCAACTTTCAAGAGTGAGTTCTTTTCTTTTACTGTGTGGGTTCTGGGGATGGATGATGTTTGGCAACAGGTGCTTTCTTTGCGTGCTGAAATACCTCAGTTCTCTCACTCCAGTTTAGCTCTATTGCAAAGTTACCAGCTCTTTCCAGAAAGCCCCACCTCCCATTTCCTCACAGCATAAATCACATCCGAACCCCCACCTCCCATTCCCTCACAGCATAAATCACATCCATTGTCTTTGAGCTCCTGACTGGGCACATTGACTTATTTCAGGAATTTGAGGCAATGCTGACCTCTCTCTCTCTCTCTTCCTATTCCCCTCCCCTCTCCTGTTGACCTTAAATTTTAACAAACCGACTTTATTTAGCATTATTAAATGCTCATACCTCCCTTCCAACCCCCCAACACTGGGTAGGAGGAAAAGAAGGTTAGTGAAGACAGCAGGCAGAGATCTCTATGCTACTTTCAGCTGGTTAGGTTTGTAGGATTCTTTTTGTTAAATATGATTTTTTATTTATTACAATTTATTCATTTTGCATTCCAGCTGTAGCTCCATCCTTTTCCCCTCCCAATCTCCCCCTTCCTCCTTCCCTCATCTCCTCCCATGCCTCTTCCCCAGTCCACTGATAGTAGAGGACCTCCTCCCTTTCCATCAAACTCTAGCCTATTAGGTCTCATCAGCACTGGCTGCACTGTCTTCCTCTGTGGTCTGCTAGGGCTGCTCCTTGCACACCCTCGGGATGAGCTGATCAAAGAGCCAGCTGCTGAGTACATGTCAGAGACAGCCCCTGTTCCTCTTACTAGGATGCTCATTGGATACTGAGCTCCCATTGGCTACCTCTGTGCAGGGGTTCTAGGTTATATCCATGAACAGTTCTTGGTTGGAATATCAGTCTCAGAAAAGACCCCTAGGCCCAGATTTTTTGTTCTGTTGTTCTCCTTGTGGAGCTCCAGACCTTTCCAAGTCTTTCTATCTCCCTCTTCTTCTTCTTTTTTTTAATCATTTTTTTATTAGTTACAGTTTATTCATTTTGTATCCCAGCTGTAGCTCCCTTCCCTATCACCTCCCACTTCTTATTCTATGCCCCTCCCCCAGTCCAATGATAGGGGTTGTGCTCTTCCCCTTCCATCAGGTCTCCTCAGGACTGGCTTCTTTGTCTTCCTCTGTGGACTGGTAAGGCTGCTCCCTCCTCAGGTGGAGGTGATCAAAGAGCCAGCCCATGGGTTCATGTCAGAGATAGTCCCTGGTCCTATTATTGGGCAACCCTCTTGGATACTGAGCTGCCTTGGGCTACTTCTGTGCAGGGGTTCTAAGTTATCTCCATGAATGGTCCTTGTTTGGAATATCAATCTCAGAAAAGATCCCTGTGCCAAAATTTTTTGGTTCTGTTGCTCCCTGTATGGAGCTCCTGTATCTCCCTCTTCTTTCATAAGATTCCCTGCACTCAGCCCAAAGTTTGGCTATGAGTCTCAGAATCTGCTTTAATACCCTTCTGGGTAGTTTTTCAGAGGCCTTCTGTGGTAGGCTCCTTTCTTGTTCCTTGTTTTCACCTTCTTCTGTTGTCTATCCAGTTTGTCTTTCTGAATGATGATTGAGCATTCTTTTGGGGGCAATACCAATATCAGTTGTCCAGAAATCCAGAAGTCCAGATAACCAGCAAATCAGCAAACAGCAAAATCAGCAGCAGGACTAGCCAACAGCCAGAGATCCTCCTCCAAGCAGCTATGCCTTCTTCCTCTAGGCTCTCATACTTATAGTCCTCCAAGTCCTCAGAATTCAACTAATTGCATTTGGCAAAGACCAAGTTCCCCAGGAGACACTTAACAGGTGTGAAAAACTAAAACTTCCACCTGGAATTCTAACAAAAACATGTTTACATATCATAAACCAAAACGTTCACAACACTCTCCCTCTCTCTCTCTACGTTTTTTTCCCTATAGAAGAAATTAAAGGAAAGGCTATTGTGATTATAGTAAAAATAAACACCATTAAAATTTAATATAAATCCATATTTTAAAATGGTACACAAAAAACAAACACTGTGAAATTTTAAAAGTTTTCCTACCACTAGGAAATTTATTATACCTCTTTGATATAACAATATAAATATTTAGTAATGAATACATGCTTTGTTACACTTAAGAGAAATATGAACTCAGAAATATTAACTATGTGCAACCCAGGAATTTGATCAGAAAACTTTTGTTTGTTATTCTGTGATTTTCATCTTCAAACTTCAAAGTGTTCTAATATTCCAGCCAAATCCCATGCTAATTGCAAAACTTTTAGTTAATTCTCCAAATGCTAAAATATTCTTTTTAAAAATTTATTGTTTGCTACTTTCTTTATCCTGATTTCAAATGACCTCCTTTTATTGTTGTTGCCAGTGTTATTTGTTTTGTTTTGTTTCGGTGTGAGATAGGCTGACTTGGAATTCTCTGTGTAGGGCATGCTAACCTCAGACTTATGCCAATTCTTCTGCCTCTGCATCATTATTGACTGACAGCATGCCACATCCTGACAGCCTTCTGTGTTTTCCTTTCACATATTTAAATTAAAATCAGAATTTTAGTTCATAAGATAATATCAAGTATAAAGATATGGGTCTAGTATGAACTCTGATGTCAGTGATAACCTGCTAGTATATTAATCACACTCTGTCATAACTTCCTGAATCGATAAAATGCAGAGAGACAAAGGCCATCTCATGGTTGGTTTTCCATGTATGACCAAGCATGTACAAAGACTAAATACACGTATGCTACTTTAATAGAAGTTTCTAATTAATTCTTCTGTGTTTGGGGTACCCAGTACTTGAGTCTACTGATTAGTCCTCTCTGTTCTAGGATATTTCTCATGACAGAAAACATTTTATACCAACTTCGTCATTAAAGTCAGTAAGTTAAATATCACTCTTCTAAGAACTGCATCTACAGTTATTCACTTAAACATTTGAAATTGTTTTAACATGTATTTATTTTATTTTATGTGTATTTTTTTCTGTAGATTAAAATGTCATTATGTTTATCCCTTTCTTTTCCTTCCACCAACCCACCCATATACTCCTTGCACTTCTACTGCGCATTCATAGCCTCTTTTATCAATTCATTTTTATTTCATATGTACATATGTATGTATATATGTATGTATGTATGTATGTATGTATACAGACATATATATTCTGCAGTAAACTATCTAGTCAGTATAGTGTTACTTGCGTGCACATTTTTAGGGCCAACAATTTGGCACTGGGCAATTAATTGGTGAATTTTCCCTGGGGAAGACACATCTCCTCCTCTCATCTTTCTTAGGTTACCTATACAGTTGTTTGTTCCCTGTTGAGGCTTCATGAGCTCTTTCTCATTCACTTCCCCACTCAGGCTTGTTCATTGGTATCACTCTTATGCAGCACACATTCAGACATGCATGTTGATCAGAATTTAAGGTGTACTTTCTCACATTCCTAGGGTATACAATCTCCTCACAATCTTTCCACCTCTTCTTCCAAAGTGCTCTCTGAAACTTAGGTACAGGAGTATTTTTTTTTGTTGTTTGTCTTTCTAGATATATCTATTGGGACTGTGTTCCACAACTCTGTATTTTGATTGACTGTGGTTTTTCTGCAGGGATTTCTCTCTGTTGCAAACAGAAGTTTCCTTGATGAGGAGAAAAAACTGAAAAAGTCACTAGGAATCATATTATTAATTATTTACCTTAAAATATAGTATACATAATTCTGTGTATAAATATACATATATAGATTTAATGGAGTAACTCATCAGGGCTGGAGGTAATTTCTCCAAGAGATAATGACCACCCAAGGAAACCTTAATCCCCTGAATGAGAAGCTCTCTGTTAAGTTGTTGGCTGAGCTGATCAAGAGAATTTCAAATCATATAGCCTATTGCTGTTCCCTATAGCTGTCCATCACTGTTATAAGATGAGTGCATATTGCTGAAGACACCATGCATTTCAGAAACAGAGCCTGGAACTCTTTAAGCTGCAACTGAGCAGAATGCCACCTCTATGGGTACTAGCTTTCTAAGATATCTAAAGGCACAGCTAAAACTGACAAATGAGAAAAGCAAACATTTCTACACATTCAGGACACCTATGAAGAACATCAAATAATATCATTGCATGATAACCCTAACTATTCAGTGATGGCACACATACCTTGGTGGTAACTAACACCTCTCTAACTTAATGACTTAAAAGCCATTCAAAATGAGGGAAACAAGGACTGGTGCTAGAATCTTAACAAACTATTCAGTGCTAATGATGTTATGGTATTTAAATAGAATCTAGAGCTGCTAATTTACTAAACCAGCATAGTCCATAACAATGATCTGTAAAAATTTGCTCTTATATATACATATAAGTGTAGTCTTAATATCTACAAATTTTTCATGCACTGATAACATAACAACTTCCCACATATTCTTATATTTACTACAGGAAGCAGAGCTGCTCCACCATTTGAGGTAGACGTGATTGAGTCTAACCCCTTCAAATCATCCTCTTGATTTGAATCATATCTCTTGATTTCAGTATCCCTTTAATATGCCCAACTGTAACCAGTTTATGTTCAATTAACAGACAGAAATAAGACAAAGCTACATATACAAACGTCTGTTCAGAAGTCTTTTGTACTCAGCTTTCTAGAATCAGTAATGGGAAAGCAATAAGAACAATAGGAACCATTGGTAACTGCCTTTATGCTGGCTTCCAGATTTTGTTATCAAATTTTCACCTGAAACTTTTCCCATTCTCTTTTAAGAAAGAACCTCCTTCCCTGAAACTCCTGCTGACTATGCTTTCACAGGCTGTTCTTTTCTCAAATGGACTCATTTCTCTTGCCCCCAACATCTGACACTTATAAAAGTTATCAATTAAAAGGAAATATTAAATCCCAAGAAAGGGAAATTGGACATTTTTCTATAAGAGAAGTAGGTCTATAATTCTGGAAATTTCTCTAATGACCTAAGAATTTCTCTTCTTCTATGCATACATTTGATAATACATCGAACTTCTTTGCATTTTTTAAATGATAGAATAAATTTTGAGATTCTCCCTGTTCCTCCTGGAAGAAATTGGAGACATTTATTCTTAATGAATCAAGAGGTAGGCAAGCTTGATGGTCTTTCCATATAAAATGAATAAATATCTAGCACTTCAAATTCATAGCAATTTATTAATATTTTATTCCCTTGACTTTCTTAGAAAATACGTTGTCAGTCAATCAATAATGCAGTTTAATGAAAGATTCCTTGTGAAGGCCAGAGAGAACAAACACATTTCTGTCCTGTGAACTCGGAAAATCATGTTTTATATAAAAAACTATTTTAGATACTAGCCCAAATTATATTACTCTACATCTAAATCATGGTTCAGCACTCAGAGACCCCAAAAGCATTCCCTCTATCTCATGATTAATAGAGCATCAAATTGTCAACAATGCTGTGTGACACAAAGAAGGGGTACCAAATCTCTACTCTCAGCAGAGTTAAGAGGGCTGTAAAAATGAGGACTCATTACCATGAAAAGGCAGCACGTGCGTGTTCATGATTGAGCATGAACAGGTAAGGGACTGTGAGGCAAAGAAACACGGCACTTAACATATAAGAAAGAAAGAGTCTGTGGTTGCACCAAACCCAAGACGGAAAACAAGTAGAAAATATATAATTGACTGATGGGAAATGACTACTTCTGTCACTTAAATGCATTGTTCCAAGCAAATATTTTCTAAAACCCTTACTGAATATAATTAATATGTAATAAATATATGTATTTTAATATGTAGTAAATTCATGCAAGGTTCATAAACTTCAGCTGTTTTGTGACATTTTCATATACAAATATATTTTGAAATATGGTTATTAAATAGCATAGCTTATATACTACAATTCTTATTCAAACCTGATTTTTAAAAAGTTGTGATATCTGAAAAAGACACCGTGTGATTATTTTAAAATTATGTATTACTGCACATCTGATTTTTCACTCAAAGATAATTTTCAAAATATTTTTGACTTTAAAACTTTTTATTAACATATATGTGTGCACACTTCAGTAATTCTGTAATTAGAGATAGTCAAGATAAAGCTAAAATGACTTGCCCTTCATGTCATCTTTCCATTGTGAGACTCCAGTGTCCTTAATTGTCATTGAGAATGTGCTCTTCCAGTCTTTAATCTTTTCTTCTATAAACATGGAAACTTTTCCTCTCTGTCTGGTCCTTTATGATATGTGTAGGTGACTGATAAATATAAATATAAAAGTTGCTATAAACATAGATGGGTGAATAAAAGCATGTGAGTGCATAGAAATACATTTGATACACATACATATATTATGATGAGAATTTGAATATTTATTAAAATAACTTCAGTCATGGACATATTCATTTTAAGTATATAAAAATTTTTCCTCTTTCATTTTTATTATAAGTTACATTGTTTTTGACATTTTTTAGTAAAATCTTTAGTTTCTAAAAATAAAGTATAGAGATATTTTAGATATCCTCATGCATTATACTGTTCCCTGTGACAATTAGTAATCAAGTACTCACATGATAATTTATTTGGTTTCAAATTCAGTGTTTTTTTATTTAATAGACTTGGACACATATCTAGTAACATATATTTACTATTGTTAGGTAGCCATTTAGATATTAGCAGCATTAGAGGACATATAGGATAGGACTCTGCCTTCAATAACCTATAAATCTAATGACTGACATAAAAACCAATAAGTGAGGGCAGACAGACAGAGTAAGTTTTCTGTTGAAGAAAAGGGATGAGAGAGCCTTGCACAGGACTTCTGTGCATTGTCCCAATTACAACAGTGAATGATACATTCCTCTCTTCAGAAGCAGGTCAGTTAGCATGGTCAGCTTCTACTTGCTGAGACACGCTGGAATTCCCGTAGTTATCATGCACAAAACTCGTTACTAAAGCAATTTAAGAAGGGAAAAAATACATATTATGTGAACCCTAGGGGAGTTGCTACTTGCAAAGAAATTCAGCTAAAACGGTGCCCCATTCTGAAGCTAATGAGCACTCTATAGAGTAGATATCCAGGGGGCAGGAGCTCACACATCAGTTCACTAATTGTGCATCATTCCGACAATTTACACCAGACTACAAGTGATTATATGTGTCTTTTCTGTAAGAACACCTACTGGGAATAAAAATGCACCTGAGAATTGCATAATGTTTCTTCCATTATTGATGGAACTAGCAGTGATGTGATAGAAGAGAGTAAGCCACAGACAATTTTCCCATACTTAGAATAACATGAATAATGAACACAGGATCATCTGATACCAAAAAAGTCACTGGCTCCCAATCCAGACGACATGACTTTGATTCCTGAGACACTTATGGTAGACATAAAGACCTACCCAACTCATGGACATTATCCTCTGATCGCCACACACATCATGGAACATACATGTTCACCAAATATAAGGGTGCAAAGTGAATAAAAAAAAAGTAGTTTAAAAGTTTAGGAAATTAGCAGTAAACACTACATTTAAGAATGAAGTCATTTAAGAGTAGACAGCCCTCAAGTTCCACAAAGTGGCATACATAAGCCACTCTCTGCCTCCACCTCCTTACCTGAGTGTGTAAATTGATACACACTAACACTACTGTTAAAGGGTTGTGTAAAAAGTTTGATGGGCTAAGTAATTTCCACAATGATGTTTTTTTGTTTTGACAAAGGATTTTGCTCTGTAGCCCAGGCTATTTTCAAATCTGATCCTTCCATCTCAGCCTTATAAGTTCCAGGCTATAAGTAGGAATTACTAAAATCTAGGACCTTGTTATTTTATTGTGTATATATGAATGCCAGAGTTAGTGAGTAAAGGGTCTTCTTTGATTTTAAAATCTATCACACAGAGGAGGTCATTAAAAGATTCCACAGTGAATGAACACGTCCAGACTGGATATGGCTCAAGTCATGAATCAGTGAGTACTATTGTGCACATCACTTATTTTAAAAGTAAAGCAAGGTAATATGCCTGACTCACATTCACTAAGGTCATCTAATTTGACAAAATTTAAAACGGTCAAATTTTAACTGGGCAAAATCTGAACCTGATTTTATACTGTGCTAGTTTCCTTTCTGTTGATATGAAAAACTCTCTGTCTGAAAACAACTTGGGGCAGAAAAAAGCTTATTTGACTTGTGCTTCTAAGTCACAGTTCAATATCTGTTGGAAATCAGAACAGAAATTCAAGCGGGAACTTAACGCATAAACCTTGGAAGAAAGTGACTTGCTGCACTTCTACCAGGTTCATGCTCACCTAGCTTTTATGCAAAGCCCAGGACCACATGTCCAAGAAATAGTACTTTCTAAATGGAACATATCTTCCTACAACAATTGTCAATCAAAACACAACCTCTCAGACATGCACACAAACTACTCTGATACAGACACTTACTTAATTGAGAATAATTCTTATTTATGGCAGTTCTGGATAATGTCAAGATGACAACTCATAGCAACTAAGACAAGTAACATCTTCAGAACCATAGAGCATATAATGTCTGTGGGACTCTGACTTTCATTTTAGCATTTTTCCAGTAGACAGCCAGAATCCCCTGAGATACTTTCTTTAAACTTTTCCTCAACCTGAAAGTCCTTCCTTGTATTAGTATTTTTAACTCCCAAATTGTAATCATTACATTTAAATACAGGACATCTCTCCTCTAGCTCTCAAACCTCAATCATCCCATCATGAGAACTGTTAGACTATAGTCCTTGATTACTTTCACCGTCTCTTTTCTCTTTCTTTTATCTTCTCTCCTACATTAAATCTTGACCACAGTTTTCCCTCCCTCTA
>REGO01000080.1:6114929-6138723 GCA_010120015.1 Rhombomys opimus | reverse complement strand
GGGGAGCAGCCTTACCAGGCCACAGAAGATGACAATGTAGCCATTCCTGATGAGATCTGATAGACTAAGATCAGAAGAAAGGAGAGGAGGACCTCCCCTATCCTTGGGCTTGGGGAGGGGCATGCGTGAAGAAGGGGGAGGGGAGAAGAAAGGGGCTTATGGGGGGCGATACAAAGTGAATAAAGTGTAATTAATAAAATTTTTTAAAAAATCCAAAAATGTGTATGCTAAACAATTTTCCTAAAACGTTCTTTACAAAATATGCCTTTAAAATTGTTTTGCTAAGCCTATCCAATTTTACTTGAATATGCTATCTTTAATTAGAATAAAGGTACTGTAGGCACAAACTCAAAGTCCAACTTGAGCAACTTAGGAAGTTTGAAACAGTCATGAAATATAGAAGGAGACCTGACTCGCCAGAAATGAACAAATAAATAAATGCATAAGCACATAAAATTTTGACTGAAAAAAAGACAAAGGTAATCAATTATTATGCAAGACTGAAAGATGTATGGATATGTTGCCAGGTGATCTTAAAGTAAAAGTTTTTACCATCAATAACTAGTCTTGTTGGACATAGTTGAAGCCAAATGTCACCTGAATTTGTAGCCCACCAGTAGCTGTTCATTGCTCTCTGGAGCTACTTATTGAACACTTAGTGTATGCTGGACTTTAGTGTTTCACACGCACTGCCTCACTATTATAAAGCAGTATATGAGACCTCATAATCCCTGCTCCAAGAAAAATAAAATTCTGTGAAGTTCATAAAATCCCTGAGGCCATTTGAGAGGAATTATGGTATAGTAGGACCCTCTAGAATATATATATATATATATATGTGTGTGTGTGTGTGTGTGTGTGTGTGTGTGTGTGTATTTAAAGAAACATTTAGCTCTCAGATACCCATTCAAAAGCTGCAACCCCTACAACTTAGGAAAGTACGTTAGAGGTAATTATATCTACTACTGCTATTATAAGAATAATATTTTGTAGATAGCAAGGGCAGCATTAGATATCTTAGTAAAAAAATTATTTTTATTATCACAGGAACAAGTGCTGGACAAGCACAATTTTTGTTGTAGAATTTTGTTTTGTGATTTTGGTCTTTTTGAAATTAGTGATCAACTTGTAGTCCAGGCCAGCTGAGAATTGATCACATGCCCAGGCCAACCTCAAATTCTTAGAAATCTTTCTACTTATTTATCCTTAGTGCTAGAATTACATCATTCTCAGATTTCTATTTAAAAAACGAACAATAAAAGAGTAAAGATCCATCTTGATTCAACCTTTCAGAGGACTCTGATCATGATTTTTGGTTTTATTAATGCTGACTCTGTACTGAGGAGCAAGAGGGCAGCATCAGCATGTGACAAGAAAAGAAGCAGAAACACACTCACACATCGAAATGGCCAGGGACAATCAAAATAACCCAGCCCCAATGACCCCATCTCCATACAATTCCAAAGCTGACTACTACACAAGGACTCATCCTCCAACACATAAGCCTGTAGAAGAATTAAGTATTCAAACCATAATTCTCTGACACTATTCTCTCTGCTTCAGGCAAATCAGCTTGAAGTTCCTTTTCATGTACATTACGATGGCTGTTATCTTACAACTACTATTTATATGTCAGAAATCTATGAAGCCAAAGAGGATATGAGAACTCCTGCAAATTCTATTAAACTGGAACAAGAGAATGGCATTCCTCTTACATTCAACAGTTAAATAAAATGATGTTTAGAGAACTAAAGTAGCAAATCACAGTAGTACAATATGAGAATATTTTTTAAAAAAAGAAAAAAAAAATAAGCCATAATAACTAACTTATCCTGATTGTCTTGATCATGGCCCCAGAACTTCTCATGTTATAAACTGCAGTCTTCCCTGACATCTTTCTAAATAAAAGCATTATTTCAGTGTGGAGTCCCCCTCTCATCTACACTTTCATCCTTGGTTTCAACCAAAATGTCACTTTTCAAATACATTCACAACATATGTCTCAAATGTATTTCTGAAATATCTTCTGCCTGTGTTCATCTGAGATACATACAGGAACACTTTTAATAAAATAAAGCAAAAAGTTCACTATTACAGAGAGAAAGGACTTCATAAAAATAAAAATTTTAAAGTAGAAATCTAGAGAAAAGGACAATTAAGGGTCTTTAAGGAAATATATGGGAGCAGAGACTATTCTCATAGTTTACAATTCTTTTCTCCATAAAGTGAGTAGAATTTGAGTAAAGATAGAATGAGGAAGGCATGGAGTTCATAAACAGGTACATGAATAAAATCACATAAGAGATGGTATAATTTTCTAGGGAAGAAGA
Source organism: Rhombomys opimus (assembly GCA_010120015.1). NCBI lineage: Eukaryota > Metazoa > Chordata > Mammalia > Rodentia > Muridae > Rhombomys > Rhombomys opimus. The sequence goes on along the minus strand of REGO01000080.1, from coordinate 6,136,393 downwards.
TTGGAGGAATAAATAGAAAGGCTGAGGCTAGAGCACTTTTTTTCAATGACATTCTATCAGAGAAACTAGAGACTAGATTTTTTTACTGTTTACTTCAGTAGAAAAAAATAAACAATATTCAAGATTATCTCAGGTAAGAAAATATTGCAAAGTGTTTCACAATCAAAACTTAAAGTCACATTTAGCAATCTGAAAAAGGGTGATGAAGTAAAAGACAGTGACTACACATTGAATTTTTCACTATTTATAATAAATAAGTTAAAATCAATTATTTATGTGGTTCCATTGAACAAGAGATAAGAAAAATGTATTTTGATTTCAATGCATATTTTCTACATAATAACTAGTTAAAGCATATATGTTATATGTCATACCTATTAATTTATTATGGTAAGTATGTAAATGTGTGTGTGGAGAAAATGAAAATTGGAGAAGAAGAGGTGATAAAATATCATGTGTGTAATTGAAGAGAAAAGATGAAAGCAGTAACAATATGAACTTTTAGGATACATACGATCTGAATTATCAAGATATGACCAATATAGAGCATAAACTTTCAATGTAATCTGTCTTCCATTTCTGCTCTGCTAATTTTTCACAAGTCATTTTATTTAAATAAAAATAGTCTTTTCTTCTAAGGTATTTTATCAGTGTAAACAGAGCGTGTTCATAGGTGTCTTCTTGGATCTTTGCATCTTTGGATTGTTGTTCATCAAGAATTCTTCTATTTCTAGACTTGGTCCTGGAAACTTAAGACTTGAATCATGACTTTTCCTGATAATATTGTTCAATTTAAGCAACAATGATAATTTCTACTTCTGTTTCCTCATTTCAACCTAAGGAATGTTGTGCTCACTTTTTCAACTGAATAAAGTTGTACTGTTAGGATCAAAAGATGTGGTTAAGTATTCCAAGAAAGGCACACTCAGACCATAGTATTTATAGTGCTGAGACTAAGGAACTATGGTAAAAAGACAACCCACAAAGAAAAAAAAAGAGTCATAAATGGTATGATGTTTAGTTTAATTTGCAACTTGACATAATCTTGAGTTACCCAAGAAGAGCATTTCAATGAGAGTCTGTCCAAATCAGCTTGTGCGAAGGCCTGTGGAGTAAAATTCAGCCTAATGTGTGTTGCATCTTTCCCCTGGCGGGGCTCTTACATCAAATAAGAGGGTTGAAAATAAACTGTGTGCAAGCATACATGCATTAATCCATTACCCTCTGCTCCTGACTGTGAATACATTATGACTAGCTACTTCAAATTCCTGCTGTCCTGACTTCCCTGTAGTGGTAAACTGTATGTAACCTAAAATTATGAGCCACATAAACCCTTTCATGTTTAAGATTCTTTAGTTGAAAAATTTCATCACAGCATCAGGAAATCAAACAGAAACAAGTGGCTTATTCAGAGATCAGAATGAACCATACCCAAATTACAAGGCTTATGTTAACTTATAAGTCATTTCCATCTTTCTAAATACACAACTTCTGCTTGAATATGGAAGGAGACACTAGATATTTCACAAAAAAGGCATTTACACTCATCCCCACCATGCTTTACCAATGGAATCATTGGCATTTACTCATATAAATGCATAGTGGGAAATGATAGCACACAAACATTTTGAAAGACTGCTGAAATCATAAACTCAGAAAAAAAAAAGCAGTCATTTTATACTCTACATGGAAAGATTGGTGGACAAGAATTCATGAAGCTCTAGCATGTACTGAGTTCTCAGTGTGTTTTCTTGTGTTCATGGACCCACCCAGTGGTGGTGTGATGACAATTTTGGTTGTCAAAGTAAAATGTGGAATTAACTGAAACCGAAAAGTAGCTGTAAACACCTGTGAAGGATTTTTGCTTAATTTAATAATTTGAAGTGGGAGGATATGCTTCTAATATGGATCTTTGAGGTGGGAAGGCAGGCCCTTATTCTAGATCTTTTGAGGTAGGACGACACCCCTCTAATCTGTGCTATGCCTTCTGCTGGATGCCATAACGAACATAGAAGAAGGAAGCCTCATGCTTTGCCTGGTTGGCCTTTCACTAGAAAGTACTTTTCTTCACCAGCATTAGTCTATTTCTTTAGGATTCCAGCACATACTGAAGATCAACTGAGACATCCAGCCTTCTGGACTGAATAACTACTAGTTCCTTGAACATTCCATTTAAAGGCAGGAATTGCTGGATTAGCTGGACCCGTTATGTCAACTTCTCTTTTATCTATAAAAATTTGCTATTCAAAGTTATCAAAACCTCTTCTGTTTCTTCAAGTGCACTATACTTTTCTCTTTGCCCATTTTAGTTAGCAGTGGTTACCCAGTGTGGGATACCATGTAATTCACACAGACTTTTTGCTGTTTGAAATTGTCTATAGTTGCTATCTTCTCTGTGACTGAGTACATATGCAAGGACACATCATTTCCTTTACAAGAGAAAATAAAGATGGAAAGCTACTAAGTCATCATCCATAGACAGAATCAGTAGGCAATAATTTATTATCTGCATATATAGATTATTTCAGATGTTATCAGAGTGTAGAAACTCTGCAATTTGCTCATTAGAAAAGTAGCAATGTGTGGATATATATTTTATGTATATGTATATATATGTATATAATGAGATATACATATTTATATATTATATGTAAATATATTGTAGAATCTAGGAATATACTTTCATTTCAGGTTTAAGATTGGTTAAGAAGAGCTGAAGATGATTTACTATCATAACTATATTTACTGCAATAAATTGTTACCTCCACTAAAAATTCAAGATACATCTATTCGATGGAGAAAAGAGATACATGATTGTCTAAATGAGCAATTATTTTATTTCAGGTCATCTGAGTTGTTAATGTCATATATCCTCAAATGTGTAGCTTATCCCAGCCAGCTTATCACACCCCTTATTTGAGTCATAAAATCTACCATCAGTGTCTCTTTTCCTTTCAATTAATCATTTAAGATTTTTCACTCATTTACAGATTTTAGTTGTGTATATAGGTATGTTTGTATGGTAGCATGGTTACTGAAGCACAGTGCCCATGAAGGCCAGAATCAAATCCCCTTGATATGGAGTTATTGGAGCCATAAGCTACTTTGTGTAGATACTGATCTCAGGTTATGTGCGAAACCAGCAAGCATTTTTTACCGCTGAGTCATCCATTTTCATAGCCCAGTTTTTTATAATAATTTTTATTTTTTTATATTAATCACAGGTTATTTCCTTTGTATTCCAGCCATAGCCCCATCCCTCCTTCCCTTCCAATCCCACCATGCCTCCCTCATCTCCCCCCTGCCCCTTTCCAAGTCCACTGATAGGGGAGGACCTCCTCCCCTTCCATCTGACACTAGATTATCAGGTCTCTTCAGGACTTGCTGCCATGTCCTCTTCTGTGGCCTAGCAAGGCTGCTCCTCCCTCAGGGGAAGGGGTAGTCAAAGAGCCAGCCATTGAGTTCATGTCAGAAATAGTTCCTGTTTCCCTTACTAGGGAACCCCTTGGATACTGAGCTACCATAGGCTATATCTGAGCAGGTGTTCTAGGCCAGTTTTTCTGACTTAAATTGTGTCTAAGTTTTCACCTCTTCAAATAGGGTACTCATAATAGTTATCATTACTTATTTTATTTTCTCCATTTTTATTTATTTTCTTTTTACTTTTTGATGTTTTTGTTCTCTGTTTTTCTGACTTTGATACAGGGTTTCACATAAACAAGCTCTTTTATGTAGAACACTCCTTAATCTTCTTATGGAGTGGAGGATGAGCGTGAACTCCTGATCCTCCTGATTCTAGCACCAAGTGGTGTGATTACAGACATGCACAATGATGGCCCAGCTAATCACCATCTATGTGTCATATTTCCAAATTGAATATATATGTCCCTGAGTTCTCCTGCTGGTAAAAATTAATGACTATCTAACTATGACAGCCTCCATTTACCTCTATGTCTAAGAGTAGATTGTAAACAGTTATCATCTAATTTTTCTTTCAGTATTATCAATCTCTTTCCTGTTTTTGGTTGTGTACCCTCCTTTTATGGCCTGTGGTGCTTCTCTTAACCTTTCAGTCTGTGCCTTCTCATCCATTTAATGCTGTTTCTTTAAAAAGTAACCCAACCCTATGAATACAGCTTTTTAAAAATCTCTTCCACAACAACTCATAGATAAAATTCTCCAGTACTGATTTGTTAAACATCAACATAAGTTAGAGAGCCAGTGCAGTTATTCTGACAACAGGTGTCTCTTCTCCTCTTTCTGTGTAGCTTTGAACAACATAATTGCCCAAAACTCAATTTTCTTTGTTGAAAAATTTGAAGTGAACCTGCTCCAGAGATTTGGCGAAGTTAATTCATGCATGTGTAAAAAGATTGGCATATACTGTGTGCAATAATCATTTCTTTCCAGCTGCAATTATTCTACCACCCAAATGCTTTTGGCTTTTCTTGGCATGCTTTTAAAGTCCTTATGATAAAAATGTGGTTACTAAGAAATTCAGTAACCAAGGAGATTGTCTTTAATTTGCTAGTAAAGTTTATGTTGTTTAGGAAATTTATTGATGATGTGATGTTATGCACTGAAATAAAAAAAAAAATATTCAAGCTGAGCAAATAAATGTGAGCTGAAATGAAGCACAGCAAAAAACAGTAGTCTAAGAAACTAGAGGGAACAACCTGAAGCAGCAACTTAAAAAAAAAAATCTAAACAGCACCCTATTGGGAAACTTGAAAACACTTAAAAAGGGCTGAAAATGGTGACAATAAGAAAATGCTTGCCTATCAAGTCTCAGGATGTGGGTTTAAACCTTGAAAACCCAAATCAAAGTTTGGTGTGATAACACTTACCCATGAACAAGACAGAAAGGTAGGGGGTGGACAAGTAATAGACTGATTCAAAGACTGAAGGTAGACACATATTAAAGCTGTACTCTTAATTCCATATATGTGACATTTACACACACACGGAGTCGGGGGAAAAACACAGAGAGAAGAAGACTGATACTTTCTTTAGAACAAACAGCATGGCCAGAGAGATGGTTGAGTCAGTACAGTAAAGGCCAATCAGGCCTGGAGGCCTAAGTGTGGAGCCACAGAATTCATGTAAAATGCTGACAATGGAATAGTATACATCTTTTACCTCAGCACAGGGTAAGTAAATATGAATAGATTTGTAGAGCTTGCTGGCAAGCCAGTCTAACTGAATTAGTGACTTGGCTTGGTAAGAAACTTTACCCCAGAAAATAAGCTAAAATGTGATTAAGGGCACTTCCATAAGTTAATGCTACATATGCACACACAATTGCATACATGTGTGTGCATGCACAAATACATATAGAATATTTATGCAAAGATAAAAGAAATTTAATCAAACTTTCAACTTTTCACTATAATTTATCTTATGGGACTGCTACTTTTTTCTTCTTTAGCATCTTTAATTTTTAAAAGTATTTTAAAAATTAAATATTTGATAATGTCATATGAGAAATTTCAGACAATTCCATTCCCCATTACCCTCTCTCATACCATCTCCATCTCTCATTGAAACCCCTCTTCTTCCCAGCAAATGCCTCCACCCTATCTTAGTTACTGTTTTATTGCTGTGAAAAAGACACCATGACCAAAGCAGCATATAACTTGCTAACAGTGTCATAGGGTTAGTCCATGATCATGATATGGAGCATGACACCAGGCAGACTACTAGAGCAGTATCTGAGAGCTTGTATCTGATCCACAAAGAGGAGACAAGGTAGGGGACACACACACACACACATACACACACACACATACACGGGAGGGGGTAGAAAGAGAGAGAGAGAAGGGTTTGGTGTGGGATTTTGAAACCTTAAAGCCCACCCCCAATGACACAATGGCTCCAACTAGACCATACCTCCCAATCCTTCCTAAACATTTTCATCAGGGGTGAATCAAACATTCAAATATATGAGCTTATGGAGGCATTCTTGTTCCACTCCATGGCCTCAGTAGGCTTGTAGCCATATCACAATGCAAAAATGCTCTCATTTCAACTTCAAAAGTCTCCAGAAACCTTCACAGTTATAACACTGTTTAAAAGTTCAAAGCCTCCTCTGAGACTCAAGGCAATTTCACAACGGTAACACACTGTAAAATCAAAATTAAATCACAAACTTCCAACATACAATGGAAGAAAATATACATTTTCATACCAAAAGGGAGAAAGAGGGGCATATTGAGAAAATACAGAACCAAAGAAAAACTGAAACCCAACAGGGAAATCCCCAAATCCTGAGGTGGTTCTTTGAATATTCCTTTCCTTCCCGCATTGTTTATTGCAACAGTTTTCTCTCTTGGGCTAGTTCTACACCCTGTATGCATTTGAACTTTCCAGGCTATATGCAGTGGTTACTCTGTCACATCCTTGGCTTTCGTTAACCATGCAGGAAGATTCTATAATGCCTTTACTCCAGTATTCTTGTTTAAGACTACAACTAGTAGGTTTTTTTACTGGCTTGGGCTGAAGTCTGCTCCCATCCAAGACTTATATTTGCACAAACTTTAAAGTGTTGATGGCTTTCTTTATTGACTGAGCTTTGCTTTGTATAAATTGCAAGCTTAGCTGGATGGAGTCTTTCCTCAAAGGCACCACTGTGTTCATTCAGTTTTCCCCCTTTTTACTGAAATTAGATTCTTTTGCTATATAATACATTCTAATTACAGGTTCAGTCATTCTACTCTCAGTTCCTCCTGATTTTCTTTCCAATCTGAATCCAGACCCTTTCTGCCTTCTATGAAAAAAAAAATAGGCAATAGGCTTGCTATATATTGCCTTTATTATGCTTATGTGTGTGCTCAAACCCCTGATATTTCCAAGACTTTTATCATGAAAGGTGTTAGATTTTTCTCTAAAGATTTTTCAGCATCCAACGAAAAGATCATGTGGGTTTTTTTCTTTCATTTGTTTATTTATGTGGTGGATTACATTGGTAGATATTTGTATATTGAGCTGCATGTCTGGTGTGATGCCTACTTGATCATGGTAGATGGTATTTTGATGTGTTCTTGGATTTAAGTATTTTATTGACTATTTTTAATTAAATTTTTATTTTTTATATTAATTACAGTTTATTTCCTTTGTATCACAGTTGTAGCACCCTCTCTTATTTCCTCTCAATCCCACCCTCCATCCCTCATCTCCTCCCTGCCTCTCTCTAAGCCCACTGATAAGGGAGGTCCTCCTCTCCTTCCATCTGACCATAGCTTATCAGGTCTCTTCAGGACTGGCTGCAATGTCCTCCTCTGTGGCCTAGCAAGGCTGCTTCTCCCTTGGTGAGGTGGGTGTCAAAGAGCCAGCCATTGAGTTCATGTCAGAGACAGTCCCTGTTCCCCTTACTAGGTTACACACTTAGATAGTGAGCTACCAAGGGTTACTTCTGAGCAAGGGTTCTAGGTTGTATACATGCATGGTCCTTGTTTGGAGAGATGGTCTCAGAAAAGACCCCTGTGCCCAGATACATTTGGTCCTTGTGGAGCTCCTGTCCTCTCCAGGTCAAATTAACTCCCCCTTCTTTCATACGATTCCCTGCACTCTGGCCGAGGTTTGCCTATTAGTCTTAGCATCTGCTTTGATACACTGCTAGGTAGAGTCTTTCAGAGGCCCTCTGTGGTAGGCTCCTGTCCTGTTTCTTGTTTCCTCCTCCATCCAATATCCATCCCATTTGTCTTTCTGAGTAAAGATTGATCATCTCATTCCGGGTCCTCTTTCTTGTTTATCTTCTTTAGGTGTACAGATTTTAATATGTTTATCTTACCTTACAGGCTTAGTATTCACTTATAAGTGAATATGTACCATGTGTGTCTTTATTTTTCTGGGATACTTCACTCAAGATGATCTTTTCTAGATCCCACTATTTCACTGCAAATTTCATGATTTCCTTATTTTTAATTGCTGAGTATTATTCCATTGTCTAAATGTACCACAATTCCTGTATCCATTCCTCCATTGAGGGAGATCTGGGTTGTTTCCAGTTTCTGGCTATTACAAATAAAGCTGTTATGAACATGGTTGAGCAAATGTCCTTGTTGTGTGCTTGAAACCTATGTCTGACAGAGGGCTGATAGCTAGAATATATAAAGAACTAAAGAAGTTAAAAAGCAACAAATCAAGCAATGCAATTAAAAAAATGGAGAACAAAGCTAAACAGAATTCTCTGTAGAGGAATATAGAATGGCAGAAAAACAAAGAAATGCTCAAGGTCCTTAGCCATCAGGGAGATACAAATCAAAATGACCCTGAGATTTCATCTTACACCCATCAGAATGGCTATTATCAAAAACTCAAGTGACAACACATGCTGGAGAGGTTGTGGAGAAAGGCGAACCCTCCTCCATTACTGGTGGGAATGTAAACTGGTACAACCACTTTGAAAATCAATCTGGTGCTTTCTCAGACAATTAGGAATAGCGCTTTTTCAAGATCCAACTATACCACTTCTAGACATATATCCAAAAGATGCTCAAGTACATAACAAGGACATATTAACTATTTTTGTATCAATGTTCCTAAGAGAAATTGGTCTTAAATCCTCTTTCTTTATTGGGTATTGGTGTGGGTTAGATATTAGGGTGACTTTGGCTTCATAAAATAAGTTTGACAATGTTCTTTCTGTTTATATTTTGTGGGGAAATGCCTCAAACTCATTGGCACAGGAGACAGCATCCTGAACAGAACACCAACAGCTCAGACTCTTTTTCTCTAAAGCAAAGGACAATGACTACAGAACAAAACAATAGCCTACAGACTGGGAAAAGATCTTCACTTACACTACATCAGACAGATATCCAGAACTAAAAAAAGAGACACCTATAAATCAAATAATCCAATTTAAAAAAAATGGGGTTCAAAGCTAAACAGAGAATTCTCAACAAAGGAATCACAAATGGTGAGAAAGCACTTAGAGAAATGCTCAACATCCTTAGTCTTCAAAACAACACTGAGATTCCAGCTTGCATGGATCAAAATGGCTAAGATCAAAAACTCTGGTGACAACACATGTTGGAGAGGATATGAAGAAAGGGGAACCCTTCTAAGGTCTGGTGGGAGTACAAACTTGTACTACACTTTGGAAAACTATCTGGCAATTTCTCAGAAAATTGGGAAAAACACTACCTCAATATCCAGCTATACCAATCCTATGCAATGGTCATGCCATGTCCAGAAGACATGAAGCATACTCCTCCATCTTCTGGCTCTTACATTTATTTTCTGTCCTATCTTCTGTGATGCCATCTGGGATGAGCCACGCACGGAATGATACAGACTTTTCATTTAGAGATAAGCAGGGACCAGTGATTGATTTTCAGCTCATTGACCAGGTATGTATCTACATTTACCACTACAGTAAGAAGCTGCTCTGCTAAAGGCTGAGAGCAGCAATAATCTATGTGCATAAACATATTTATTTATAGGGCAGCTTGATCAGACATTAATGCAGCAAAATAACAGTAATAGCTTCTCTTCTAGGGTAGATAATATCCCCAGCACAGTGAGTTCCCTCTTGTGGACATGGCTCGAATCTAATCAGAAGGGAGTAGATTTCCCACCTAACATTCATGGCACTATTCAGCAGTAGACACATCTTGACTCAAAGATTGATATTGTTGCTCAGTAAAACTGAAAACCGGTGATGAATTTCAGCCCAGAAGTCTGCCTGATGCTTACCAGTACTATGTGTGGTAGTCAGCAGGAGGAAGCTTCAAGCATAGTTCCAACTTAATTTCTTTATGTTTTGCAACTAATATTTGTTGTGTCTTTAGAAATAAGAGTTTTCAAAGTACAGGGAATCATAAGAAAGAAGGGGAGTTAGTCTGATGGGGAAAGGATAGGAGCTCCACAAAGACCAAATATATCTGGGCACAGGGTCTTTTCTGAAACTGACATTCAACCAAGGACCATGTATGGATATAACCTAGAACCTCCGCTCAGATGTAGCCTGTGGTAGCTCAGTAACCAATTGGTTTCCCAAAGTGAGGGGAACAAGGACTATTTCTAATAGGAACTCAATGAAGATACCTGATAAAACAGGATCAGATGAATGGGGGGAGGTCCCCCCTATCAGTGGACTTGGAAAGGGGCACAGTGGTGATGAGTGAGGGAGGGAGGGACTGGGAGGGAATGAGGGTTCGGGGCACGGCTGGGATACAGAATTAATAAAATGTAACTGATAAAAATAAAAAATAAAAAAAAAAAGAAATAAGAGTTTTCCAGGTAGTTCTGGTGTGTAACCAATAGCAACAGCCATAGTCTACTTTTGTTTGGGTGGATTTTTCAAAAGTGACATTGTTGATTTTTTTTGTAGTATCCTGAACACTCACAAGTGTTTGGAGGCATCTCTGGCCTCATTCCAATGGATGTTAATTATCAACATGTTTCCCCTTGTTGAACAAATGCTTATAGACATTGCCACATATCTTCTGGAGGGTATATTGTTCTTGTTTTATAGTTGCTGTCCTTCATTCTCAAGACATTTAGAAAAATTAGACATTTAGGATAATTAGCCACATACTAGATTCCTTACCAAGTATATCCATTAAATGAAATTATTAGAACTGTATTAACAGCAGCCAAGTGAGGTAGATGCATGACAGAAAACACTCCACATATTTTCAAAGTTCCCTTTTCTTTTAGTTTGACCTAAAACAGACATTTTCATTCCCCTCTTTGACTTCTCCACTTCATTATCCTCCTCCTCTTGCTCCTCTTCTTTCATCTGTGGTTTACTGGTTTTGAACGTCTGCTCAGTAACATTGAGATAAGTACGTTCCATGCTCACCCCCACACACATATTGTGCCCACCATTTCCACTTCTCTGTATATGGCCTTAAACTGGGAACATTTAGATGATCATACCCAAGGTAATAAATATCTTGACATACCTAAATATTATATCAAATAGGTGTGCTTAATTAAAAAAAATCCTTATATGCCCCAAATCCTATGAAATACATAGCACTCTAATCTTTGTTATATATTTTTCTAGTACCAAACTGAATTTCAGATTTGGCATGCAGTCTTAGTGAAAATAATGCCTGCATTTTTATGTTAATACACAGCTGGAAGAGAATACATAGCAATTATGTGATGCCTAAAAAGCCCAAAAGCATAATAGTGATGTTTTGAACAATTTAATCCATTAAAAGCTCGGTTAAGCGAATAAAGAAAGTACTATTAACATATGGTTGCAGTAAAGGAAAGACTAGTAAACATTTTAGGATAATGTGATATTTTTCAGTAATTTCACCTCCTAAACCAATGTTTTCACAAAAATGAAATGAAAGCCTTTTTAATCAGCAGAATTCTAATTTTTTGAAAAAGAATTGATAATAAGAGCTCATTTTAATCTGTATCCAAAGACTTTTAAGTTTTATACATTTGTTTTATCAGACCATTATGTCTGTATTATTTTCTGCTCTCTGAATTAGCTCACACAGGCATGTTTTGGTATATTCTTTCACATATAATGACCTTATTCTTGTTCTTCTCTCAGATTTGGCACTTCCATTTTCAAATCCTGCTACTAAACTCCATTCTGTATTGCTATGAATGTGCATGTATTAATCACTATATTCCATATATTCTCTTGACTACTTTCTAACTTATGATGGCTCATCTAAGGATTTTCAAGTTTGTAATTGTGTGACAGGTTTTACATCCTATCACATCTGCCAGGATCCTCTTCTGTTTTATATATTTGGATCATCCTACACTTTAGGATAAATAAGCTTTGAGCTTATTGATTTGGACTAACTACAGACTGATGTTTATGTATGCTATAGGAAGGTGAGGCGAACCTCTGATATTTAGCAATTCAAGGGTTTCAGTTCAGTTCTATCTTGTTGCATTTTCTGTTTGAAATTAATTTATGGAAAATATTATTTTATTTATAGATGTGTTTGTGTGTAGGTATGCTCACAAATATGCCGGTGTCATGCAAGTCAGAATGTGGCATTGAATCCTCTGGAGATGGAACTGTAGATAGCTGTAAGTCATAAGAAACAAGAGGTGAGTTTGAACAGTAGTCTTCTGTAAAGACAATAAATACACTTTTTATTTTATAATTATGAGATTATACTATAATTACATTTCTCACTTCCTTTTCTCCCTCCCAAATACTCCAAGCCATGGCTTAATTTTTCCTAATTGTGATTATATATATATGTATATATGTGTATATATATATGTATATATATGTGTGTGTGTGTACATTGATATTGACAGTGTAATTACACAAGTCAACCATCAACCAAAGATGTAAATGAAAATTCCAGAAATAAATAATTCAGAATATTATAAGTTTGTACCACTGACATGCAATATAATGCTGAGACATTTGGTTAGTGAGCTGGCTACTAAGTGACCAAATAAAAATTAGGTACAGAGCTATACAGAGAATTCTCAAAAGAGAACTCAAAAATGACCAGGAAGCAATTAAATAAATGCCTAGAGTGCATAGTCATCAGGGAAATACAAATCAAAACAACTCTAAGATTCCATTTTACACCTGTCAGAATGACTCAGATCAAAAACTTAAGTGGCAGCAGATGCTGGAAAGGATGTGGAGAAAGGAGAACACTCTTCTCTTGTTTGTGGAAGTGCAAACTTGTAAAGCCAATTTGTAAACCAATAAATCTCAGAAAATTGAGAATAGCTCTTTCTCAGGACACAGCTATACCAAGACTGGGCATATACCCAATTGATGCTCTGCCATATAACAGGAGCCCTTGCTCAATTGTGTTCATAGCAGCTTTATTCATAATAGACAGAATCTGGAAACAAGCCAGATGCCCCTCAGGTGGGGAATAGATAAAGAAATCGTGGCATATTTACACATTGAAATACTACCCAGCTATTAAAAACAAGGAAATCACAAAATTTGCAGGTAAGTGGAAGGAACTAGAAAAGATCATCCTGAGTGTGGTAACCCAGACCCATAAAGACACACATGGTATGTACTCACTTATAAGTGGATTTTAAACAAATAGTATAATATAACCATACAACAACTCAAAGACCCAAAGAAGATAAATACCAAAGAGGTCCAAGGGAGGATGATTAAATCTCACTAAGAAGGGGAAATAGAATAGACAATGGAAGCCATTGAAGAGAAAGAATAAGGTAAGAGCAGAGAAATGAATGTGGAGATCAGACTTTGGGACAGCAGGGGTGGTAGGACAGGGCCTGCAGTGAGTAGCAAGACCATGATGGAGGCATCTCTGTGACAACCTACAGACCTAGGATAGAGTAGGTTTCTGGGAGGATATGGGGCTGAATCTAGTGAGACTCCTACTAGCAGGGATCATGGAGACTGAAAACAACACCTTCACCAGTGTATTTAAAGTATACTGATGTAGATGTATTATTTTACTTTTCTGATACCATAACGTCTTTACAAAATTCTGAACACATTAGAATATACCATTTGTTATGACCTGAATTTGTGTTTCTAGGCCTTGGTCACTCATATTTGGCTAATGAATAATCTATCTCTTATACCTTGTGATGTCAGAATTAAGTTTTTTGGTAGGCAGTGGTTTAAATGAAGATTTTACTGAGCTCAGTAGATATTTTTGGAGAAAATTTCTCTGGCTGAATAGTGAAAAACACTGAACTCCATCCGCCACTAATGCCTGCCTTTTTTGAGGGAGATCATTCTTTGAATCCTCTGAATCACTGTGAGGTTTCTTTTTATTTATAAAGGAAAACATTACATAGCAGCATCTTCAAGCTAACCATTTATCAAAATTAAAACATTGAATATATTTATATTGTTCCAGATTTTCCAATGCATAACTAAGCACATACATTCATAATATTTGAACTATAGACTATTTCCCAGTTAGTTATTTTTCATACTTCCAAATCATTTAATGATAAAATTATCCATCCAGCGTTTCTGTTGTGTCTTTGTCTTTCTGTTTCCTGACTAGAAGTCATTGTATATGTAATCTGTGTTAGTACCCTCAAAAATAGGGTATCACATATATAGTTCATACTATGTTGTAAAGAATTGTCACACTGTCTAAGAGGATACCAGTATAAGGAATTCACTGACTCCAAAGCTATTCTCTTCTCTATGTGTAGAAAGAAAGAAGACACTTAAAACACTGATGGAATGGACTGACTCAAGGTTACTGACCCTACCTTGCTGAGCAAACTTTATTAAGTGGCACACTCAGGATCCCAATGACATTAATAGCAGCTTTAATGCATACCTACTTTCTCTGCCCTTCATCCTGAAATTTTTCTCTGCTCCCTATATCCCCTGCCTTTTTTTAAAGTTGAGTACAAACATCACATATATGAAATCCAGCTATCTCCTTTCCTAGTGTCCACCTTTGCTTCATAATCTCATTTTTTCTCCTTTTCAGACCAATTTTCATGTCTATTTATAAATTCTTATTGTGTTATGTAGGAAGGGGGTTGAAAAGTTGCAAGACATGACTATAAAGGTGGCTTACTTGGTAAATATTGTCAGCTCAAACTTGCCAATCTAAATATTGATAACAAGAATTCATGACAAAGCCAGAGGCTGTCAGGCAGGAATTCCAAAATCCAAGTGTGCCCATAAAGAAAAGCGGGATGTTGAGACAAAGGAATCCTCAAGCCCTTTTAGGCCAGCTAACCCTGTAAGTTCATTACTGAGCAATTTGTTATTCAGTCTGAAGATGATGATCAGCATTCAAGACTATCTTTTGACTTTCATGTACATGCCTAGTACGTATATATGTATACACATGCTAACAAACACATTCACATGCAACACCACACGAAATGCACAAGGTTCTGAGGCAAAATAGACAAATAGAGAATCCACAGGCTCTCCTTTTGGCATTGGCGGATGTTGGGTTTGGTATGTTCAGGTTCATATGTCAGATATCTTCAGATATGTTCCAGGTTCTTGTGCCCCAGAACAAGGCATTTGGCAAAGACACACAGAAAATTGGAAGCAAAGGAGATAAGCCATTAAGAAAAAGGTGACCAAGAGCAGCTTCCAGTAAGTCTATATTTTTGTACTTTATCTTGCCTTACATGAGAAGCAGCCCAAGCTTCTCATTTTAAATTAAGCACAAAGTGGGGAATGTTAGTATTTAGTCAGTCTACTTCTGGGTTGCCTAGCAACCTATTATGTCATCATGTTTCACCTGCCACTTTATTGCCCTCTTACTCTTCTGCTCTCTTGCTCTGTCAGGGGACCCCCTCCCTGTATCATGTCTTGCTCTCTCCTTCTCTCTTTTTCTCTAGCCAATAAACCTTATTGGATTGAAAAGAAATACAATTGCAGAAGAGGAAGCAGGTTAAAACAATGACTTATGAACTCAACTGCCAGGCTGTGCAATGCAAGGGGCTTCATGTTACAGAGTGTGATTTTTGCAGGTTGTTTGTACATCAGAAGCTTTTTAAATTTGTGCTTTATCTGTGATATGTAAATGTAGTTAAAAACAGAACATTTCCATCTAACTATAATCTTAAATGTCCATGGTAGTCTGTGTATTTAAGTATTACAATGACACAAATGAGCTGTGTAAGCTATTGTTAGTGAGGTCTAAACTAAAGTGACACATCTCATAAATACAATATTAAAATAAGTATTTCCCATCTCTTGTTCCATGAAAATCTGTGAAAGGATTTTCAAATAGAAGCTGCTTGAGATTCTAAGCCATGAGACAGAAGTTATCACAGTAGGCAATTGAACTATAGGGAAAACTTTGAGTACAAAGCCAATGGGTTGAATGCTAAAGTTAGATGTGAAATAAAAATATTACAAATGGAAGCTAAGACCAAAAGACTGAGCTATGTTTAATGTGACAATAGTGGCTTTCTATATATTACTTGAGACCTAAGAATGACTGTGAGGGCATCATTGAAGTAAAGTAAACTCTATGTTTTCATGGCTATTGGATGCTGAGGCAGCAAAGATGTATTAAACTTTTTATAAAATATTACACACCTTCGTCATCAATTCAGTGAAATAAAATTGAAGAAAAGGAAGAAACAAATAATTATGCCTTTTCTTATGAGAATTAAACCTCATCTGAAAAAATAAACTACCTTAGAAATTTTTGCCTGAAACCTCACCAGGAAAAATAAATGGGAAAAAAAAAAAGGATGCCAACATTCTCAAGGAAGTGTTCATGCATTCATATTTATGTTCAGGAAATGGCCACAATTGTATTCATTGAAGTGCTGATTCAGATAAAATCTGAATTATTTATAGAGTGCATGAAGTTTCATTATTCTATGAATCCCTCTAGCACCCACTTCTACAATCTATTACCAGGGCTTACTAATTTCTTTTCTTCTAAATGCTTCTATTTAGCCTGACCATCTTCATGGCTCAAGCTGCCTACATGCCTTCCAGAATTTTCACAGTATTGTCAAATTTTTGTCTAATAGTCCAGGCTCACCTGACAATTTCCTGATGGTTCTTGTACATCTAGAAGATGATCTATAATAGTCAGCATTCTGGTGTAGAATAAGTGGATTTACTAAGAAGACAAAAAACAATTGGTAAGATATTGGCCTTTGATTTTTAACTTCGTAATAAAATTCTGACTAAAAGTAACCTGGAGAGGAAAGGATTCATTTGTCTTACATGTACTGGCCATAATATATTGTTGAGGGAAAACAAAGCAGGAACTCAACCATGACAAGAACTTGAAGAGAGTAATTGAAGAAAAGACCAAGAAAGAATGCTATTTACTGGCTTGTTCCTTAGGGTTTGCTGAGGGTTTTCTCTTAGGCCTCCAGGCCTTGCCCACTTGCCCAAGGACAGCACACCCACAGTGAGCTGAGCTCATCCACATCAATCGTTAATTAAGACTACAACCCTACAACATTGCCTACACTCCAATCTGATAGAGACATTTTCTCAGTTGAAGTTCCCTCTTCTTCCTGACCCTTAGTTGCACCAAGTTGGAAAAAAAAATCTAATAAAACATACAAAAAGTGGATAAGTAAATAAATAAATGACTGAGATATAGGTGGAAAGACAGAAAGACTGAACAATAAACACATCTAACATCCTTAAATAATGTATTCTAAACATCCAAAAAAATATCATTTAGGCAGCCCCATCAAAGCATCCATCTTCAGCTACCAGTCGAGATGCCAGAGTGGAGCAAATTGTCCCCTCTGCTGAAACAGCCAAGTGAAATAACAAATATCAGCAGATCAGGGACTCACACATCCAGCAGAAAACTACCAGGGAAGGTAAAGAATTGACTTGAGCTTCTGATTGTGTTTTCTTAATGTGGTCAGTCTCTCCATGACTGAGCTTTGGGTTTCTCTTACCCAGTAAAAGCACATTTGTATATGGGACAATCAAAACCAGATAGTTGGTTTCTAGCTGCTTTTCAGGAAAACAATGTTTTTGCTCTTGTCTGTTTTGCTAGTCTTTATTCCCCATAATACAGTTAAGACAACCAGCTCATCTCCAAACAAGAAGCTTTGAGAGACAATTACCATAACATGATTTTGTCTGGATGTTAACACTTCCAGGGCTAACTTCTCAACGAACACAAACAACACATAACCATTTAACAATATAACATATATTAAATTCTAAAACCATTCCAATGACTTAACATCTGTTTCTTGTGAAGAATATTTTCCTTGACTTTCTTACTAGGAAAATCAGAGTCCCCCCTCATGAGCCTTAGTATTATCAATAAAGGAATTTAACAGTGGGCTCAAAAAGAAGCATCAGGATAATTTTATTGGGGAAAAAAAATTCCAGGGCAGGCAAACTATAAATCTCATCACTGCTCCTAGGAGATAATAGAAATGAAGAAGAGATAAAGCTGTGCCATTTTAGTTATGCTGGTATGCATAAACTTGAGTGATATAGAAGACAAGTAAGTCATATGGTGCAGGGAGGTTGCTTTAGACCAAGAGTCAAGCCTGATCTACTAGTTAAAAGCATGTGAGAACAGAGATGAAAAAGAAAAGGAAAAGGCTTAAGGAAGCTGCTTGGCTGTGGGAAGAGATTGCACTAGGGGCACGCTTTCTGGGATGGTAAAGCACATTATCTCACTAAAGAGATTCTGCGTATCTATTTAACATGGCTTAAGATGACTCTTTTCCTGAGGATGGTCCCTTAGACAAGTGACTGACCAGCTCTATTGGAATGTACAGTCTCCATTAAAATCAGAGTCTGTTACCTTGATATCTTATCATTTCCCCTCAATTTGACTTCAATAATAATGTAGTAGTGTAGCTGAAAGGATTCTGCATGGCCAGCTTTTAGTGAATTTTGTTTCTTTTTATTTTCTCCCAAGTATTTGACCAAACTTACTGACTTCACAAATGTTTACCAAAGCCTAGCCTCATATTGGATTTAAGTAGTTTATGAATGAATAAATGGAGTCCAATTTCAAATGAGGGCAGAAAACAATCATAACACAGAGTGACTATAGCAATAGTAATAATATAGGTGAAGAATTTTTACCTCGGCGGTTACGGACATACCGAGAGCAAGTCTTGTTGGTTTCTTGGGGACCTAAGTTTTTAAAAAAGCAAGAAAGTAGTTACATGCTTCATTTTTTGGAGAAAACTTGATTTTATTTAAAGTCACAAAGCTATTGAAAGATATAGAAAGAAAGGAGAACTAGCATATAATTACCTCAGAGTAAATGCAGAGAATAACAGAAAGAAAGAGTAGGGGCACATCATCAATGATCCTGAATGCAAAACTGAAGTTTAAGCATTTAGCTACTGCTTACAGAAAGTTTTTAGCAAAGGAAAATGATGAGATGGCATTTTCTATTTACAGGACAACTCAGAGAATGCTACAAAAGCCTGCAAGATTGGGAAATGTTTGAAAGACATGAATGTCAATGAGTGAAGTGCAGTCATTCAAATTCAAGATTCGAGAAAGCAAAATTGTGCAAAGTGTAGGGACTGGTCTGGTCTTTGTCTCATTTTCCAAGAGCCTGCATGGCATAACATTTTTAGGATAGAGGATAGGCTTAGATTGTGGCTTCAATATTATGAGACCATGGGATGTGATCTAGCAATGTACATTCTTCTTATGTTTAAATATTCTTTATACTCATCTCCAATATTTTCTAAAATTATTTTAATTCTACCTATAATCAACAGAAATGTGTTAGCTTAGTTTTCTTAACTGATCACCTATAGCTATTTCTCTCATAAATAAAAATTCATTGTTTTATGCCTGAGTGCTTACTGCCTATCATATCATGTTTATGACAGTAGCATTAAATACCTATGGAAAAAGAGGGAAATTTAAACTCTTCTGCTTAGAGGAGGAAAAATTAATATTTTCTAGTGTCCTTTTGGTCTTCTTCATGGGTCAATGTTTTACCATTCCAGATACTAATAACCCATGCTGCTTTGGGGCTGTGATTTGTCCCTGCCAGAATTCACATTAAAACTTCTCTAAATTTTGTTTTTATAATATATTAGTCAACTTTATATTGCTCTAAAAACACCTAGATAATCAACTTTTAAAACATAAGATGTTTATTGTATATGACACAATTGTATACATCGAAGTCCTTATGAACATATAGCTTTTACTCCTAAAATAGTACATTCTCCCTGGACAGTCACTTCAGGACATTTTTACCTTATTGTGCATGTAGCCAAATCTAGACCTTTGTATGTTTGATAGTTACCACGGGGAGAAGTTTCTACATTACCAGGATGTAAAGTGAATTATGAAAAGAGGAAAAATAATTTGTGCCCTTCGGTATGTTCACTCAAATGCTCTCCACCTTCCTTGTAGTCCACCTGGCCTTTTCCATTGTCTTGGTTTAAATAACATCTCCTTGGTACTTTGAAGTCTAAAGGACTTTTATTGTTGAATAAAATGCCTAAAACCTAGAAATCCCTGGTCTCAATATTGACCCCAAACTCTGTGAACATTATAATGTGAGACAGGTTTCTTTGGCTTACTTTCATCTTTCATCACCAACTGCTTGTTCTGCATGAATCATCTTGCCATTCCAGTATTTCACCATGTACAGAACAACCTGCCCTCTTCAAATATACAAATCATGTTGGTGGATGTGAGTCCCAGCCCCCAGGTCCATCTGTAGAACAACATGGAACTGAGATAAAGTCCAGTGAGTCACCGTAGAATTGTGCAGCCATCAAGTTAAAGAGACTAGGACTTTTCACTTCAGTTGTGACTAAGTGTGCGAAAATTTTAAACGTATCTGATTATGATTATGAGATACAATTTAATAAATAAAGAAATAATCTATCTTTTGATACTGAACCTTTCCCCACAGACACCATATTCTCTCCTAACAACCACGCAGATGCAGAACTCAATATTTCGTTTTTGTTAACTAAAGAATACCATTCTTATAAGCATTACTGAGACTTATGACATTTAATGAAGACAAAATACAGAAACCAGTTCACACACTGAGGCTAGATAGAAAAATAGGGTTCATTTTTTTGAGTCAAGAATTTATTTATTTATTAATATTGGATATAATTATTTTGAATCTTTATACTTTATATTCTCCCAAATTATCTATTTTGTGAAAGTCTGCTGTTATGTCTTAAGACTAGCTGTATATTCTTATACATTCTTTTATGTATAATGTTCATGTACATTAATTAAGTACCTGATACACACTAGCAGTTTTTCTCCATATGGAAGAGACAGCCTTGAAAGAATTATGTTATTCCCTGACATGCTCAGTCTAACACTGAGTTTAGTAAGAAGTAAAAACAAATATCTGGAACAGTGAAAAAGATCAAAATAAGGCACATATACTTTAACAATGGATATTAACAGACAGGAATAAGGTGTTTGTATTAGTTATATTTTCTCATTACTGTTAAGAAACTGAGGATCATTAAGGAGACACGGAAGGCTAAGGAGAATTTTGTTCCTAAGACATGTATAAGTATATGGTTGGACAAATCTCAGGATCTGGTTTTCTCCGATGAACAGTTAAGAGTTTGCACACAACTAATCAAATAATCTAAAAAGAATTTAGTCTATTTTTGAGATAAATCTTTTAAATTATACTATTAGTTAATGAATCATGCTTAGAGCATTTGCACATATGACCCTGAGTTAAACCTAAGAATAATTTTTGTTTCATGCATCAGTCTTTTATTTTTTTAAGAAAATACCACAAAGTTAAGAACTATGACACCCAAAACATGAGACTTAACAACTTTGTTACCTATGTGTCGTAAGATTTTTTTCACATTCTGGACCTGTTTTATTTTTCTTATCTGTATACCTGTTCAATGTACATTAGGAAATACCTTATATACTAATTTGCTAAGAAAAATTGTTTAGATAAACAATTTAGACCAAACACTTTTATTTCATTTTTTAGACTTAGGTGTAGATAATATCCTTTGTTCATTGTAACATCAAAAGCAATAAAATCATATATATATATATATATATATATATATATATATATATATAT
>REGO01000080.1:6081590-6114919 GCA_010120015.1 Rhombomys opimus | reverse complement strand
TATGACATGTATTTATATACACATATATTCTAATACACATAATTGTACACATATATATAACTATATATACATATATATTTAAACTACTTAAGCAGAATTCTCACTTGAGAAGCCTGTACCCAAACCCCTTTGACTATCCACTGTCTTGTACTTTTCTTCAGCATCTCCCATTTTCTCTTTCCTTCCTCCTGAACTTGCTCTTAAATCTATGTTTAGCGTCATTTTAATAAACCAAACTGTGACTTCACAGAGACTCACCTTGAAATTTTCCAGGTGATATGAGTTAAAAGCCCACGTTTGCTGACTTAGAGCTACCTGAGAAAGCACACGTTATGCTGCACACATGAGAACATACACGCTCATTGTCTACTACATCTGACATTCACCTTGGACCCCACTCTTGGCTGGCACTCATGTCAATATTGATAATAGATATTAACTACACAAGCTATTTTAAAAATCTGCTCAGATGTCACATAATTCGTTTCATTTTGACCCACAGACTGATATTTTGGAGGTTCTTTTTTCCCCAATTCTTCTAGACATTTTGAATCCTCTCCTCTTTCAATGTTGAAAAGTCTGTCTCTGTTCTTGCCTTCTGATTCCAGGAACACATGGGGAATTCACAGGAAGTTCAGGGTGAAGTCGTCTTTTCAGCATTATCTTCATACTACATTTGCTCTGTGTTCCACAGTCATTTGATAGTTTACTACATTACTTTCCTAATAATCCATTTCCCAGGGAAAATAGTAGTCTAGTAGTTTGTTGTAGTTTCCATAGCATAATCTACAAAGCAGAATTTAGTTATAAAAAAGGTCATGAATTATAAGTGAAGTAGAACTTTTCATTTTTTAATTATAACACAGGTTGTGGCATTGAATACGTTGCTCAAACAGCATGTTTACACTATAGCCAGAAGAGAACTACAACAACAATTAATAATAATAGTATTATTAATAATTATAATAGTAAATAAGTATTACGTAATGTATATGTGTGTGTGTGTGTGTGTGTGTGTAAGGAAAAAACACATTACCATGTGTTTCACACTAAATTAGAGAGTCAATGAGGATACTTGGAAAAGAGGGGAAATCTTATAGAACTCTTGTCAATGGGAATTTGCAGTGTCTTCTCAGTTTACTCCTAAATAACCCTAAATGATTATTGTCCATGTTCAACAATATGCCATGAGAAAATAAAATGTGCATTTAAGAATAATAATAGTTATAAAGTGAGCAAGCAAGAGGTCTGTACAATGAAAAACAATTGACACACAATCCTGATGACAGAAGTTCTTCCCATTCTCAACTTGATCCCATAATCAAAGTAGAGGACTGACTTTATAAATTGGCGTGTAATCACTACATGTGCACAAGATACATTTATGCCAATAATAATAGTAATAATAATGATAACAATAATTTACAAAGAATAGTTATATGATAAGCATTAAATAATTTTTATTTGAAAGTATTGCAGGAGCCGTCTGGCAGAGTCGAACAGTTCTTGAGTTCGGAGTGAGGACTGAAATTAATAAACCAACACACAACACATGGGACCTTTCCAAGAGGCTCTAGTGGAAGCTAGACTCCTTGCTTTATTTTAGACTGCTTTTAAGTCAGAGCCAAAGCACCTCAGCACAATGAGTTAAATTCACAAGGAAATAAGAGGTGTGATTTTTGACAAGGTATCCCACCTGCTGTCTCAAACAAAAGGAAATTTTTCACTTGGAATTTCTTGGAAATTCTTCACTGACTCCAATGAAGGCCATGGTGACTGCAGTCTTTCTGCTGAGATATAAATATCAAAGCAGTTAGTAGGCTGCCAACAATATATTTATATTGAAGGCAAATAAATATCTTTCTTATGTTCATCATCTTTGTTTTCAACCTGATTTCCATGATTTTAAACAGGAATTTTGTGAGTAAGACATTACTTTAAAGTATGACTTTTACTTAGAATCCCAGAATGTGTATAAGTCTTCCAGTTAGGACATTTCACAACTTGACAATATAAAGTTTTTAGCTTTTAATTGTTAACTTCATGCTTAAAGCATATCTAACAACAACAAAACATTTAGGGATCTAGTTCTCTTCCAAGAGTGTGACGTATGTTAAAATATTTAGTCATTAAATAATCTTACACATCATGCCCATTTCCAACTTTCAGTTCAAAGATAAAGAAACTGCCTCACGGTGTGTACCCTGCTGAAATCTGCATTAACTGACCCACATTCAACCCATATAGCTGGATGCCACTGTGGATGCTTTTAATGATGCATATGACAGTCATTTTAAGTCTCCAGACCCGAATGACAATAGAGCTTGAAAGTTTAAAAGCTATCATTACCTGAACAAATATAAAATTCAGAAATTTAATCAGATTTTAAATTCATGAGTTTAGAGCCAAAGCAAGTTTTTTTTAATTTTTTATTTTATTTTATTTTTTTATTAATTACACTTTTTTCATTTTGTATCCCCCATAAGCCCCTCCCTCCTCCCCTCCCAGTCCCACCCTCCCCCCAGCCCTTTCTGCATGCATGCCCCTCCTCAAGTCCACTGATAGGGGACATCCTCCTCTCCTTCTTTCTGATCTTAGTCTATCAGTTCTCATAAGAAGTGGCTGCATTGTCAGGGTTCTAGGTTGTCTCCATGAATAGTCTTTGGTTGGAGTATGAGTCTCTGGGAAGTTCCCTGTGTTCAAATTTTCTTGTTCTGTTGTTCTCCTTCTGGAGTTCCTGTCCTCTCCAGTTCTCACTATTTTTTGTTTGTTTGTTTGTTTGTTTTGTTTTTCCCCCTTCCCATAGTGGTTAATACTGTGTCCTCAAGTCTGATAAAGTAGGACAAACTTAAGACAAAAAAAGTGTAATAGTCAAAAAATTATTGCATATAAAGTAATCACCTAATGCCTACTAATGTACTGGATATATAATAATAAAAAAGAGAAAAAAACAATTCAAATCAAATGTTTATCGAGCAGTAAATATCTCAATGAGCTGTAGCCAGCTGAAGGGCCATGGTGGCAAATATGATTGTTCCAAGATCTTGCCTTCACTATGGAGCCTAGCCTTGGAGTAAGTGAGGCTTGCTGAATCATATTAAAATTAAAGACTGATATGAAAAATTAATTTTACATCATAGAAGATATGCATGCAAATACTATTTTAGAGTAAAGAAGTTGTCATTAGTTCTGATACTGTGAATTTGTATTATATATTAGGCTTAGAAAGAGAACTGCTCGTTCATAGTATTATTCCTGCAAATCCACAAAACTGAACTAATTATGAGAATATATCAGAAAAGGAAATTGGTGGAATGGCATCTTATTTAAGTTGTTCTATTGTTGTGATTTTAAAAAGCACAGAGAATAAAGGGATTTTAATTCATTACTGAGGGAAGTCAGGACAGGAAGTCAATCATGGAGTAACACCACTATTGGCTTGCTCCTCATTCATTGCTCAGTCTGTTTTTCTATATTACCCAGGACCATCAGCCCAGAAGCAGAACCACCCTCTATGAGCTGGACCCTCCTTATATCAATCATCAATCAAGAAAATGCTCCTCAGGCTTTCATAGGGTGCCCTTCTTCCAAAACAACTCTAGCCTAGGTCAAGTTGACATAAAACTAGCCAGCACAGATTGACATGAGAATGGACAGTTAAATTACCTCAAACTACTGTTCTAGTTTCACTTTCTTTTTGCAATGGTGAAATTTCTTGAGAAAACAACATTAATGGGGAAAGGGTTTCCTCAACTTAAAATTTTAGATCACTGCCTTTCATTGTAGGAGATTCAGGGCAACTTCTTGAAACAAATAATCATGCCAAAACCACAGTCAAGATCAGAGAGAAATAAATGCATTCATGTTTCATAAGAAAAATGTGACTTCTCCACTTGGAGGAACCCAGAAATAGCACTATGAAAAAACAATTTCTAACCTCCAAACTTGGAAGTGGGGAAGAGGTTGGCTAAAAAAGTAGGACATGAGTGAAGTGGAATGGAGGATTCTATAGCCAGAGCAATATCCCTGGCCAATGTGCCATAGCAAATATGGGAGACAGGCTATATGGGAAGTACTGAAGTTTCGACAGTATGAGGCCAGCACCAGCTACATTCTGGTGGGAGAACAGTTACTTTGAGACTCACAAGATGGAAGGATAGAACCAGGACTTATGAGTCGTTCTCTCTCTCTCTCTCTCTCACACACACACACACACACACACATACACGAATGCATGAACAGGCACACATGCACCATTCAATAAACAGACAAATATTATGAAGAAAAAAAGGAGGGGGAAGAGGAGGAGGAGAAAGTAGGATTGGGGCATTTGTACATGTTGGTTATTCTGTGGGTTGCAATGACCTTTCACTTTGCACATAGGGTGTGGTGAGTTTTTCTCTGTGTGGCACAGCACAGATTAGTTCCTAATTCTTGAGGGCTCCTTATGAGATCCTTCTATATGAAGCTGTGCATGTCACATTAATGAACTAAGAATTTTTTTAAAATGATCAGCTGTCCATAAGCTGGAAGTCTATTTCTCAAGTAGGTAACTCTTACTTAACTGTTCAGAAAGGGACCATGGGAAGAGCAACACTGAAGAAGAATAAATCATCCAAGTATTAGTTGGGTTATAAGTTGTTAAATTTTTTTGTTGTTTTTAATTTAGCCTGTGCTGAGATACTAAGAATAACATAAAGAAAATTAAATTAATGTCTGAATTCGTTTAGGAGGTAGACCTGACAGAATGTTTGGAGTCTGAGTGGGAGAAAGCCATAGCAAAGAGACAGCACATGTTGGTGGTACTCAGAAAGACTGCGAGTCTCTGTAGATCAGTAAGTCCTGTAAGAAAAGTTGCTGGAACGCTTGGGAGCAGCCAGAACTGACCACAAAAGTCCAAGAACACCTAGAGCTGATGGTTATGGTTCAGGAGCACCCAGTCTTATCACCACCAAAGGAAAAAGTAAAACGTTTCAGGTTAAGGATAAAAAGGGGTACTGTGAGAAACTGTCCTTTTGGGTAATAGCCTCATTAAATGCATTATTCATACCACAGACAGACATGCAGAAAGCAGAACAAAGAGGACTCTGACAAAAATATCTGGGCACAGGGGCCTTTTCTGAGACTGATACTCCAACCAAGGATAGCTTCCATTTTGAGTTTCAAATTAATAACAAAGTCTTAACAAGTAAGGAAAAAATTCTTAAAGACTGATAAAAACTAGACTCAAATTTAAAAAGAAAAGCCAAACTAAAATTTTGTTCATGAAGATTTGCATAAGAAGTGATGTTTTTAAAAGCATCCCTGGTGTGCACACACCAGTCTCTCTTCTAATGTAACCTCTCTTGGTCTACAGACTGTAACTAGGTTTTAAGTTACTTAATGGTTAATATCTGTTTATAAATGAGCACATACCATGTTTGTGTTTCCGTGTCCAGTTTACTTCACTCAGCATGATTTTTTCTAGTTCTATCCATTTGCCAAAAATTGGTATGATGCCATTTTTTAAAACATCTGGGTAATACTCTATTACCACATTTTCTTTATCTTTTCTTCTGTTGAGTCACATCTATGTTGTTTCTAACTTATGGTTATGATGAATAGAATCGCAATGAATACAGTTCAGCAAGTATCCTTGTGGCAGGATGGAACATTCTTTGAGTATATGCCCAAGAGTGGTATAGCTGGATCTTGAGGTAGATCATTTCCCAGTTTTCTGATGAACTGCCATATTGATTTCCATTACGGTTGAACAAGCTTTTACTTCTACCAGCAATGGAGGATTGTTACTCCTATTCCACATCTTTGCCAGTATGAACTGTCAATTGGGTTATTGATCTTAGTCATTCTGAAATGTTTAAGATGGTAACTCAAAGTAGATTTGATTTGCATTTCCCTGATGATTAAGCATGTTGAACATTTCTTCTCATTCATTTCAGATTCTTCTATTGAGAATTTCCTGTTTAGATCTGTACCCCATTTTTAAGTTGGTTTGTTTGGTTTGTTAATAGTTTATTGAGTTTTTTATATATTTTGGTCACTAATCATTTATCAGATATGGAATTGCCAAAAAGTTTTTCCCATTCTATAGGCTGCCATTTTGTCTAATTGATGGTGTCCTTTGCCTTACAGAAGCTTTCTAGTTTCATAAGGTTCCATTTGTTAATTGTTGCTCTTAATTAATGAGCTACTAGTGTTCTGTTCAGAAACTATCTCCTATGCCAATGTATTCAAGGTTAGTGGCCACTTGCTCTTTTAACATGTCTTCAGGGTACTTAGTTTTACATTGAGGTCTTTGATCCATATGCACTTTTCAGCAGAGTGATAGGCATGGATCTATTTGCATTCATCTACATGCAGACATTCAGTATGACCTGCACCATTTGTTGAAGATGCTGTCTTTGTTCCAATGTATATTTATGGCATCTTTATCAAAAGCAGGTGTCCATAAGTATGTGGTTTTATGTCTTGCTCTTCAATTAAAGTCAGTTCTTTAACTCTCTCTCTCTCTCTATCTCTGTCTCTCTAAATCCCCAGTACCATATGTTCTTCTTACCAAATCTTTTTAGCACAAAAAGATTTTGAAATTGGGAATGGTGAGATATCCAGTAGTGCTTATTAGGAATTGCTTGTTAGGAATTGTTTTAGGTATCCTGGTTTTTCTTGTTGTTGTTTTTGCTTGTCCATATAAACTTGAAGACTGCACTTTCAAGATCTTTGAAGAATTGTTTTAGAATGTTGATGGGGATTGCAATGAACCTGAAGATTGCTTTTCAAAGGACAGAAATTTTTCAAGGTTAATCCTAATGATGCATGAACATGAGAGAGTTTTCCATCATTTGATACCTACTTAAAATTTGTTCTTCAGAGTCTTGAAGTCTTTATCATAGAAGTCTTTACCTTGCTTTGTTAGAATTGTCCCAAAAATATTTTATATTAATTGAAGCTATTGTGAAAGGTGTTTTCCTGATTTCTTTCTTAACCCATTTGTCATTTGTATAGGAGAGCTAATTTTTTTAAATTATTTTTGTATCCAGTCCCTTTGCTGAAGATGCTTATCAGTTCTAGTAGTTCTCTGATTGGAATTTATAGGTCAGTTATGTATATCATCTGCACAGAGACACACTTTGATTTCTTCCTTTCAAATTTGTATCCCATTGATCTACTTCAGTTGTCTTATTCAGTAGCTAATACTTAAAGTAGTATATAGATATATAGAGAGATATAGATATGGAAAGAGTAGACAGCCTTGTATTGTTCCTGATTTTAGTGGTTCTACTTGGAGTTTTTCTTCATTTAAGTTGATATTGATTTTAATGTAAGTACTCATTGTTATGAAACTGTCTCTTAAAAATACCACAATTTCTGTATCCATTCCTCCGTTGATGGACATCTGAGTTGTTTCCAGGTTCTGGCTATTACGAATAAAGCTTCTACAAACATGGTTGAGCAAATGTCCTTGTTGTGTACTTGAGCAAATTTTGGGTATATACCTAGCAGTGGTATAGCTGGGTCTTGAGGAAGAGTTATTCCTAATTGTCTGAGTAAGGAAATCAATGGCAGACTAGTAGACATCCCCATCCCCCAAGGGAGGAGCAGTCCTGCTAGGCCACAGAGGAGGACTTTGCAGCCAGCCCTGAAGATAACTGATAAAACTGGGCCAGACGAAAGGGGAGGAGGTCCTCCCCAATCCGTGGACTTGGAAATGGACAGGGAGAAGCTGAGGGAGGAAGGGTGGGATTGGGAGGGAATAAGGGAACGGGATACAGCTGGGATACAGAGTTAATAGTTAATAAAATGTAACTAATAATAATAAACAATAAAAAATGTAAAAAAAAAAAAAGAAACTGTCTCTTAGAACAGCCTCCATTGTGTCTCAAAAGTTAAGTAATGATGTGTACTCAATTTCATGGAATTATAGAAACTCTTTAATTTCTTCTAAGCTTTTGTCTTGAGTTATTTTTTTAATCAACTGTGAGTTTTTCAGTGTCCATGAATTTATAAGAGATTTTCTTTTTGTTTCTGCTATTGTTGATATCTACCTTTAATTCTTGTTGATTAGACAGAATGTAGGGTTTTACAACAATTTACTTGTATCTATTAAGACTTGCTTTGTTTTTTAGTATACGGTAAATACTAGAGCAAGTTCTTGGAGATGTTTAGAAGATAAATAATTATGTATTTGCCTAAAATCCTCTGTAAAGATCTGTTGGGTGTATTTGGTTTCTAACATTAGCTAACTTCTAATTTCTCTGTTTAGTTTTTGTCTAGATGATCTGCTGTTAGTGAGAATCCAGAATTGAAATCTCCTACTATCATTGTAAGGATCTATATATAATTTAAGCTACAGTAGTGTTTCTTTTAAAAACTTGTATATCTTTGTGTTTGGAGCATATATGTTAAAAACTGAAATAACAACTTGGTAGACTTTTTCTTTAATGAGTATATAGTGTCCTTCACATATCTTTGATTTTTGTTTTTGTGGTTGCTGTTTTATTCTATTTAGTGATACAACAAAATGGCTATACTAGCTTTTCCTTATGTCCATTGTACATAGACATTATTTTAAGTTTGACTTTATTGTGGAACATTTCATGTTCTCCATTTTTATGGTGATTGAAAGTGTTGCTGGGTATAGTAGTCTGTGCTGGCTTCTGTGGTCTCTTTCAGTCTGTAGCACATCTCTCCAGTTACTTCTGGTTTTTAGAGTCTCCACTGAGAAGTCAGGTGTAATTCTAACAGGTCTGCCTTTATATTTTACTTGGTCTTTTTCCCTTACAGATTTTAATATTCTTTCTTCAAACTATATGTGTAATGTTTTGATTATTATGTGTCAATAGGAATTTGTTTTCTGATTCAGTCTATTAGCTTTTTTGTATGCTTCTCTCACCTTCATAGGCAACTTATTCTTTAGCTTAGAAATTTTTCCTGTTATGATTTTGTTGAGAACATTTTCTGGGCCTTTGAGCTAGATTTCTTTTCCTCTTTTATACCAGTGTTTCTGGTAGTGGTGACCTCTTTAAAGGTCAAAAGACCCTTTCATAAATGTAACATAAGAACACTGGAAAATGCAGATATTTATATTATATTTCATAACAGTAGTAAAATTGCAATTATAAATTAACAATGAAAATATTTTTAGGGTTTGGGGTCACCACACCCTGGCAAACCGTATTAAAGGCCCTCAACATTAAGAAAGTCTAAAACCACTGCTGTGTATCTATTATTCATGCGTTTGCTCTTTTCAAATTCAGGTTCTTTAAAAATGAATTTTCATTTATAAATACACAAACAAACAGCAATTCTGAGAGGCAAGTTCATAGAAGTAAGTGCTGCATCAAAAATCTGGAAACATACACCCATCAGAATGGCCAAGATCAAAAACTCAAGTGACAACACATGCTGGAGAGGTTGTGGATAAAGGGGAACCCTTCTCCACTGCTGGTGGGAATGTAAACTTGTACAACCACTCTGGAAATCAATCTGGTGCTTTCTCAGACAACTAGGAATAGCGCTTCCTCAAGATCCAGCCATTCCACTCCTAGGCATATATCCAAAAGAGACTCAAGTACACAAAAAGGACATTTGCTCAACCATGTTTGTAGCAGCTTTATTTGTAATAGCCAGAAGCTGGAATCAGCCAAGATGTCCCTCAACTGAAGAATGGATGCAGAAATTGTGGTACATCTATACAATGGAATATTACTCAGCAATGAAAAACAAGGAAATCATGAAATTTGCAGGTAAATGGTGGGACCTGGAAAGTATCATTCTGAGTGAGTTGTCCCAGAAGCAAAAAGACACACACAGTATATACTCACTCATATAGACATACAACATAGGACAAACCCACTAAAATCTGTGCATCTAAAGAAACTAAGCAAGAGAGAGGACCCTACCTAAAATGGTCAATCCTCATCCTGAAAGGCAAAGAGGATGGACATCAGAAGAAGAAGAAAACAGGAAACAAACTAGGAACCTACCACAGAGGGCCTCTGAAAGCCTCTGCCCTACAGACTATCAAAGCAGATGCTGAGCCTGATGGGCAACTGCTGGGCAGAGTGAGTGGAATTTTATGTAAGAAGTGGGAAATAGTAAGAGCTGGAGAGGACAGGGTCTCCACAAAGAGAGCAACAGAACAAGAAAATTTGAACACGGGGAACTTCCCAGAGACTCATACTCCAACCAAGGACTATTCATGGAGATAACCTAGAACCCCTGCACAGATGTAGCCCATGGCAGTTCAGTGTCCAAGTGGGTTACATAATAATGGGAAGAGGGACTACCTCTGACATAATCTGACTGGACTTCTCTTTGATCACCTCCCCCTGGGGGGGGAGCAGCCTTACCAGGCCCCAGTAGAGGACAACGCAGCCACTTTTGATGTGAACTGATAGACTAAGATCAGAAAGGAGAGGAGAATCTCCCCTATCAGTGGACTTGGGGAGTGCCATGCATGCAGAAAAAGGAGGGAGGGTGCGATTGGGAGGGGAGGAGGGGGGGCCTATGGGGGGATAAAAAATGAATAAAGTGTAATTAATAAAAAAAATTAAAAAAATAAATAAAAACCCAAAAGTCTTGAAACATCTCATATTAGTAACTTAATGACACATTTGAAATCTTTAAGGAAGCTAGAATAAGTAATACCTCTCCCACCAAAAAAAAAAAAAAATAGACAGGAAGAAATAACCTGACTCAGGAGAGAAATCATTTAAATAGAAAAAAACAGCAACAAACAAGACTATACAAAATCTCAGTTAAACAAAGAGTAGAAGAGTCGTTTCTTTGAGAAAATCAGCAAGATTGAGAATCTTTTAACCAAATTACCTGAAAAACAGAGATTTGGCTCCGATTAATAAAAATAGAGAGAAAAAGTAAATGCAACTACACACTTTGCGAAAATCCAGAAAATCAAAAGGACTTACTTAAAAAATCTATATTCTACCAAAGTGAAAAACATAAAAGAAATAGGTAATTTTGGGGGTAAATATCACCTACCAATATCAATTCAAGATAAAACAAGCAATATATATTTGGGTTATTTGGTGGAGTTCCCAACAGTGGAAGCAAGGTTGTTTTTGATGATTTTGCCTGCTTATGAGACCCTTCTCCTCTTACTCCTCTTACTGAGTTGTCTCAGCCAGCCTTATTGTGATGCTATGTGCCTGTTTATATTGTAGCTTGTTATGCAGCATTTAAACATTTTATTTATTTATAATTTTACATCTTGATTACAGTAACTTATCCTCTCCTCTCCTCTCAGTAGTCCCCCTGGAACAGCCCCTTCTTCCCTCCAGTTGATGTCCCTGAGAGGACTGCTGTTTCTGACGGGAGAGAAGGGGGAAGGGATGAGCATGAGGGAGAGGGAAGGTTTGGGGGGTAGAGACTGAGGGAAGATGAGGGAGTGAAAACTGTAGTCAGAATGTAATATATGAGAGAAAAAGTTAAAAAGTAAACATAACTCTTACTGAAATAAAAGTAGTAATTACAAAATTCCCAACCTAAAAAGGGGCAGATGGAATTTAGAAATAATTCTACCAGATCTTCAAAGAATAACTAACAGCATTTCTCTTTATTCAGTCCTAATTCTTTTTATGACACTGCTATTATCCTGATCCCAAAACCACACAAAGAACCTACAAAACCCAGAAAGTTATAGACAACTATCTTAAAACTATTTAAATATATGCCATCTATAGTGAATTATGTTTTTACAATTTGGAAACCTGTAGATTTCTGTAATGGTCTCCATCTGTTGCAAAGAGAATCTTCGTTGATGAGAGATGAGAATTACACTTATCAGTGGGCACAAGGAGGATATGTGTGTAGAATACAGTTATAGATGTTAGAATGACAACATTAACAACATTTGCCTGCTTTTGAGGGTAAGAGTTTGTGTGGTTGGTTAAATGATCTCTAACGTCAATTGTGTCAAGATTTTAACATGTTTAGTTAGTTCAGTTGTGAGGACAAGCTCAGCACAATTTACTACACAATCGCTGTTTTGTTTGTTTAATTAAATGCATTACTTTATAAAATGTAAACCATGTGCTTAATAAAAGAAGTACATCCTTCACCCACAAGTATTTCTAATGTACTCAGTGTGTAGTGTGAGTTGCTTATGTGTCCTCAAGTGCAGTGGAACTGCTTTATAATTAGAAAGAATTTATAAATAATAAATTATATTTGGCACATAATATGATCCTTGAGAAAAGCTCCATTAAATCATATGTGTGAATATGTGTAGAAAATTAGACTTTCTTAGGTAAAAATGCTCTAATGCTGTTTCTGAAATCTGATTAGTAAAGGCTTGAAGAAAATATTTCAATTGATTTTTACCCATTAAGTTAGAATTTTTCTAAAATTATAATGAAACTTCTTATCTCTGACAGGAACCAGTTGGATTCCTCATACTTTTAAGAAATCCTACGTATTCACAACTAATATGCAATACAAATCATATTTAAAGTTTTAAACAGCATTCACTTTCCTTTTCATTTTACAGACTTTAATATTATGTATCAGTAACACATAGAATGTGGAAGGGTTAAGGCTATAACTCACATTATGCCCCACTTTCTAAAGTTCCTATCACTTCTCAACAGCACCCAATGGAGACCAAGCTTTCAATACAAGGTCTTTATGGGACATTTAAGCTCCAGAGCATAACATTCTGTCTTCTTCCTCCTCAAAGACTCATGTCCATTTCATGACACAAAATGCAGTCAACCAAATTCCAAGGCTATCTATGTTTTAGTAGTACCTCAAGCATAGCTTAAAAGTAAAAGTGTCATGTATTAGCTAAGACTGCAAGATAATTCAGGTTCTAATGCCCCATAAAAATAAAAACTGAGTTACATATTTACAAGATGGAATGGAACAGAGTAAATATACTCTTTCTAAGAGGGAATAATGGGTTATAGAAAGGAAGGGTCATACCAAAGCAAGACTAACTCTGTATAGCAAACATTAAATGCTTCTTCCGTGTGTGCCTTCTACGGCACACAGTATGGTGTGGGCAGCTTCCCCCTCCTAGAATTGTTTTTGCTCCAGTCTCAAAGCCACCATTTAGCTAGTTCTTCAAGCTAATTAGCTAAACCTCAGCTGTCATCTCCAAGTTCCAGTAGTCTCTACAACACCATAAGCTTCACTCTCAAAGTTTCACATAGTCTCCAAACTTGTCAGACACTTCTGAGTTATCCAGGCTCTCCTTTGAAATCTTCTTAGAGAGGATCTGTCAACGTTTAAGTACTGCTTTATAAACTCCAACAAAATTGGAATCATAGCATGCCAAGGTATGTCACCATTGAAAGAGGGTAATTTAGTTTTTTTCCAGAATGATTTAAAGACCCAGATATGATTAACATCATATTTAGAGCAATGACAAGAAAAATACTTCATCTCTCTTAAACATACTATCTAGTGCTTTGGGAAATTAAGAAAGAAAATGTTCTTCCTGTAAGCAATCTGAAGATCTTTGGTAACCAAGAAGTTATAAAATTTATTAATATTTAGCATTTATTAAGCAGTACTTCAATTATGTCATGTCCAGCATTTGATTTGGAATACTGGATTTGGACATTAATTTTCTCATATTTTAACCACATGAGTCTATAAGAATATTAGCAAGAACAAAGGGCAGACACAAAGCCTCAGTCAGGGTATTAACATGTTTGTCTGTCACTAAGCTGCTGATAATTGTCATAAACAATATGGTTATTAAATGTTCACATGTGCAGGAAAATAGTATATCTGCTTTTGCCTTCTATGTTTCTGTTTTTGGTGTTAGAAGTTGCGCTTTGGCCTTCATACATGCTGAACAATTGCTTTATCTCTGAGTCACATTGCTATTTGGTTTTCTTACTTGTGTGTTTGTTTTGCAACAAGATCACATGAATTTCAAGCTGGCCATTAACTCACTACATAGTTGAGTATAACCTGGAACTTCTAATCCTTCTTCCTCTAATTTCTCAGTACAGGGCTACAGGTATGTGCCACCATACCTGATGCATGCTGTGCTAGGTATCAAACCCTATGCTTTGTGTATATTAGACCAGCCATTACCAAATGAGCCACACACACATTCATGTTTTTCTCCGGTCATTTAAACTTAGCTATAAGGCAAATTATATATATATATATATATATATATATATATATATATATATATTGATGAGCTGAGTAAGGATTAGTAAGGTAATTATTTGACTCAAAGCTGAAGTTGAAGTTTGTTAAGTAAGTTCAGTGTCACCTCCTGCAAGGAAACAGAAAAGTCTAGTGAGATTTACATGGATTTTGTGCCTACAGACTTCCAGAAAGTGAAGATCAGTCTTTGGGAAATGAAAGCACACCAGTACTTACTATCTGGACTTGATCTCTTTGGCTATGTCTCTAAGTATATAGGGAAAACCTACTGTTACATGTAACATTCTAGGAATTTACGCAACATCCCTCGTTTAACTGGGAAAATCTCTCTCTCTCTCTCTCTCTCTCTCTCTCTCTCTCTCTATCTCTCTCTCTCTCTCTTTCCGTCCGTCTCTGTTGTGGTACCCATTAAAAAAGTTTTCAAGCCCTGTGCAGTGGCACATACTTGTAATCCGAGAACTCAGGGAGGCAGAGGCAGGTGGATCTCTGTGAATTTGTGGCTAACCTGGTCTGCAAAGTGAGTCCAGGACAGCGGAGGCTACAACAGAGAAACTCAGTCTCTAAAAAACAAACAAACAAAACTTAAGCTATAATGACAGTTGATTATAGCAGTTTACATGGAGGTGCTTTGCTCTTGTGGATGGAAATCTGTGATTCTAAATATCTTCAGTGAATATTTTAATCTAATACATTAATATTTTTGTTATTACAATATTATTTCTTTTTTAATTTTTATTTTTTTAATATTCATCACAGGTTATTTACTTTGTATCCCACTCTTAGCTCCCTCCCTCCTTCCCTTCCAGTCTCACCCGCCCTCCCTCATCTCCTCCCTGTCCATTTCCAAGTCCACTGCTAGGGGAGGCCCTCCTCCCCTTTCATCTGACTGATCCTAGCTCATCAGTACTGGCTGCAATGTCCTCCTCTGTGTGGCCTAGCAAGGCTTTTCCTCCCTCAAGGGTGGGAGAAGGTAAAGAAACCAGTCCTTGGGTTCATGTCAGAAATAGTTCCTGTTCTCCTTACTAGGGAAAACCCACTTGAATACTGAGCTACCATGGACTACATGCAAACAGGAGTTCTAGGGTATATCCAAACAAGGTCCATGGTTGGAGAAACAGCCTCATAGAGGATCCCTGTGCCCTGATATATTTTGTCCTTGTGGAGCTCCTGTCCTCTCCCGGTCATATTAACTCCTCCATTTATCACATGATTCCCTGCACTCTGCTGAAAATTTGGTTATGAGTCTGAGCATCTGCTTTGATATGCTACTACGTAGAGTCTTTCAGAGGCCCTATGCTATAGGCTCATGTCCTGTTTCTTGTTTTCTCCTACTTCCCATGTCCATCCCATTTGTCTTTCTAAGTGAAGATTGATCTTCTTACCCCAGGTCCTCTTTCTTGTTTAACTTCTTTAGGTACACATATTTTAGTGTGTGTGTGTATATATATATATATATCCTATCATATAGGAGTACATAAGTGAGTATATACCATGTGTGTCTTTCTGCTCCTGGGATTCCTCACTCAGGATGATCTTTTCCAGTTCCATCCATTTGCCTGAAAATTTCATGATTTCCTTGTTTTTAATTGCTGAGTAGTATTCCATTTTGTAAAAGAACCACAAATCTGTATCCATTCCTCCATTGAGAGACATCTGGGTTGTTTCCAGGTTCTGGCTATTACAAATAAAGCTGCTACAAATGTGGTTGAGCAAATGTCCTTGTTGTGTACTTGAGCATCTTTTGGATATATACCTAGGAGTGGTATAGTTGGATCTTGAGGAAGTGCTATTCCCAATTGTCTCAGAAAGTGCCAGATTGATTTCCAAAGTGGTTGTACAAGTTTACACTCCACGAGCAGTGGAGGAGGGTTTCCAATTCTCCACAACCTCTCCAGCATGTTTTATCACTTGAGTTTTTAACCTTTGCCATTCTGAGGGGTGTAAGGTGGAATCTCAGGGTCATTTTGATTTGCATGTCTCTGATTGATAAGGACATTGAGAATCTCTTTAGGTTTCTCTGCCATTCTATATTCCTCTACAGAGAATTCTCTGTTTAGCTCCTTATCCCATTTTTTTTTAATTGGATTGCTTGAACTGTTGCTTTTTAATTTCTTTAGTTCTTTATATATTCTGGAAATCAGCCGTCTATCAGATAGAGGGTTGGTAAAGATCCTTTCCCAGTCTGTAGGCTGTCATTTTGTTGTAATGACAATGTCTTTCGCTTTACAGAAGCTTTTAAATTTCATGAGGTCCCATGTATCATTTGTTGCTCTAAGAGCCTATGCTGTTGGTGTTCTGTTCAGGGAGTTATCTCCTGTGCCAATGAGTTCCAGCATCTTTCCCACTTTTTCTTCTAACTGATTTAGTGTATCTGGTTTTATTTTGAGGCCTTTGATCCACTTGGTTGTTAGTTTTGTGCTGGGTGATAAATATGGATCTATTTTCATTTTTCTGCATGTAGACATCCAGTTGGACCAGCACCATTTGTTGAAGATGCTATATTTTTTCCATTGTATGTTTTTGGCTTCTTTGTCAAAATTCAAGTATTCACAGGAGTTTGGGTTTATTTTTGGGTCTTCTATTTGTTTCCATTGTTCTACTTTTCTGCTTCTATGCCAATACCACACCGATTTTATTATTATTGCTCTGTAGTACAGCTTGAGATCAGAGATGGAGATAACTCCAGATGATCTGTTGTTGTACAGGATCATTTTGAAAATTATGTTTTTGTTTTTGTTTTTTTGTTTGTTTGTCTCTCCATATGAAGTTGATAACTTTTCTTTCAAAGTCTGTAAAGAATTGTGTTGGTATTTTGATGGGACTTGCATTGAATCTGTAGATGGCTTTTGGCAGGATGGCCATTTTCACTATGTTAATCCTACTTATCCATGAGCATGGGAGATCTTTCCATCTTCTGATATCTTCTTCAATTTCTTTCTTCAGAGACTTGAAGTTTTTTTCAAACAGGTCTTTTACCTGCTTGGTTAAAGTCACCCCAAGGTATTTTATGTTATTGGTGGCTATTGTGAATGGTCTCATTTCCATGATTTCTTTCTTAGCCCTTTTGTCTTGGGTATACAGGAGGGCTTCTGATTTTCTTTGAATTAATTTTGTATCCAGCCACCTTGCTGAAGTTGTTTATCAGCTTAAGGAGTTCTCTGGTTAAATTTTTGGAGTCACCCATGTATACTATCACATCATCTGCGAATAGTGAAACTTTGACCTCTTCTGATTTGAATCTCCTTATTCTCCTTTACTTTTCTTATTGCTCTAGCTAGGACTTCCAGTACTATGTTGAATAGATATGGAGAGAGTGGGCAGCCTTGCCTTTTCCCTGATTTCGCTGGGACTGATTTAAGTTTCTCTCCATTGAATTTTATATTGGCTATAGGCTTGCTGTATATTGCCTTTACTATATTTAGGTATGTGCCTTGTATTCCTGATCTCTTCAAGACTTTAAACATGAATGGATGTTGGACTTGTCAAATGATTTTTCGGGATCTAAGGAGATGATCATGTGGTTTTTCTCCTTCAGTTTGTTTATGTGGTGGATTACATTGATGGATTTCCGTACATTAAACCATCCTTGCATGCCTGGGATGAAGCCTACTTGGTCATAGTGAATGATATCTTTTATGTATTCATGGATTTGGTTTGCAATTATTTTATTGAGTATTTTTGCATCAATGTTCATAAGAGGGATAGGTCTGAAGTTTTCTTTTTTTTGTTGGGTCTTTGTGTGCTTTAGGTATCAAGGTATTTGTAGCTTTATAGAACCAGTTTGGTAATGTTCCTTCTGTTCTATTTTGTAGAATAGTTTGAAGAGAATTGGAATTAGCAGTTCTTTGAAGGTTTGGTAGAAATCTGCACTGAGAACATCTGGCCCAACTCTGTTTTTAGAAGGGAGACTGTTGATCACTGCTTCTATTTCCTTAGGGGATAAAGGGTTATTCAATCTTTCTACCTGAGCTTGACTTAATTTTGGTAGATGGAATCTATCTAGAAAATTGTCCATTTCATTTAGATTTTCAAATTTTGTGCTATATAGGCTTTTGTAGTATGACCTGATGATTGTTTGGATTTCCTCGGTGTGTGTAGTTATGTCCCCTTTTTCTTTTCTGATTTTGCTGATTTGGATAGGTTCCCTCTTCCTTTTAGTTAGTTTAGCTAAGGGTTTGTGTATCTTATTGATTTTCTCAAAGAACTAGCCCTTGGTTGCATTGATTCTTTGAATAGTTTAATGATTGATTTCAGCCCTGAGTTTGATTTTTTTCCAGCCTTCTGTTCCTTTTGGGTGTATCTGCTTCTTTTTTTCTTTTTTTCTTTTTTTTTTTTTTTAGTGCTTTCAGTTAGGCCATTAAGTTGTTTGTATGAGATATCGCAAATTTCTTCTTGATGGCACTTAGTGCTATGAATTTTCCTCTAAATACTGCTTTCATTGTGTCCAATAAATTTTGGTATGTTGTATCTTCATTTTCATTGAATTCTAGGAAGTCTTTAATTTCTTTCTTTATTTCCTCCTTATCCCACCTGTCATTGAGTAGCAAGTTGCTCAATTTCCATGTGAGTGTCAGCTTTATGTTATTTCTATTGTTGTTGAGGTCCAGCTTTAGTTCATGGTGGTCAGATAGAATACGGGGATTATTTCAATCTTCTTGTATATGTTGAGGCTTGGTTTGTGCCCAACTATATGGTCTATTTTAGAGAAGGTTCTATGAGGTGCTGAAAAAGAAGGGATACTCCTTTGAGTTTGGGTGAAAAGTTCTGTAGACATCTATTAAGTCCATTTGAATTAGGGCCTCTGTAAGTGCCTTCATTTCCCTATTTGGCTTCTGTCTAGATGATCTGTCCCTTGGTGAGAGTGGGGTGTTAAAGTCTCCCACTATTAAGGTGTTGGGATCGATGTGTGATTTAAGTTTTAATAATGTTTCCTTTACAAATGTAGGTGCTCTTCTATTTGGGGCATAGATGTTCAGAATTGTGATGTCCTCTTGGTGGATTTTTCCTTTAAAGAGAATGTAGTGCCCCTCCTCATCTTTTCTGATTAATTTTGGTTGAAAGTTTATTTTATTAGATGGTAGGTTTGCTAAACCAGATTGTTTTCTGGGTCCATTTGCTTGGAAAACATTTCCAGCCCTTCACTCAGAGGTAGTGTTTATCTTTGTTGCATAGGTGTGTTTCTTGGATACAGCAGAATGTTGGATCCTGTTTCCACACCCATTCTGATAGTCTGTGTCTTTTTATTGGAGAGTTAAGTCCATTGATGTTGATAGACAATAGTGACCAATTAATGTTAGTTCCTTTTATTGTGCTGTTGGTAGTCTTACTGTGATTCATTGCTTGTTTTCTTTTAATTTTTGTAGGGACATTATCTGTATCTTACGTTTTCTTGGGTATAGTTGTTTTTGTTGGATTGGAATTTTCCTTCTAGTATCTTCTATAGGGCTTGTTTGATGTGTAGAAATTGTTTAAATTTAGTTTTATCATGGAATATTTTGTTTTCTCCATCTAAGTTGATTGAAAGCTTTGCTGGGTATAGTAGTCTGGGATGGCATCTGTGGTCCTTTAAAGCCTACATGACCTCTACCCAGGTCCTTTTGGCTTTCATAGTTTCATAGTGTGATTCTGATAGGTTTACCTTTACATGTTACTTGGCCTTTTTCCCTTGCTGCTTTTAATATCTTCTCTGTATTCTGTAGATTTAGTGTTTCGACAATGATATGACATGAGGATTTTCTTTTCTGGTCTAGCCTGGTGTTCTGTAAGCCTCTTGTATGTTTATGGACAGCTCTTTCTTTAAGTTGGGAAAATTTTCTTCTATGTTTTTCTTGAAGATATTTTCTGGTCCTTGGAGACTGGAGTCTTCTTTTTCACCAACTCCTATTATTCTTAAATTTCCCCTTTTCATGGCGTCTTTGATTTCTTGGATGTTTTGCATTTGGGACTTTTCCGATTTTATTTTTCTATGAGAGAAGTATCAATTTCTGCAAGCTTAACTTCAGCACCAGAGATTCTCTCTTCCATCTCTTGCATTCTGTTGGTGATGCTTACTTTTGCGGTTCCTAATCTTTTCTGTAAGTTCTCCAGCTCGGGGGTTTTCTCTGTTTGTGTTTTCTTTATCGATTCTAATTCTATTTTTATATCTTGTACCATTTCCTTCATCTGTTTGAATGTGGCTTCTTGTCTTTGTATGATGGCCTTTCTTTTTTTGTTTTTTTGTTTCTACTCTGTATGCCACTAATTTTGCCTCTATTTGAACCTCTCTTTGCATGGCTATTTCTCTGAGAGATTTGCTTGTTTCCTCTTTATGTGCCCGTAATAACTGGATAAGCATATCTTTAAGGTCATTTTCCTGTATTTCCGAATAATTGGAGTATCCATTGATTTTTGGGGGTTGCTGGTGAGGCCATGATTTCCTGATTTTTGTTTGGTGTGTTCTTTCGCTTACCTCTGGCCATTTCTTTATCTGTAACCTTCTCTGTTTGTTCTTGGATTCTGCAGATCAGATTGGTACTCTTTCTCTGGTGTCTGGAGAATTCTTCAGGGAGATGCCAGAGGTCCAATGTTTCAGCGTGTGCGTTGGTACTTCAGCTCTACCTGTGGGAGGGAAGTCTGCGGGTGCAGAAGGACAAGGGTGTATGTGTGCGTGGCAGTTTGCCTTGAAGGACAGGGTGCTAGAAAATGTAGAGGCCTTCAGTGTGAGGGAAGGAAGCCTAGTGTTCACCGAAGGGGTTGCAGGTGCTGTAGTTATCACATGCGCCAGTTAAGATCGTGTGTGCAAATTTCTTGGGTATGTCAGTGGCCTAGAGGTTACTGATAGTTGTCTCCCACTGAGCTCCAGGAGTTATTTGCCTAAACTCCACTGGTGGCGTCACAGACGCCATGTCCTGGGATACCCTCTGTTTCCCCGCAGTAGATGTGGGTAGGAAATTTCTGATGTCTGGCTGCTTGCTTAGAAGCACTCTGGATGTGGGGGTCTGCAGGCACTAGGGGCCTCACTCACTCTCTAGCAGGTCAAATCGTAAAGCACAGGTGATTCTCCTGGTCTCTACTGGCTGGTTTGGACCTGCTGAGTCAAATGTGCACTCAGACAACTCAGTGATATTGTAGCCCCTGTATCCAGGATTCCAGCTGCTGCTGCAGGACTGGGGTGTCCAGGCGTCTGCCAGGAACTCCTATGTTGCGAGTACTGTGGTTTGGTGCTTGGTGTGCCTGGGTGGTTTTGCAGGTCCGCCATACCGTGAGCTGCATAGCCACTGAGTCCGCCACTGAGGAACTAAACACAGTACAGTTGGGTTCTGTAGAGTCGGTACAGCCTGCCGCTCTGGGGCGTGGG
This sequence comes from Rhombomys opimus, assembly GCA_010120015.1. Taxonomy (NCBI): domain Eukaryota; kingdom Metazoa; phylum Chordata; class Mammalia; order Rodentia; family Muridae; genus Rhombomys; species Rhombomys opimus. Next base: position 6,093,438 of record REGO01000080.1, on the reverse strand, counting down.
ACCCAGGCAGCCTTTTACCATGCATCTCAGGCTTGGCAAGCAGGTTAGGCTATCTGCTGAAGCTGCAGTGCTAGTATTCCTGCCTCTGCTGTTTTCAGGCAGAACTGCTGCTGGCTCTGTGGCTTGGCTACCCCGAGGGGGACGGAGGCCTAAAGGAAAATGCCCCTCTCCAATCCCAGCAAAGTCTGTGTCTGACCTGAATCAAAGAGTTCTCTGCTCATGTGCCCCCACACACACACCCGCCCAGTTCAATGTTTCGAGTCCTCTGGCTCTCAGAAACGAGATGCACACTGATCTCTGCCATCTTGTCCCGCCGAAGTAGCTACAATTTTATTTCTATATTTCATGTGTTCATATTTTTTCTCTGTCATCAGTGTCCTGACACCATCTGAGTTTGAGTCTTAGATTTTCTTCTTTGAAAGTCATTTCAGAAAAATATTATCCTTTTTATTACATGAAAAATATTTGGATTGTTATTTTTTTCATTGCTCAAGTTTGATAGCTTGTTTTTGTTTAGGTAATTCTCCATTTCAATTGTCTGATTTTTACTCATAAATTATCGCAAAGTTATTAAATATCCTTATTATCTCTCTCATTTCTGAAATTTACTGAATTGACTGTAACTTTCACTCACTTTCTCTTTCTGATATGTCTACAAAAAATAAAAAAAATAAAAATCCTCTTAATTGTATCAAAGAATAGATATTGAGTAATTTGATAATATTCAATTTTAGATAATTCATAATCTTAATTTTTTATGTTAATTGGCTTCTATGACTCTGATGTTTTTCCAGTTGAAATTTACTTGGTTGAGATTTTTCTTGATTTTATGTTAACATAAACATTTATGGCTACAAATCTATGATTCTTGGTGCTCACAAATTTTGCTGATTTTGGCTTTGTTTATTGTGTTCATAGTTGATTACAATTTTTTTATTTAAAATTTTTGTCCTTTGGTAGCTGTTATTTGGGAAGGTGTTTAGTTTTCCTTATAATTTTATTGAAAACATATTCTTCTCTCATACAATAAATCCAACCACATTTTCCCTTTGCACCACTCCTCTAAGCACATCCTCTGTCTCCCCTCTTCTCTAAATCCACTGCCCATCTGTTTCCTCTTCAGAAAATAGCAGGCCTCCAGGAGGCTACAGCCAAACCGGAGAAAACAAGATACAATCGGACAAAGCAAAAACCCTCATATCAAGACAGGACAAAGGGACTCAATAGGAGGCAAAGAGTCTCAAGAGCAAGCAAAAGAGCCAGAGCTACACACATTCCTACTTTTAGGAAGTCTTTCAAGAACATCAGGCTAACAGCCATAGCATATATGTCAAGGACCTGGTGTAGGAACTGTGCTTGTCAAATCAGTCTTTCTGAACCCATGTGATTGTTGCTCTCTTGATTTAGTGAGCCTATAACTTTTTAGACACCTGAGTACTTTCTAAATTCTATGGTAGTAAACTATTAATTGCGATATGATTTGATTATTTTTAAGTTATTAAGGATAATGTTATGGCTAATAGTGTTTTCAAGCTTTTAGAAACTTTAATGATGTACTCTTTCTACTTGTTACTGATTACCAGATATAAAAAGCATGCAGAAAATTGTGAGAAACCAAAGAATTAAAAATTAACTGTTTGGGTTATTGAATTAAAGTTTGACCCACAAGCCCTGAAAGAAGGTCAGACGAGTTGAACATTATCCTGCCACTTGCAGAAAGGAACCAGCCTTACTGCATTCTTTCCTGCCCACTAGAGATACAGTTTCTAGGAAACTGTCCCATAACAACCATGCCCCCTAGCAACAGCCAAACAACGGAAGCCAGCACTATTAATGATTTTAGCACCTTCCCACAGCCAATCATTTAAAAATGAACCATCCCCTTTTGTGTCTCAACCAATAGACTCTGGCCAAGCTGGAGGGACTGGAACCTATAAATCACCTTTCGTTCTGAGCACAGGGATCTCAGTCAGATGCCAGTGCCTTGCTGTCTTTGAGAGTCCCAGCTTGAGCTGCAAATAAAGGTCCCCATGGGTTTTGCAATGGGCTCAATTCTTGGTGGTCTTTTGGGGAGTCTCGAGTATAGGGCACAACAATTGTAGGTTTATATACTACTTCATTGAATTACTTTGTTCAAAAGATTTTGTTTCATATTATTTTAAGAACTGCTCTCTGGCTAATTAACATTTAGAAATCCTCAGTGATCTTGATGAATTGACTTTATTGAGAAAAACAAAATTTCCCTTAATTCATGATGATAAGTAGACCATGAAATCACATCTGGTATATAAAAAATCATATTGTTCTGTTTCATTAGAATAAAGCTGGTTCTTTATATTTTACTTAGTTGCAACATTATATTTGTAGAAGCCAACTTCAGTATGAAATATTGTATTTAGTCTTTTCTGAAACTTTTATCAGTGTGTTTAGAGGTAACTGTTGACTCAGTTTGGATTAGTTTTACTGTAATGTCTTCTATAGTATTATCAAATATTCTTTGATAGCTTCCTTTCATTTTAATGTAATATTTAGATGAGTTGTTTACTTCTGCAATTTTATTTTATCTTTGTAATTGATTCCTGAACATTTTTTTCTCACAAGTGCTTAAGATACATACATATTTCATCTCAGTAATAACAGCTTGTAATAAAATCTTGCTTAATGAACACTATTACAGACATATTCTCTGCTCACATTTGTGTTATATAGTGTATAGTGTCATATTCTTACATAAGCTCTTGATTACTAGGGTTTTGCTTTTTGTTAGGTAGGTAGGTAGGTAAGTATAGTGTTATAGAGAAGACCGCACTATGTAATATAATCTAACCTCAAAAACATGATCTTTCTGATCTAGGATTCAAATGTTTTAAGCACTAACTTTAAAGGAATTTTGTTGTTGTTGTTGTTGTCATTGCTTTGATTTTTGTTGTTGTTGTTTGTTTTTGAGTCAGAGTTTCTCTGTGTAGCCTTGGTTGTCCGGATTCACTTTGTAGATCAGGCTGGCCTTGGGCTTACAGAGATCCACCTGCCTCTGCCTCACGGAAGGAATCTTTCAAAATTAACAAAATATATAGCTTTTTACTTATCTTTCTTTTAAATATTTTTGTTGTGATTAAGGTCAGGGATTATGTTCATATTTCTGTTTGCTATTTATTTCTATTCTGTCAACTGGAATAATTTAATATTTTCACAGCACAGGTACATGATGGCAAGGCCAACTTTACCAATGCAAGTAAATATATGTTTAATATGAAAGGTATTTTTGTCAAGTTGTTTTTTATCATTAACTTTTCCAAATTATGCTAAATGTGTTTTGCCTCATATTAGTTCAAGTAGGACACTTTGTTATTTTCATATTTTTGTAATATGTTAAATATATAGTTTTTTCTAGCTTTGCTTTAAAATTTACCTGCAATTTTTTCTGGATTAAAAAATATAACAATAAATTTCTTCTTATAGATGTAGTCTTTTGGAGAGTACATACTACTCATCTAATTTCTTGAATGCAAGTGTTTAAACAAAGTTGAAAATTTTTAATTCATCATAATTCAAATTACTCAAATAGACAGCCATGTTCTTTCTCACCTCAATAGCACATACACAAATATTAACCTTCTTCCTGCTTTGTGTATCTTCTGTTTTGTTTTGTTTTGTTTTGTTTTTGAGACAGGGCTTCTCTGTGTAGCCTTGCTTTTCCTGGACTAGCTTTGTACATCAGGTTGACCTCAAACTCACAGAGATCTGCCTGCCTCTGCCTCCCTGAAAGCTGGTATTACAGTTGGATTACAGAATCCCACTGTGCCTGACTTCTTTCTTCATTCTTTTGTCGACTATTTCCTCAAGGTCCTTTGATTCTGCTTATCACGATGTTATTTATAGATTCTGTTCAAGAATCTTTTCTTTATAATGTTTAATGTTCTGTTCACATAATTCAGTGTATATGTTTTTTCACATCAGACACTGACTGCTTTTGTTTTTTGTTTGTTTGGTTTTTTTGTTTGTTTGTTTCTGTTTTTTTCTTCAAAAAATTCTGTTTGGATCTACTTAAATGTATTTTATGTTTTAAGTACTATAATTTTATACCTTCTTAGCATAAAGAAAGGCAGACATCTATGGTAAGCTCCCTTCCTGTTTCCTCTCTTCAACAACTTCAGGTGTGCCCTCCTGAATGACAACTTATCATCCTCCCTGGGATGCTCTGAAAGTCTCCACCCAGCAGGGAATAGATCCAGATATTGGATACTCACAACCAAACTTTGGGCAGAGCACTTAGGAAAGAGTTAGAGGATAGAAGGATAATCTCTGACTCTGTTGACAGCTCTTTGATCACTTCCTCCTGGCGGACCAGCCTTGCCAGGACAGAGAAAAAGGATACATACACTCCTGATGAGCCTTGATAGGCCAGGGTCAGATGGTAGTGGAGGAGGGCTCCCCATTTCTGTACTTCAACAGAGGGGAATATGAGGGAAGTGGGAGGGAGGGCAGGACCAGGAGGATAGAAAGTGAATAAATTATAAAAAACTGAAAAAAAAAGAGAAAGAAATAGAAAAAATAGTGAATTGAGTTCCTCCCCTGTCAGGAAACTAGGGCAAAGACAGAGGGAGAAGAAGGAGGGTGGGTGGAATTCAGAGGAGACAAGGGAGGGAGCTGCAGTGGGGATACAGAATGAATAAATTTTAATAATTAAATATATAAATAAAATTAAATTAAAACAGAATTGAGTGATTTGTTTCAATAATTTTATAAGGCTTGTCTAAACTTGATGTCATCATGTATTGATTTTTCGTTCTCAATATGAATCATAATTTTCTGTCTCTTTCAGTGTGAGGTAATATTTGAGTGGGTTTCAAATATGTGCATGTTATATTATTTTGTCCTGATAAATATATATGTCTCTAAAAGCATTGATTTTGATCTGTGTGTAATTACTTGCAATAGCAATACTCATTTTTCAAGGGTTTTAATTTTAGGTAGGGTCAGGGCTACCTTTACCCTATTACTTAGTTTTCTTATAATTATTACTCTGCTTAGTGCCTAACTACTTTCGAGGCTTTCCTTTCTGGCTAGAGGGTAGGCAGCAATCTTAGACCATGTAATATCTAAAAATGTACTTCTTGAGAGGAGATGTTTCCAAAAGCTTGGAAAGTTTCTTGATGTCTATCTGCTTATCACTATTGCCCTCCATCATCAAGGGACCTTCTGAAGATTTCCAAACCTCCCAGTCTCTCTCCTTCCTCTTCCTGCAAGCACCAATTAGACTGATATATTGAGAGTTCCATATATGTGTCCTCAATTTAAGCAGCCTGTCATGCCCCAGGTAGTTTTCCACTTAATGCACTGCAGCACAGATATTTTCTCCATTCACGATGCCAGTGCATTCAAAGTTCATCTACTTTTTTCTCTTCTTTCAGTGTTCTTTGACATTTACTGCCTGATGGTCAATGTCTAAAATCCATCTTTATATAATTAGCCTGATTTACTTTCTTATTTTCTTTTTTGCTTTTCCTTTGTTGTTGTTTCAGTTTTTAGGAAAAGAAAGGGAACTTAGTCCATGTTTTTTCTTTCTTGATCCCAAACTGAATTTTAAGGTTATACATTTGATTTTATATAAATAATAGCTCTTCATAGTTGTCTCAAATGAGGTAACAGTATTCTTTAAATTTTCCAAGCTGGGATAAAGCAGTGCTTTATTGTTATTTACATTTAATGTGAAGAGAGTATTTTCAGAGCCACAGAATAGAATACCCATCCATGCTCTACTTCCACTTTGCCTTGGGGACTAAGATCTTAAGTGAATAACATATACATTCAGTTTATGGGACCAGACCCTCAGATTTATTAGATACAGCTCACTTCCTTAGTCAATGAGTACTCTTAGTACAAAATTCAGCACAACTTACTGCATGTCTTTCAGCTTTTTCCTCATTTTTTTAAAGATAACCTATTGAAATTGATATATTTTTTAATCTATTTTTTACAGTGACAGATAATCAGGAACACAAGATAGCTTGACTGTTGTTTATATATTTATTATTTTTATTGTCAGTATTGTTAATACCATGTATATAGATGATGTGTATGCATGTATGTGCTTGTGCTTGTGCACAAATGCACACTTTTGTGCTTGTGTGAATGTTTGTGTGCATGTTTGCATGCATGTGTGAGTGTATGTGTGTGCACATGTTTCACAGGTTAGAGGACAACTTTGTAGATTCAGTTCTTTCCTTCCTTTACTTGGGATGTGAGAGTGGAACGCAGGCCAACAAGTTTGTGCAGTTTACTGGCTGAGACTTCTTCCTCTCCCAGTGCTTGACTTTTCCCACATTCATTACATTCTCTTGCTTTAAATTGATTGTGGACATTGCACTGTCTTTGAACACAATACATGAAGATTGAGTAAATTTTCTAAAAAGATGGAATCTTTGGGATGCAGAAATGAGAAGAAAATTTGCTACAGAGAAATATGTTAAAGTGGCCAATAATTTTCCACAAAAAGTTGGAATGAGTTCACAGAAAATGACAACAGCGGTCTCAGAAAGCTATGTTTTGGACCCTGTGATATTGGAGAACATGGAATGGAGAAGTAGAGAATGGTTACAATGGAATCAGAGAGTGAGAGACACAGAAACAAGAAAGGCAAGGTGTAATCACTGAACAGAAGCTGTAGAGGGCGCCTTCCTTTGATAAAGATGGAAGATGGTACTTAACAGAACCAGAGCTCTTCCATACAGAAGCAAAAAAGGAGCAGAAAAATGAAAGATCGTGAAACCAAATTATTCAAATTCCAACTCCTAAAGATCTGAAGTGGCTTCATTAATACAGTTTAAACTCATAATATCCCTTTTTCATTTCATTTCTTTTCTTTTTAATCAAAAATGGGAAACAAAGCTTAATGGCTTTGCTATCTATCATTCATTTTTGCAAGCTGTGCTTATGTACTTCAAAGAAGTCTGTAAATCTAGCATGTTTTTCTCTGAAAATGCTATAATCAAAATTATAATATCATTGGCCAAAGATAAATTTTTAAGGAAAGAAATAATCAGATAAAATAATTTGGTCAAAAACTAGGGAAAAGTACAAATAGTTAACTGAAGCTTCACATGAGCAAATTCCCTCTGTAATAAAGAATTAACTAATTCTTAGATATGTAAGAGTTGAGTGACATATGTACTGTAAAAGAAATTTCAAAAAAATTATTTGTAAAGTCATTTAATGGTGTTAATGTCACATGTGTATACACACACATGCAATCAATTGTAAATGCATTTCACATACAAAAATTATCTTTTTTTCTTGTTACAAAAAGATAAATTCTTCACTTTAGAGTTTTATTAGTAGAGCAATATATTTAATTAACTTCTATTTATTTTTTTAATTTTTTAATTAATTAATTTATTTTTATTTATTACAGTTTTTTTTACACTTTGTACCCCAGCTGTACAAAGTAGCCCTCTCTTTGGTCTTCTCCCAGTCCCACCCTCCCTTTCTTCTTTACTCCTCCTTTGCCCCTCCCCAGTCCAAGGGAGGATCTTCCTTCCCTTCTATCTGAACCTAGCCTATCAAGTCTCATAGATAACTGGCTGCATTGTCTTCCTGTGTGGCCTGGCAAGGCTGCTCCCCTCAGAGGGAGGTGATCAAAGAGCTAGCAACTGAGTTTATGTCAGAGACAGTCCATGTTCCCCTTACTAGGATCCCAATTGGAGACTGAGTCTATGGCTATATCTGAGCAGTGGTTCTAGGTTATATCCATGCATGGCCCTTGGTTGGAGTATCAGTCCAAGAAAAGACCCCTGTGCCCAGATATTTTGGTTCTGTTGCTCTCCTTGTGGAGATCCTGTATTCTCCAAATCTTACTAACTCCTCCTTCTTTCATATGATTCCCTGCACTCTGCCCAAAGTTTGGTTATGAGTCTCAGAAGCAAATCAAACAGACCCTGAGATTTTATCTTACACTAATCAGAATGGCTAAGATAAAAAACTCAAGTGACAATACATGCTGGAGATGATGTGGAGAAAGGAGAACCTTCCTTCATTGATGGTAGGAATGTAAACTTGTACACTCACTTTGGAAATCAGTCTGCCACTTTCTCATTTAGGAATAGCACTTCCTCAAGATGCAGCTATACCACTCCTAAACATATGTCCAAAATATGCTCAAGTACACAACAAGGATGTTTGCTTAACCATGCTCCTAGCAGCTTTATTCATAATAACCAGAAGCTGTAAACAACCCAGATGCCCCTCAATTTAGGAATAGATACAGAAATTGTACATTTACACAATGAAATACTATTCAGCAATTAACAGCAAGGAAATCATGAAATCTGCAGGGAAATGGTGAGATTTAGAAAAGATCATCCTGAGTGAGGTAACCCAGAATCAGAAAGACACACATGATATTTATTCACTTATAAGTGGATATTAGACATATAATATAGGATAAACATACTAAAATGTGAACATGTTAGTAAGCTAAGCCAGAAGGAGGACCCTGGGTAAGATGATCAATCCTCACTCAGAAAGGCAAATGGGACTGACATAGGAAGAGGGAGAAAACAGGGAACAAGACAGGAGCCTACCACAGAGGGCCTCTGAAAGACTACCCAGAAGTATATCAAAGCAGATGCTGAGACTAATAACCAAACTTTGGGCAGAGTGCAGGGAATCTTAGGAAAGTACAGAGAGATATTAACACCTGGAGAAGGCAGGAGCTCCACAAGGAAAGCAAGAGAAACAAAAAAATCTGGGCACAGGGGTCTTCTCTGAGACTGATTCTCCAAACAAGGACCATTCCTGGATATAACCTAGAACCCCTGCTCAGATGCAGCCCTAGGCAGCTGGTCAGCATCTGCTTCAACACCCTAATGGGTAGAGTCTTTCAGAAGCCCTCTGTGGTAGGCTCCTGTCCTGTTCCTTGTCTTCTCCTACTTCTAATGTCTGTCCTGTTTGTCCTTCTGAATGAGGACTCAACAACTTTTTTAAGGTCTTCCTCCTTTCTTATCTTCTTCAGGTGTACAGATTTTAGTATGTTTATCCTATATTATATGTCTAATATCCACTTACAAGTCAGTATATAGCATGTGTGTCTTTCTGTTCTGGGTTACCTTACTCAGGATGATCTTTTCTAAATCTCACCATTTCCTTGCAGATTTCATGAATTCCTCGCTTTTAATTGCTGACTAGCATTCCATTGTGTAAATGTACCACAATTTCTGTATCCAGTCTTATGTTGAGGCACATCTGGGTTGTTTCCAGATTCTGGCTATTACGAATAAAGCTGCTAAGAACATGGTTGAACAAATGTTCTTGTATACGTGGGCTAACATTAAGTATTATGTTTTAAATTTTTGACTGCCAAAGGCAGTTTTGATTGATTTACACATCTAGTAAATTGATTCTTTCAATGATTCTGAATATAAAAAGTAAAGTGTAAATTATACTCACTATATTGGGATCATAATTTATCTACCTAAGATAACACCTAAATTCCCAATATATATTTCCCCAGCCTATGCTGGTGTCTCTAACCCTGAGGAAATACATTTCCTCCTGCTGCTTTTCTGCTTTCCTCACTATGAAGCTAACATCTATCTGTGAGTTAAAAACTCACCTTCTTTCTGAAAAAAAGAAAAAATCCATATAGTCTACGTCCATCTATTCATCAACTCATATTCTTATGTGACACTTTACAGTGAATCATTTATAGTCCCAAATTCATCTTATAGTTATTAATTTTTAAAAATCTCTGTGTATGATTTCTGGTGTAGCTCAGTTGACAGGATGTTTTCTAGCATGTGCAAAGCCCTGGGCCTTATCTAAACAACTGCATGAAACCTGTGTACTGGTGCAGGAATGTAATCTCTGCTCTGGGGACGTAGAAGGGGGAAATCAGGTTTTCCTTGGCTATATAACCTGCAGCCAGCCTGGTTTACGTGAGACAGTGCCATTATATATATATATATATATATATATATATATATATATATACACACATATATATCATTATAATGACATATATGCCATTATATCATTATAATGATATAATATATATATATATATATATATATATATATATATATATATATATATACACATATATATCATTATAATGACATATATGCCATTATATCATTATAATGATATAATATATATATATATACATATGTACATACATATATGTACATAAAATTCAAAGTACATAAAATTCAAACAAAAATAAAATAATTCAAATGTAGAAGAATTTTAATCCAGCAACATGGTTCCTCTGGTAATGGATCACTGCAAAGACTTTCTAGATTTTTTTGATCAGGCTGGAATCAGACGCACACTGGAGTACAGTATGATCTGTCTGGAATACTGACACACCATTAGTATACCTTTAATTCCAAACAGTATAGGTATACTTAGTTTAAAGAAGAAAGCCTCCATGTTTGAAAGTAATGTCTAATTGAGGAGCAGACAAAGTTACAAATTAGAGAAAGATTTGTTTTGACAGAATGAATCAGAGATAGCTATACCCAACTCTCATATGAACAGGACAAGAAAGAGATGCTACATAAGAGCAGCACACAAAAAGAGAGAAAATAAATAATAATAATAATAATAATAAATTTGGGGGCGGAGCCAAGATGGCGACTGGCACACACAGTTTCTGAGCAGTGGAATACCTAACCTTCTGAGTTGGTGAATGGAAGGACCTCTAACCCAGGAAAACAATTGTGAGGCTTTCTAAACAACAGGGAACATCGCAGGAGGTCAAAACTTTGGTCACGGGTCACCCGGGGACTTGTTTGGGGAAGGAGAGAAACGATCCTTTGATCTCGTGGCACTCCCCTCCCCCAGACCTCCTTCCTCCTTGGCACAGCAGCACTGTGGACTCCTCTTTCTCAGTGCAGACCTAACTGCCTGGGGACTACAGCCGCTGAGGCGGAGCTCCAAGCCCTTTAGCAGCAAAGGACAGCAGTACATGTCCTGGAGTCCCAGATCGGCTTGGTGGCTGCACCATCCTCCCAGGGCCCGAGTCTGCTAGACGCCATACTAGCTCCTCAGGATCACCATCACAGACGGTATGGCCTGCCTAATCCCACAATGACAGAGAATATGCTATATACTCACCAAAACCAGGCAGAAAGGTCATACAAGCTAGATACACCAGGCACTGGGCCTCCCAAGCTTGGAGAGCAGAGTGAAGAGACCCCAGAACTACCCAGAAAGCATCGGGACTAGCGACCCAGTCTCCAGTTACAGCAGGACTTGGCGGCAGAGCAGAGCTGAGCTGGCGGGGCACAACAGCCCCCCAATTTAAGACTAACCAGGGCCAAACCAGAGAACAGAGAGAGCCTGGTTATGCCGATCCCTACTGATGTGACCACCCTGAAATCTCCAGCTGCAGCAAGACCTCAGAACCTGGCAGTGACAGCAGCACAGAACAGGCGGGGCACAACAAAGAAGCAGGGACAAACCAGAGAGCAGAGACTCCGGATACCCCGATCTCTGCCAAGTGACCTCCCTGTAAGTAAGTGCACCCTTGAGAATCAGCAGATCCCCAGATCCTGGGTCCTTCTGAAACAGAAGCCAGGCATCAAACCGCCTCCCACCCACATACCCACTTTGGGAAACAGAGGGGCACTAGGGACATTGAAGTTCCTGCCCTGTGGGTCTAATTGAGGAGTTAAGGCAGTTAATGCCAGAAATTGTGCCACAATCATCACTAGCGCCTGCGACATATACAGTGCAGAGTCCCTCCCACACACTCAAGGGCTCAACATTAGCCATCACTCTGTCCCTCGAGACACACGTCCATGCACACTTACACACACACACACACACACACACACACACACACACA
>REGO01000080.1:6042631-6079430 GCA_010120015.1 Rhombomys opimus | reverse complement strand
GGGACATAACCACAGACACTGAGGAAATCCAAACAATTATTAGGTCATACTACAAAAGCCTATATGCCACAAAATTTGAAAATCTAAATGAAATGGATAATTTTCTTGACAGATTCCATCTACCAAAACTAAGTCAAGATCAGGTAGAAAGACTGAATAGCCCTATATCCCCCAAGGAAATTGAAGCAGTCATTAACAGTCTCCCCTTCAGAAAAAGTCCGGGGCCAGATGGCTTCAGCATAGAATTCTACAAGACCTTCAAAGAAGTGCTAACACCAATTCTCCTCAAACTATTCCACAAAACAGAAACAGAAGGAACACAACCAAACTCATTCTATGAAGCCACAGTCACCTTGATACCTAAACCACACAAAGATCCAACAAAAAAAAGAGAACTTCAGACCTATCTCTCTTATGAACATTGATGCAAAAATACTCAATAAAAAACTTGCAAACTGAATCTAAGAACATATCAAAGATATCATCCACCATGACCAAGTAGGCTTCATCCCAGGCATGCAAGGGTCGTTCCACATGGAAGACCCAGAAATAAACCCACACACCTATGAATACTCAATATTCAATCCATTCAATGGAAAAAAAGACAGCATCTTCAACAAATAGTGGTGGACCAACTGGATGTCTACATGCAGAAAAATGAAAATTGATCCATACTTATCACCCTGCACAAAACTAAAGTCAAAGTGGATCAAGGACCTCAACATAAAACCAGATACTCTAAATCAGTTGGAAAAAAAGTGAGGAACAGCCTAGAACTCATTGGCACAGGAGACAACTTCCTGAAAAGAACACCAACAGCACAGACTCTAAGAGCAACACTCAATAAATAGGACCTCATGAAACTGAACCCCTTCTGTAAAGCAAAAGACACTGTCATCAAAACAAAACGACAGCCTACAGATTGGGAAATAATCTTCACCAACCCTTTATCTGACAGAGGGCTAATATCCAGTATATATAAAGAACTAAAGAAGCAGAAAAGCAACAAACCAAGTAATCCCATTAAAAAATGGGGAACAGAGCTAAACAGAATTCTTAAAAGAGGAACATCAAATGGCAGAGAAACACTTAAAGAAATGCTCAACCTCATTAGCCATTAGGGAAATACGAATCAAAACGACCGTGAGATTTCACCTTACACCCATCAGAATGACCAAGATGAAAAACTCAAGTGATAACACATGCTGGAGAGGTTGTGGAGAAAGGGGAACCCTCCTCCATTGCTGGTGGGAATGTAAACTGGTACAACCATTTTGGAAGTCAATCTGGTGCTTTCTCAGACATTTAGGAATAGTGCTACCTCAAGACCCAGCTATACTACTCCTAGGTATATACCCAAAATTTGCTCAAGTATACAACAAGGACATTTGTTCAACCATGTTTGTGGCAGCTTTATTTTTAATAGCCAGAACTTGGAAACAACCCAGAAGCCCATCAATGGAGGAATGGATACATAAATTGTGGTATTTTTACACAATGGAATACTACTCAGCAATCAAAAAGGAGGAAATCATGAAATGTGCAGGCAAGTGGTGGGATCTAGAAAAGATCATTCTGAGTGAAGTATCCAGAAGGAGAAAGACAAACATGGTATATACTCGCTTATATAGACCTACAAGATATGATAAACATAATGAAATCTACACACCTAAAGAAGATAATCAAGAAAGTGGACATGGGTGAAGATGATCGATCCTCATTTAGAAAGACAAATTGGATGTGCATTTAAGGTATGACAGGAATCTACAGCAAAAGGCATTTGAAAGATTCTACCTAGCAGTGTTTCAAAGCAGACACTAAGACTCATAACCAAACCCTTGGCAGAGTGCAGGGAATCATATGTAAAAAGGGGAGTTAGTATGATATGGAAAGGATAGGAGCTCTACAAGGTCCAAATATATCCAGGCACAGGGTCTTTTCTCAGACTGACACTCAACCAAGGACCATCTATGGATATAACCTAGAACTTCTGCTCTGATGTGGCCTGTGGTAGCTCAGTAACCAAATAGTTTTCCAAAGTAAGGGGAACAAGGACTATTTCTAACAGGATCTCAAGGTCAGGCTCCTTGACTCCCCCCCCGCCTCCCCAGGGGAGGAGCAGTCCTTTTAGGTCACAGAGAAGGACTCTACAGTCAGCCCTGAAGATACCTGATAAAACAGGTTCAAATGAAGGGGGAGGAGGTCCTTCCTTATCAGTGGACTTGGAAAGGGGCAGGAAGGAGACCAGGGAGGGAGTGTGGGGTTGGGGAGGGAATGTGGGAGCGGGAAACAACGGGGACACAGAGTTAACAATATGTAACTGAAAAGAAAAAGTTAAAAATAATAATAATAAAAAGAGTTGTAACCACTTTTCTTACAGGGACAGTTTTACAGAGACAAGTTTCAGAGAGAACAAGATAGAAACAGATGAAGACACAACAGCCCGAGAATAGTACCCAGTGTGGTTGGGAAAAAAAATATTGGTTGGAGAAGTAGAAAGTCTTAAAATTTTGCAGAAAGCAGAGAACATCTGACAAAAATATCACAGAGAACAAGACATCTGACAGAAAGCTGCAAAGGAGAAATTCACCTGTGATCATCTGCTGAGGAAACATCATTTCTTAGACCTTATCTGGAAGCCCGAAGACACTAGGAAGACTGGAGATCAGGAGCCTCGGAGAAAGTGAATCTAGTAAGCCACACCAAAAATACAATTTTAATTATATAGACAGAATTCCTGTATTAAGAAAACAAATTCGGGCTGGAGAGATGGCTCAGTGGTTAAGAGCACTGTCTGCTCTTCCAAAGGTCATGAGTTCAATTCCCAGCAACCACATGGTGGCTCACAACCATCTATAATGTGAACTGATTCCCTCTTCTGGCAGGTGTAAATGCAGATAGAACACTCATATACATAAAATAAATAAATCTTTATAAAAAAATTCATTTCAGATCCCTTAAAATCCATTTCAGATCCCTTAAGAGCAAAAGTAGGACTTCAGAGGGTAGAAATGTTAGTTGAAAAAGCCATCATGGTGCTTATTGCAACTGTGACCATTGGAGTAAACACTTCCTTACCTTCAATTGCAATCATTATGTAGTTCTTTTAAAGAACTGAAAAATAACTGTACAACAAAAGAAGTTGTACAACAAGAAAAATTAGCTATAATAGCACCAAGGCTTAAAAGAAGAAAACAGGAAGATTTTTAATTGTAATCCTACGGTACCTAATAAAATTGAGAATTAAGATAATCAAATATGAAATCTTTTGGTTAAATGATTGATGAATAATTGACATTATGTATAAATCTAGCAGAATAACACAAGGCTTTTAGCCAGTCTGTCCTAGATGATCTCTGTGTCATTTAACAGCTGAGGTGGTCTTTAGACAAACATCAATATGTCCTCTGTGTGACTGAGTAAGTTTAATAGTTTTATAAAGCACCAAATTTAAGTTTCATTCTTTGGAAATCTCTCATACTATGGGTCCTGTGGGTAATTTTTTTAATTTATCACCTTTACAATCTTGATCAACAAAGAATAATTTCATAATTCATCATACACTGGTTCATTTACTGTGGTGTTTTGTTTTGTTTTGTCTCATTTAGTCATTATTACGCTGTAAACAAACACCCAAGTTCTTTGCTGTTAGGTTCTGCTGTTCACATCTGTGGCAAACTGTTTAATAAAATCTATGGCTCTCCATCACGAATACCTTCTTCTTTCATTTTTCCTTATTTTTCTCACTCTTGGAATTCCTCCTGAGCAATGACTGCATTGCTCATCTTTGTTCACGCTATTTTAGTTAGGGTGTTTATTGCTGTGATAAAATACCATGGCCAAAATGCAAGTGGGTGAAGAAAGGATTTATTTATCCTCTTACCCTCATACATAGGTGTACGGGGAATATGTTTGACTGTGTTAGGGATTTAAAAAAAATCTTATTTCATGCTTCATAACAGGTTGTGCGTGGATCTTTATAAAAGTGGGTGGAGTACTACACTGTTAAAAGATTGCTAGGTGCATTTGTGTGTGTATAACTACATACAACTAAATTTACTGGGCTGGCAACTTCATTTCTAAAAGGGAGATGCTTGTTTAGTCCAAGTCAAGTGGATTCACAGCTTACAAACTGTTACCTATGCTTGCTTGCTCCAAAAAGACTAACTGCTTATGTTTATTACCATGTATTGAGGCTTATACTGCATGCATGATAAATTCATTAGATGGATGTGTCAGTATACAGAGTAAGTGATAAACATCTAGTTATTTAAATGTGGCAAGTATGGGGTCAATAATACAATGTGTCAGTAAATAATTACAAAAATTCTTATATTCTTTTCCTATGCAATGACATCTTACTTTTGTCTTTTACCTTTATTCAAAAGAGAAAATATTATTTTTATTCATATTTAATTTATATGCATTGTCCTTCACAGGTTCTCAAGCATTCTTCTCTTATTGACAACAGCATTATAATTACTAATATCCTTCTCATTATCATTTGCTGTATTCTTTTTCATTTTCAAGCATATGTAGTTTGGTTTTTTTTTGGGGGGGGAATATCAAATTTAAAAAGAACTAAAGAGAAGAAACAGCCCTGGAGAGATTTGAAAGTTTTTGTTAAAATTATTTTCTTAAAAATGAGAATTGCTTAACTTATTTGTGCTCTGGAAGAAACAGGCTGGTGGAGGGGGGCAGACTGGTTTTTACACACATATATGCATTAAGATTCCTTGGACATTAGCCTTGCAAGATGAAGGGCAGAATAGTCATGAAAACATCATTCTCTAGAAAGGCACATCTCTTTCCCTTTTTATATTTTGTCAAAAAATGAGGCCAGGGAAATATTTAAATATTTTGAGTGTTTATCAGGTTAAATCTCCTCATGCTCACTTTTTTATAGACTCTACCTAAAACAGAAACAATGAAAAAGAAAATGAACAATTTGGACAACTAACCCAGGGTGTTTTTGAAAGCAGGAGAGGTAAGTACAAAATCTACAAAGTAAAGATATCTCATGAATTACAAGTTGCTGTCCTGCTTGCAGATGGCCATTTACTTTTAGTAAAGTATGGTTCATTTTGGTACTATTAAAAGCCATTTCCATGGAGTATTTCTGTGTAACTTAGAATGAAACATAAGCCCAAATATATATATACAAATATATCAAAAGACTACAAAGACCCTTTTCAAAGACCCCCCTTGAAAACATTCTTGAAAAAAACAACAAAAAAAATGGGGGAGGAGTAGTTAAAGAAATGGAATCCAACATCATTTCTTGGGAATTCAGCTCTCACAGGTGAGTCCTTGAGTTTGATAACCTTCCTCTCAAAAGCACTTCCATTCACTATTTCTTAACAGAGCTTTAAACATTAAATCACCTTTAAAATTCCTTTGCAAAAATTACAGCTAAAATAAATAGGTTTTAGAACTGGTGAAGTGATAGTGTTGATTTCAGACCATCTATAGCTGTCTAAGCATTAGCTCAGTCCCACAGAGATGAAAATAGTAGCAACATTTCAACCATAAAAGAAGTTTGGATTTCTCACAAGGAAATAAGAAAACTTTTCATAAGCCATCACTTATTTTTATATGGGTTCTGTTCTAGTTGAACTGTTTGCTCCCTATACTAGATTATCTGTATTATTCTATCATGTTATGCATACAGTAAAAGAAAAGAAATTTCCTGGGTGGTTTTAGAATAAAGATGAAAGCATAAACACCCCAAAATATTTTGACTTTTTACATAATGCTATCTATCTATCTTTCTATCTATCTATCTATCTATCTATCTATCTATCTATCTATCTATCACCTATCTGCATCTATCCATTCATCCATTTATATATATATATATATATATGCTTATGCATCATCTATCTGTCTGTAAGCATCATCTATCTGCCATCTCTCTATCATCTATCTATCTATCTATCTATCTATCTATCTATCTATCTATCTACCTTTAAAGTGCTGATTTCATGATACCATCAAAATTCCACAGTTAGAGCCAGCATTTTGGCTCAGTCTATAAAGCATCTGCTTTCACACCTGATGACCTTAGTTTGAGAGAATTGACTCCCACATATTGTCCTTTGACCTCCACATACATGCACATGCATTCTCTCTCTCTCTCTCTCTCTCTCTCTCTCTCTCTCTCTCTCTCTCTCTCTCTTTCTCTCTCTCACACACACACAAGAAAAACATAATATAATAAAATTTAAAAATCTTTGCTAGCTAAGCAAATGAATTTATGCATCACATTTTCCAAAAATAGAAAAGTCTCATTTAAGCATTCTAATTGATGACAATCTATTCATTATCAGTTCCTTTATATAGAAATTACACCGTGGAAGAAAGACCTCCAAAAGACACTCTGTATGAGAGCTAATAATATTTAGAATTTCTTCCCGCTTCATCTAATAATAACACAAAGATTTTGACTGTGACATCACCTTTAGAAAACAAGAGTAGATATTCCTGTGGTACAGTAAGTAACATGTATGCCAGATGGTCATGCATGCTTCTGGAAGTGAATATAACCCAGACATCTGAACTCCTCTCTAGAGCATACAAATGTTTAGTCCTCCTTAGTAGATGCATGAAACTAGGAGGCTCCCAAGGATCACTTTAGTGAAAATATGCATACGACACAGAGGTCAGCACTGTCCATGTTATCAGCAAGTTGTTTCTTTATGAAAATGAACACTTCCACTAAATACTCATGACAGAAGGCTGATATTATGTTGGTGTAGAGGATATCTGTGACGTGTTGCTCAACAGATACCTGAGACTTGACCATTTATAAAGCATAAAAATTCAAGCTCATGGTGACAACATGTCACAAACCAGTTTTTGTGGATCCAGGGTGGGTGATGTGTACTCTAGTCTCCAGCAGGGAACTATGATACATTTTAATAGCATTCATCCAATTATGAAGGGAGAGATCCCATGAGGTAAACCTGCACCCAGGCCCCTTCTCCTGAAACCGTTACTTTGAGAATGAAACTTCCAGTTTATATATATATATATATATATATATATATATATATATATATTTATTTATTTATTTATTTATTTATTAATCAATTCACTATACATATTGGTCATAGGCCCCTCCCTCCTTTCCTCCCAGTCCCACACTCCTTCCTGCACCACCCCACCCTATTCTTCATAATAGGGGCAGCCACTACCCAGCACCCAGCTCATCTCTTCTCATGAGGACTGAGTTTCACTTCCTCCCCTGTGGCCTGGTAGGGCAATCCCATCTGGAGAAAATGGTCAAAACCAAGCAACAGAGTCCATGTCAGAGATATCTCCCACTCCCTTAACTAGCAGACCCACATGAAGCCTAAGATACCCATCAGCTACTTATAAGTAGAGGGCCTAGATCCAGACCAGGCATTATCCTTGGCTGGTGCTTCAGACTCGACAGGCCCTTTTGGGACCAGGTTGTTTGGTTCTGATGGTCTTCTGGTGTAGTTATTGTCATCTCTATGTCCATTTATTCTTTTCCTCTCTTTTGCAGTAGACTCCAAAGTTTATCTGTAAAATCTTTAAGCCTAAGCTAGAAGCATTTCAACATCAAAGAAAAATCAGATAGAATTAAAACCACTGCATACAATTCAAACCACAACAGCAGAGAAATCAAATGTGTGACATAAAAATAATATAACAAAGTAGAAAACAATAAGTGTGCAACATTTATATGTTTATCTAATTAAACAGGAGATATTATTTTGATATACTATGCTGAATACATTAGTACTCAATTAAAACATGAACTTCAGCAGAGATATTATGACAAATAAGATCCAAGGCACATAGTACACAACAATAATTAAAGTTCTATCAAATGAAAAGTAAGACCCTGAATTCTGGAAGGATTATATAGCTTATGAGAATATAAAAAAATATCCAGTGATATAAAATGTTGCTAAGGTATCAATCTGAAACTTTGAGAAAGTATGTACTAGGTAGTCAGCATGGGAAGAAAGAGACACATAAAACAGTTGTAGCTAGTGTCAGACACCCTCAGACACCTTGTCTCCCTGTGACAAATATATGAAGCAGGTTCACTGATGTGAAAAAAGTTAGTCTCCTAAAGTAATTACAGAAATTAAGTGTGTAAAATTTCACTTTACAGGGCAGCATGGTCCTGGATATTTTTCTGATAGAACCTTCATATACCAATGAAATGGCATTTAGTCATATTGCTTTCCTTCAAGAAGTTCCTTGTCTCAGGGCTTTCTCATAAAGGAAGTATCAGATAAACTCTTGCCAACCAAGTTGATTCCAAACTATTTCTTAGATTCTCCATTTTTAATTAAATTTTTATTTTTATATTAATTATATTTTATTTACTTTTTATCCCAGCTGTAGCCCTATCCTTCATTCTCTCCCAATTCTACCCTCCCTCATCTCCTCCCTGCCCCTCTCCAAGTCCACTGATTGAGGAGGTCTTCCTCCCCTTCTGTCTGACCTTAGTGTATGAGGTCTCTTCAGGACTGGCTGCAACATCCTCCTGTGTGGCCTGGCAAGGCTGCTCCTCATTCGGGGGAGGGAAGGTCAAAAAACATGCATGGATATAACCTAGAACCCCTGCTCAGATGAACTCAGTAGATTATCCATTTTTAAAATGGTGTTTGCTCTATAATTACATTGAGTTAATCTGGATGCTTCTGGAAATATTTTTATTTTAAAATTTAACTCATTACCAATGTTAGTTTCATCTCTGACTTCATATTCCCACAAAAATAACATGACTATAGTTTCCAGAAATTAAGACATATGCACATATGTCTTAATTTACGGGTGGCCATTTTCCTACTTAATCCATAGAAAATCAATTTAACTCAGAGGGAAATCACATCTCCTTTTTGTTACTTCATATTTTCTCACTGATTGAAATAAATATAATGAATCCTGCATTCAGAAGAATCATTTGTCAAGCCCACATTCTCTGAAAGAGCAGGAAGTGCTCTTAAACATGAGCCTTCTCTCTAGATCCACAGTTATGTTTTCCTCACTGCACATGTGAGTCCTACATAGTAACAGGTTTCGGCATGGCACTTTCATACATGTATACTTAAAATATTTTTATTATATTATTTCCCATCACTCTATCTTGTTCCCACTAACTTCTGCTGATTCTCTTCGAATGAGACATTCTTCTTACTACTCTCATATTTTTCCTTTTTTATTCTTTTTTATAATCCATCATATTTTATTGATATTTTTACAGCTCCTCAGTAATGGTTTATATTTTTGTATGTTTGCTTGTTTTTCAGTGGTTACACCATTAAAGAAAATGTGTCTGCTTCCCTCAAAGACCCTTAACCTACTTGTAGATACTTGAAGAGGTGGAATCTCAAAACTTTGGCGTTAACTACATTTATTGGCTTATAAATCCCCTGGAAGGCTTATGCATTCGTAGGTACCTGTGGCATAGAATTGACAGACCCAAGCATTTGAAGGTTATGTGGTTATGGTCTAATTTGCTTTTCTGTTACTTTAACAAAACCAAATTGAGGGAAGAAATTTATTTTAGCTTATAAGTTATTTTATTTCGTTAAGGAAAACCAAGGAAGTAACAGAAAGCAAGGGCTTGAAACATAAACCAATGGATGAATGCTACTCGCTGCCACTGGACTTTTCACCTACTTTTTATATACAACCCAGACCTATTTGCTTTGGGATAGAACTGCAATCAAGAAAATTACTCAGACATGACAACAGGTCAGTTTGATCTGGCCAAGGCTCCCTCTTCTGGGTGTGTCAAACTGATTGCTGAAGCTAACTATGGCAGCTAGTAAACACAACTGCTCTAAAATTAAGAATGTAGCACAATGTCATTCTCCAAGTCTGATTCCAACTCATTCTACCTTTTCATTCTCTAGTGCTCATATTCCTTCCACCTTCTCTTCCTCAAGCTTTCTTAAACCTTGGAGAAGCTGGAATAGATGCCTCTTTCATGGTTGAGAAGTCATCAGCACCTTGTTCTCAGGACTATTGCCAGTTACAAATCACTGCAGTTATCAGTGCCCACTGTGAAACAGAGTTTTGCTAACAAGAGCTGACAGCGGCAGTAATATATTAATTTAAAAATAGTTATTTAAAAGATAAATTAATAGTCCCATCATGTCCATTCAACAAAACAACAGTAGCTTCCCCATTAAGATTTATGGCCACCTCAGCGACAGGGTTCTGACATATTTTACAGTACCGGATCTACATTTGATCTTGTCGAGTGGGGTCTACATGTAATCAGAAAGTGATTGTTTACCTCCATTACTTGACTGTCATTATTTCAAGAGTGAGAAGTTTTTAAGTAGTCCATCTTATTTTGTGTGTATATGTGAAACATGAATGCACATCACATGTGGTGCTAAAGCCTCTGGCCAGAAGAGGGTTTTGGACTCAGTGGTGGAAGTTGAATTGGATACTTCCCAAAAGAGCAACAAGTGCTCATAAGAGCCAATCCATCTTTCCAATCACAGTGGGTATTTCTTATCTGGGCGTTTCAGAATATCACATGCATGTTCCAAAGCTGAGTTAGGATTTGGATGATCATCCTATCCCAGCAGATTGCATAGTATCCCCATGCAGCACCATGAGCTCTCACCAGCAAAAAAGATTTTTATCTTTATTCTAGATTATTTTCTCCACATTTTAGCCAAAGTACATAATCTCTTCCTCTTTAGAATCTCAGCATCTAGTTCTGCTGGACAACTGTGCTAGTTTTATTTCTGTTACTGTGATAAAGACCCTAACAAAAATGCAATTTAAGATATAAATAAGATTGCTCATCTTACAAATTTCAAGTTTGATACTACCATGGCAGAGAAGTCAGAATGTCAAGAGTTTGAAGAGGATAATTATATCACATCCACCTATAATCTAAAGCCAAGAAAAAAAAAATGCAGCAGACTTGCTTTCTTGTTTGCTTTCTCTTCTCTTATATGGTTCAGGACAACCTGCCTAGGAATGATGTTACTCAAAGTGGGCTGGATCATCCCACATTAATAAAATTAAAAAACAATTCCCATACGTGCCAGCATGTCAACCTAATATTAGCAACCCCTAATTGAGATTCTCTTTCCATGTTATTGTAAATTGTGTCAATTTGACAACAGAAAATAACTGTCACAGCATCCAACAGTAGTGGCAATAGCCTATGATATTTTGGGTCTCAGCATCTTCCCTAGGACCAACTACTCACACAGAGGTAGGTTAACCCTGACACAAACATTTTTATTTAGTAAGTAATGGCTTTTGATAACAACTTTATCTACATACATGAAGTATTTTCATTTAAAATTCTTTTGTTGTCATTTAGAAATTTTATTTTTTAGTTAGTTTAACTACTATCAGATTTCTTTACATCTTTTTCATACATCTTTAGTTTTACTTGATCCTAGCTCTACCTACTCCCCTACCCCACATCCCTGACCCATTCTCTGCTTAAACCTTACCGTCCCTAATGTTGCCCTCCACTTTCATATCACATGCATTTCATTTCTAAAGCCTCTTTCTCGTCATCTCATGGCTCATTTCCTGTAACTAGTTTTCTACATATTCGTTTCCATGTAAACATGTTTTTTTTCCTTAAAGATTATATATTCTTAGTATGATCCAACATGTATAAGTTGTTAAATGGAGTTACCTAGCCATCATACACTAAGTTTGGAAAACTGTCAAGTGTCTTCATTGACTCTGTAGTCTATTTCCCTAGATATCTACCTTGAAAGATGCATTGAATATATTTTTTGCAATTTTAATTTAATTATAATATTTCTCCCTTCTTTTTTTTCCCTCCAAAAACTCCCATATACCATTTTCTTCTCTTCATTAAATTCATGGTCTCTTTTTTCCTAATTGTTATTATATGTATACATACATACACACACACATATATGTTCGTAACTATAACCTATTGAGTCTATATAATGTAACCTGTGTGTATGTTTTCAGGATTGACTGTTTGGCACTGGACAGGTAATTGATGTGTTCTTCCCTGGGGAGAGCCAAACCTCCCATTCTTAGTTTTACTCAGTTGCCTATAGTTCCTTGCGTAGGACTGAGACCTTATGGGCTTATGCCCTTCCAGTTTGGTCTATTTATTGGTGTTGTCATTGTTCAGCTCACATTTGGGGAGTCACATTGGTGAGAATTTATGTTTGTAGCTTCCGATATTACTAAGAGACACAATCTCATAACACATTCTCGATCCACTGGCCCGTACAGTCTCCACACCTCTCTTCCTCAATGTTCTTCAAGCCTTAGGTAGAGAGTGTTTTAGACATATATATTTTAGGACTGGCTTCCATTTGTTTCCAAGAAAAAATTTTTAGATCCATTGAATATTGTATTTCATTCCCTGTCAAAAACATCCTTTGCCTGTGAAAATCCTTAAAATATCATATAAAAAAGACAAATGATGAAATATGAAAGATTAAGGATGTCAAAAGCAAGAGGCATCCAGTACATTTGAAAAATAGCATACTGGAATGCTTATCTTTCACAGGCCTTCTGGGACAAGAAGCCTATGAATACATACAGAAATTCCTAGAGTTTATGAACAAATTCACAACCTGTGTAAGAAATCCACAGAACTTCTATATTTATGATTGTATAATAATTGAATTTGTCACATTATATACAAGAGAAACTACACACCACTCACAAAAATACTGTAAAAGAAAAGAGAAATGGAGAACAAAAAGGGAGAAAAATGAAGGAGTGCAAACACCCCATCCATTCAAAGGAAGAGGTCCTTTGAAGTCATAGGAAGGCATCACTCAGGGGAAGAACACTGCCTCCCTCCTGATTCCATGACAGGATTAAGGAACAGCAACTTGGATAACTAATATAAGAAGCAGTTTATCTACTGAGATCTCCAAATGAAACAGTACAGATGTTCTTTCAGTAATGTAACAGTAATCCACCAATCATAAAAACCCACCCATTGTACAAACACAACCCATTCATAAAACCTCTCTTTTAGAAAATTACATCATTAATTTTACATTTCTCCTCTGAACATGCAACATAACACAGGGGCTGGAAAATAGTTCAGTTGGCAAAGTTAGTTTTGAGCAAGTCTGATGACCTGAGTTCAATTTCTAGGACTCATATTTTAGAAGGAAAGAACCAACTCCCTCAAGTTGTTTTTACCAACACATATGTGCCATGACCCCTCTGTAAAAACACACCCGCAAACACACAAACACACACACACACACACACACACACACACACTAAATATTATAAATACTTAAGGAGGGCAGATATTTTATTCCTTCAAATAGATAATTATATGTATGTTTTTATAGTATATATGAAGCTTCTTTACTCTCAAGTTTGGAGGAAAATATTTAAAATCAGGCCAACAAGGTGAGGCAAATAATGTCACATTTAGAAACATCTTTAAACCTCAAAAACAAGAATGATAATTAATTTACCATCTATTATGTACAGTATATTACTTTTTATTGAGTATTAATTCTGTGTATAGTGAGGATAAGTCTAAAGAATATACGAAATTTTGAAAATCCTTCCATCAAGGGCTTTGGAATTGTTCATGTATTTAAGGCACAGATATAAGAAACAGGAATAAATTATTTACTATATGAGTAAGGACCAACATCAAATTTGAGTGATGTAATCATAAGCTTTTGATTCTCTTTTATCTAAAATTCTCTCTTAAAAATGATTTAGAGTAGAGTGTCTCTAAAGACAGTCAACATCTATCATTATATAATTGTACTAACAGCAATGGGCTTTGAGATGCTCAGCCATAGCAGGGGATGGGAAATCCAGCAGAAAAAAATGAAACATAGATTAGCTCTGTCTAAAATTTTGGACTCACCCATCTCTAAGTTTGATACTGTTGAGCTAGAGATCATCCTCACTTGTCTCTAAATCTGCTGCTTCTTACAAGAACTCTTCTTTCCCATTATCAAAGTATTTCCAGGGACTCACCTGCAAGAATGATTTCTGTACTGTTTTCTAAGTAATCTGTTAAAAATTTCATCTCTGTCATCATGTCAGATCATGAAAAGATGGTAGCCAGAGTGAGTGTTAGTGCATATTTGTGTGTTTGTGTGTGTTTTCAGGTGTGTGTTACAATGCTAAGAAATATTATTTTTCCTATTATTTGCTATTATGAACAGAAAAATGACAAGTGATGCTTTTTCTAATAACAGGGACTCTGGAACAGTCAATGATTTTTTTAGTATCATTTCGATATTACTGGCATTCATGAAGTCTAAAACTCCTAAGTATGCAGAAAGAAAACAAGCAGGCTGGCTCACTAGAAGGGAATTGCAATTGTCTTTTGATGTAGGTCAAATATGGGATTTTCTTATTATCAGTCTCACATCCCTGCATGATAGAAAAATGGTGACTCATTTTCTCGTAATTAATGCCTAAGTAAATGAATAAATAAATAAATAAATGAGAGAATGAAAGGGACATCCAAGCAAGAGAATATCCAGTCTCTGTTCCTCTCCCTACATAGTTTTCCATGGTCTCGGGGAGATGTATCTCTCCTCTCTGGTATCTGGCCGTGACTCTCCTTCCAGAGGCATCTGAAGGGTGTAAGAGAAAAAAGATGTGAGAAGAATTGAAGGGCTTTTTTTTTCCATCATCATTTCCACTATGTGTGGCTCCCCAGGGCTGCATTTTTCTGTTTCAAAAACAAAAACAAACAAACAAACAAAAAACCTCTCTTGAATAACTAAAGCTACACACTTGTCAGAAGATTCAACCTCTCCAATTTAATCACTCAGTGAAACTCAATACCTCTTTTTTCCCCACACTGTTTGTAAGGTCAAGATGTAGAAAACATTTTTATATATTCAACCCTCAAGGTAAGTTACCATGTATTGGCACAGTACCCCAACACAAAACAATATAAATGACTTATGCATTTTTTAACTATACCCTTTGACCCTACTTGGTTTCCTTGTTTATTTTGAGAATATTTCTGTTACATGTTCCTGATGATATTGGATGGATCTATCTTTCTTGTGTAGTTTGAAAAAAAAATGGAGGCAGAGAAAATAAATAAAATCAGATTATCTAACTTAGAAAGCATAAACAATAAATTCTTTAAAAAGACTAAAGCCCTAATAACATGCAGTCATTTTGCATGTCTAACCTTTCTTTTTAATCAGAGAAAGGTACCTGTTCAGTAATTTACAGTTTTGTTCCCATCTAACTTCTCCCTACCTAGCAGCATAGAAGTGAAGGAAAGACTATAGGTAGGTGTGAAATGGTTATTATCTTACCTAATTTCAATACACCTTAATACAAGCATAGATAAAACCATAGATAAATGAGGTCTGCAGCAAAATGTTTTTAATGAGATTAACACATGAATAAAAACGACTTAGAAAACTGATCTTTCCTTATTTGCTTAACCTGAGGTATCTACTACGGACTGGAAAAAGAAAACTATCAAAACAATAAAAAAGGAAAACTATAAAAACAAAACAAACAAATATATATATATATATATATATATATATATGGGTGCTGGAAAAATGTCCCCAAAGAGCACTGACTGCTCCTCCACAGGACTCAGGTTCCACTCCCAGCCCCTACAAGGCAGCTCACATCCTGTGTAATTCTATGATGATTTCCTTTACATCCTAAGAGACAGACACTTTTGTTGGACCTCATAATTGTATTAATAACAAACCTTGAGTCACTTAAGACCAGACTGACCAGAATCCTGCTGTATATTCAGTCTGCTTAACCTGCCTTTAAATAAATAGTGTAACAACCATAAGTGAGGGTGCATTGAGACCATTAAACTAGATTCCTCGATGGGTAGGAAAAAAGGTACATTTCAGATCAAACTGCCAAGGTTATCTCTTAGTGGGCAGAGAGAACCAAAGCAATTAAAATTTAAGCTGATTGCATATAATAGTGAGTTAGGGTCGGATTCTTTGGTGGATATATGCTGTTTGGATTGATCAAGAACTATATTTCCTTGCTAGAGGGGGTTGTCTTTTGGGGTGAAATAAAAAAGGCTCCTGGTAAGTAGAAACCCTACCTCTTAAACTTCTAAGGAATGTTGAATTTATCAGTTATTATTATTTTTTAACCTGGGTCAGAGTATTTCTGTTTAGGATATTTTAACCAGAATTGCCATTTTTGGAAGGCACACTTTATACTTAACATTCAAGCCTTTTGTTGAAGATACAATATTCTTCTTGATACCTCATTCTGATTGTAGTTTAATGGAGGAGGGCCTCCTTAAAGCTGGTCCTAAGCAGGGGCTCAAGCTCATAGTTGATGATAGGAGACATGAGGAAATTCCACCAGAACCATCTAGCTTATTAACCTTATGGTTATTTCATTAATCCTCACCTTTAAGAACTTAACGAGACAGGGAACACTCATTACAATCAGAAGAATAGAGACCACTGAGTCCTGAGGAAAGGTAGACGTGAACACCACAGAGAGGAATATAATGAGAATCTTAAATTGGAATAACCTTTTAATCCTCTTTTCCTCTTGGCCATTTTAGCTCATATATTAGCAAGAGTCTTCACTGAGGAAGAGACAAGTTTCTCCCCATTTGGTGGGCTACAAGCCAAGGGCCCTTTAATTTTGAAGACCACAGAGTCTAGGGAGGTGAACTCAGTTTGAATTCCTCACAGTGATTCCTGGGTGGCATCTGCCAGCTGGATAGAAGACTGTTTGAGGTAGACACAGACTATGAGCAGAAAGTAAAGTAGGACTATAGATCTCAGATATTATCTAAGAGAATCCACAGCTTCTGTGTTGCTGTTGTCTGTCGATACATTCTTATGTGTTTATCTAACTGTTAGAAGGAAAACAAATGGCTATTAAAGGGGTTAAGGATGGCCCAGAATAATTTGTCTTAGAAACAGCAAAATTCCAATTTCTGATTTAATACAAGTTTCAGTCAACTGTCCTTTGCATGTATAGCTTCTTTCCAGAAACTTTTGTTTACATGTTTTTCTACACTGTTTGGAAAGATTTCAATGTCTTACTAGGAATAACGCTTCCTCAAGATCCAGCCTTACCACTCCTAGGCATATATCCAAAAGAGGCTCAAGTACACAATACGGACATTTGTTCAACCATGTTTGTAGCAACTTTATTTGTAATAGACAGAAGCTGGAAACAGCCCAGATGTCTCTCAACTGAAGAATGGATGCACAAATTGTGGTACATCTACACAATGGAATATTACTCACCAATGAAAAACAAGGAAATTATGAAATTTGCAGGTAAATGGTGGGACCTGGAAAGAATCATCCTGAGTGAGCTATCCCAGAAGCAGAAAGACACACATGGTATATACTCACTCATATGGACATATAATATAGGATAAACCTACTAAAATCTGTACATCTAAAGAAACTAATTAAGAGAGAGGAAACTGACTAAAATGCTCAATCCCCATCCCAAAAGGCAAAGAGGATGACACCAGAAGAAGAAGAAAACAGGAAACAAGCTAGGGACCTGCCACAGAGGGCCTCTGAAAGGCTCTGTCCTGCAGACTATCAAAGCAGATGCTGAGACTTATGGCTAACTGTTGAGCAGAGTGCATGGAATCTTATGTAAGAGATGGGAAATAGTAAGATCTGGAGAGGACAGGAACCCCACAAGGAGAGCAACAGAACCAGAACATTTGAACACAGGGGTCTTCCCAGAGACTCATACTCCAACCAAGTACCATGCATGGAGATAACCTAGAACCACTGCACAGATGTAGCCCATGGCAGTTCAGTGTCCAAGTCGGTTACATAGTAATGAGAAGAGGGACTGCTTCTGACATAATCTGATTGGCGTGCTCTTTGATCACCTCCCACTGAGGGGCATCAGCCTTACCAGGCCACAGAAGACAATGCAGTCATTCCTGATGAGATCTGATAAACTAAGATCAGAAGGAAGGAGAAGAGCACCTCCCCTATCAGTGGACTTGGGGAGGGGCATGCTTGAAGAAGGGAGAGGGTGGGAGGGATCGGGAGGGGAGGAAGGAGGGGCTTATGGGGGGATACAAAGTGAATAAAGTATAGTTAATGAGAGCTAAAAAATTATACTTCAAATGACCTATTAGAAAAAAAAAGATTTCAATGTCTTATAAAATTGACTAGCATCCTTGAATTAGTAATAAAATACTTATCTATCTAGGGATGTTGATTAAGTTTCCTATTTATACTGTGTCTGTTCACTCACTTTTTTTTTTACATTCATTATAATTTTGGATAAAGGATTCTGGAGACAGAGCTTCTTTGAATATGTTTAATTATCACTTAACATTTAAGAAACATTGATTTCTTTGGTTTGACATAACAGCCTACCTTAAGCATTCCTAAGAGCTCCTTTGTCCCTCTCAAATGCACTAATCATTGTGTAAAATAAGATACCGTGGTTTCTTTTCTCTTCCACACTAGTGAAATTACACATACAGCATGGCTTCAATGAATACAGAACATCTTTATTATTATTTTAATTTTGATTGACACATAGTTACATATATTTATAGAATACAATATAATATTTGGAAACATACATAAACTGTAATATTCAATACTAATATTAAGCATTTATTATTTCCTGATACTGAGAATATTTAGAATCTTTTCACTTAGTAATCTTTTAGTAATGAGTATTTTTAACTATAGCAGTCATTTTCCTGTGCAATAAAAAGGCAGAACTCACCTTTTCTTAACTGTTGGTTTCAAGAGATACCATGACACTGTGTACAGCCTTCTGATATTTTTTCCTTATATGACTTTTACAATCTGTTTGAAAGATCTCAACTGTGAGGTATGAATGGATTTTCTATTTTATATTAATAGATTGTGGCTACCCAAAAATAATAAAATGAACACTAATACAAAATGTAAAAAATACCATAATACAAATCCTAACATAAAATACAAAAAACACACCAAATAAACTAAGAATGAAAACTCAGTTCATCCAGTCCAATGTGCTTTAATTACAATAGATCTTTTGCAGATTGGACAGGCTGTTGTGCTCACCCTGAACTGCTGCACTCAAGAAGAAAAGGATCAATTCATCCACAATCAGGTTGGCGGTATTCCATTTTTAATGAAACTGGCTGACCACTTGATGGACTATAAAGGAGTTTATAAGCATAGCTGACAAAGTGAGTGACATGTGGTGGAATGGCCAGCTAGGTCTTGTCCAGAAAAGAAGACTGTGAATATTCTGTGTGATGAAACTGGGGAGGGGGTGAAGGTCACATCAGAATTTAGCTAACTCACCTCTTAAAGTTAAAATTGAGGAGAACTATAAGCTGTTGAGTTCTCTTAATTTCCATGTGTTTTAAACTCAAAGTATTAAATTCTTACTATTTAACTGATTTTGTATGTATGAATGTGTGTGTGTGTTATAAAAATATGATAAATTTTTTTGGATAAACTGCACAATGTGCCATGAGGGCTTTGAAAGAAGGCACTGGGAAATTTTGTCTCACTTTTGTAGCCCTACTTAGATCATAATATCTGATTCCTGGTGTGAACTCAATATGTGTTTACCAGGAGGAATAAAACTAAAATGGAATCCTTTAAAAGTAGACAATCTGTTCACAGTGACTCCTCATCCTGGCCGCCAGGCTTTATAACAATTATACAGTAAGTTACTGAAGGCTAAGCTAATTGAACACAAGAATACACACTTACTGGACTCTACTTCTTTCTGTGGTCAAGGCTAATGTGAAGTGTATCCCAAGGTGTAGCTATCAGCCTTTTCTCCACTTAATTTTTCCGTTTTCTTAAGTGAGGGAGATAAAGGAAACAGCCATTACAATACTTTAGGTGCTAGACAGAGGTGGCAGAATTGACTTCATATTACTAAAGAATCCAATTATTTGAGAAGGTCCTATAAAGCTTTAAAAAAATTGGAGGGTGAAAACAAGGCTTCCTACATTTTAAGCATGGGCTCTATCACTAATGTATATCACCAACCCAAGAGAGAATTGGAATAAATTTGAATGGACAGTCATGTCCTTACAATAAACATTCCCGTCAAGTCATTCCATTTGGGTTCTGGGTGAAGAAGGACCACATGCTTACCTAAGAAAGCAATGCATATTAAGAATGTGGTGGTACAGATGTATAAATGGGAAAAAATGATCTCTTCTTGTCATTATTTGTTTTAGTTTGAATATAAAATATTTCCCATAGGTTCACAGGCTTGAACACTTCCTCCTCAGGGAGTGACACTGATTTGGAAAAATATGGGCCTTGTATGAGGTAGAGCAGCACTGCCAGAAGTGACTCTTGAGAACATGCCCTGAGGATTTAAAGTCTGGCAATACTTCCATTTGGCTCTCTGCTTTTCATTGCACTCAATTTGTGGGAGGGAAAGACTCCCAATCAAACATTCCTGGCACCAATGAGGTTCTTTCTTCTAAGACTTCCATTACATTGTCCCAACAGCTATAAGCGCCCCCCCCAACAAAAAACAAAAACAAAAATAAACAAACAAAAACTGTCCCCCCTTAAGTTGCTAACTGACAGTTATTTGGTCAAAGCAACATGCAAAGTAGGTAATGCCATCCTCAAATTGGGTTCTATTGTGTTCCTTCCGTATAATGCACTGGAGTTGTATCCTGTATAGAGACATCTTTTTTGAGAAAAACAGTCAAGCGACACCAGTTATGAAATGCATTTCTTTTGTTCAACATAAGTGTCACAGAAAGTATAATTCAATAAAGCTTTGATTGCTTAATTCCTATTATTGTAAGAAAGTAGTAATATTAATTTGGAGAGGCTTTGAAACTATACAATGTAAACAATTGTCAACTCCAACTAAAAAACTTATTTTTTGAAACATTAGTTACGGATCTAGTGAAATCTGAATGCAGTTCAGCTCCACCAAGAATGATATTTTGTACAATGGAACTCTTAGGCAATTTAATTACTCATAACAAAGCCTTAGTGGTATGTAAGAATATCTGTGATATCAGAAATCAACAAAAATATCATTAGCAATTACTGTGGAAGAAAACAGATTAGCATTAAATCATGGCGGCAACAGGATGGCAGCGCCAGGAGGACACTGTGTCTGAAGAGGAGGACAGCAGTGTTGGCACAGCGACCAGGAGACTGAACTCAGGGACCTAAAACATCTGCGTTTGTAATTGCCAGGTGAGTGGAAAGTCTACAGTGTGGAAATTAATTGGGACCGACCTCAGGTCACACAGTCAATACATGATAAAGGTACTGGGGACCAGCAGGCCCACCCGCCAGCCGAGATCAGCACATACAGCTTCCTATGGCATCCCCAGCTGCCATCCTGGAGTGGGACACACAGCCTCTGGCCCAGAGTGAGGCGCTCAGCCTCCAGACCAGAGCGGAGACCTCAATTACCAACCCAGATCTGCGTGCACAGCCTCGGGCACAGATCGGCCACCCCAGCCACCATCTCAGACGGGGGGGCACAGCCTCTAGCCCAGAGTGAGGCGCCAAACCTCCGACCCAAAGCAGAGCCCTTAGTTGCCAGCCCAGAGAGGCGTGCACAGCCTCTGCCCCAGAAGGAGACACACACTGCCAACCCAGATCAGAGCGCAGAGCCTCCAGACCAGAGCAGAACCTGCAGCTGCCATCCCAATCCAGGGTGCACAGCCTCCAGACCAGAGCGGTGCGCCAGGTGCCATCTCAAACTTGGGCACACAGAGCGGAGCACTCAGCCTCTGGCCCAGAGAATTGCTGGGTGCTCCTCTCACCTTCCCAGACAGAACTATGTGCCCCAGGGTACCAGACTGAGTTTCCCTGTTGGGAGAAAACCCCACAGCTAGGGAATAAGCAGGTTCTTCAAGAGGGCTGTACCAGGAAAACTGTAACTGCAGCAGCAGCTCATTAAATTCAGAACGAGAAAACCAGCAGCAGGGCAGCTATCTTGAGGACTTCTACAGGTGAGAGGAGAGCCCCCCTGAATAACAAAGACCACAGCTACTACTCAGGCCTATACGCCTGAGGTGAGCAGTGACAATTCCTGAGAAACCCTGGCCATACAGTGACTATACACAAAAAGCAGAGGAGGCCTCCTTCAGGAAAAATCATCATCTGCAAAGGGGATTCTCCCTACCTCAAGACTCCAGGAAGCACCAGAAACTAACAGCCAACGCCTAAAACAGCATAAAAGCTCAACCAACAAAAGACAGAGCAATGTGGAATCTCCAGAACCCAGCCATCCAGGAGCAAGCAGCCCTGGACACCCAAGGATAATAGAAAATCAAGAACATGACCTTACATCTATGCTGATAAACAGGATAATAGAGGAAACAAATAAAATATGTAAAGAATTAGAGGAAGATAAAATCAAAGAGATAATGGCTATCCATGAAGAAATGGAGGAAGTTAAAGACAAGCAGATTATGGCTATCTGTGAAGAACTATGGAAGATGCAGTCAAACAGTTTTTGGCCTTCAGAAAATAAATAATTAAATCACTGAAAGAAATAAAAGAAATAGAGTTGAACTAAAAGAAAAACAGGAAAATACAATCAGACAGGTGAAGGAAATAAACAAAACAACTCAAGATCTGAAGATAGAATTGGAAAAAATAAAGAAAACACAAATGGAGAAAATAATGGATAGGAAGAATTTAGGGAAGAAAAGAGGAACTACAGAGATAAGCACATCCAACAGACTACAAGAGATGGAAGAAAGAATATCAGGTGTAGAAGTTACAAAGGGAGAAATCAAAGTATCCGTCAAAGAAAATGTTAAATCCAAAAAATTCCTGACACAGACCATTCAAGAAATCCAAGACAATATGAAAAGGCAAAACTTAAGAATAATAGGAATAGAGGAAAAAGAAGAGTCCCTGCTCCAAGGCCCAGAAAATATTTTTAACAAAATAATTGAAGAAAATTTTCCCAACTTAAAGGAGAGGCCTGTAAGAATACAAGAGGCCTACAGAACACCCAACAAATTTGACCAGAAAAGAAAATCCTCCTGCTACATAATAATCAAAACAGTAAGTATACAGAACAAAGAAAAAATACTAAAAGCTGCAAGGGAAAAAGGCCAAGTAACATATAATGGCAAACCCATTAGAATCACACCTGACTTTTCAACAGAGACTATGAAAGCCAAAAGTGCCTGGACAGATATCTTGCAGACCCGAAGAGAACACAGATGTCAGCCCAGGCTACTATACCCCGCAAAACTCTCATTCCTCATAGATGGAGAAAACAAGATATTCAATGACAAAAACAAATTTCAACAATACCTACACACAAAACCAGCATTACAGAAGACACTAGAAGGGAAAATACAACCCAAGAAAACTAGCTACTTTTAAGAAAACACGGGAAATAATTAACCTCACTACAGTAAAACAAAAAGCAACCAAGCACACACCCTTATGACTGCAGCCAACATTAAAAAATCAAAGTATCTAACAGCCACTGGTCATTAAACTCTCTCAACATCAATGAACTCAACTCCCCAATTAAAAGACACAGACTAACAGAATGGATACATAAACAAAACCCAGCAATCTGCTATATACAAGAAACACACCTAAGGCACAAAGATAGACATTTCCTCAGGGTAAAGGGTTGGAAGACAGCTTTCCAAGCAATTGGACCCAAGAAGCAAGCCAGAGTAACCATTCTAATTAATCTGATAAAATAGGCTTTCAACCAAAATTAATCAAAAGAGATGGGGAAGGACACTTCATACTCATCAAGGGAAAATTCCACCAGGACGACATCACAAACCTGAAGACCTATGCCCCAAATACAAGGACATCCACATTTGTGAAAGAAACATTAATAAAACTTAAACCACATAGAAATCCCCACACATTAATAGTGGGAGACTTCAAAACCCCACTCTCAACAAAGAACAAGTCAACAAAACAGAAATTAAACAAAGAAACAATAACTCTGACAGAGGCCATAAATCAAATGGACCTAACAAACATTTATAGAACCTTACACCCAAACACAAAAGAATTTACCTTCTTCTCAGCATCTCATGGAACCTTCTCCAAAATAGACTGTAGTTGGTCACAAAGCAAGCCTAAACAGATACAGGAAGATTGAAATAATCCCTTGTATCCTGTCTGATCACAATGGAATAAAGCTGGACCTCAACAACAGCAGAAATAGCAAAAAGTCTATACAAACATGGAAACTGAACAACTTGCTACTAAATGAGAGTTGGGTCAGGGAAGAAATAAAGAAAGAAATTAAAGTCTTCCTAGATCTCAATGAAAATGAAGACATAACATACCAAAATAGTGGGACACAATGAAAGCAGTGCTAAGAGGAAAGTTCATAGCACTATTTGCCTTCAAGAAGAAATTCAAGACAGCTCACTCAAGCAACTTAATGGCTCACTTAAAAACCCTAGGGGTAGCCTGAGGTCTGACGAGGCACGCTGGGGTTGGCTACCCAGAGGCTACTTTAAGTTGTGGGCTGGCTTTCGCCAGGGCCAGAAGATTGTTCAAGGTTCCTGAATAAACTGCATTGAGAAGAACAAAAAAAAAGAGAGAGAGATCAGAAAGAAGGAGAGGGGGACCTCCCCTATCAGTGGACTTGGGGAGAGGCATGCAGAAAGGGGGGGAGGGGGGGACCGGGAGGGAAGGTGGGAGGGGCTTATGGGGGGATACAAAAGGAATAAAGTGTATTTAATAAAAGTTAAATAAAAAATTAAAAAAAAGAAAAGCAATGAAATTAAATAAATAAATAATAAATAATAAATAATAAATAAATTTAAAATCTTAAAAAAAAAAAAAACACCCTAGGGGTAGACAGCTGGAAATAACCAAACTCAGGGTTGAAATCAATCATGTAGAAACAAATAAAACAATTCAAAGAATCAATGAAACCAAGAGCTGGTTCTTTGAGAAAATCAAAAAGATTGACACTTAGCCAAGCTAACTAAAAGGCAGAGAGATACCATCCAAATCAATAAAATCAGAAATGAAAAAGGGGACATAACTACAGACACTGAGGAAATCCAAACAATCATTAGGAATTACTTAAAGTATATATGCCACAAAATTTGAAAATCTAAATGAAATGGACAATTTCTGTTGATTGATTCCACTTACCAAAGCTGAATCAGGACCAAGTAAATCAATTAAATAGTCATATATCCCCCAAGGAAACAGAAGAGGTCATGGAAAGTCTCCCATCCAAAAAAAGCCCAGGACCAGATGGATTCAGCGCAGAATTCTACCAGACCTTCAAAGAAGAGCAAACTCCAGTTCTTTTCAAAATATTGCACAAAATAGAAACAGAAGGAACATTACCAAACTCATTCTATGAAGCCACAGTCACCTTGGTACCTAAACATCACAAAGACTCAAAAAAGAAAGGGAATTTCAGGCCAATCTCCTTATGAACATTGATGCAAAAATACTCAACAAAATACTTACAAGTCGAATACAAGAACACATCAAAGATATCATCTACTATGACCAAGTAGGCTTCATCCCAGGTGTGCAGTGGTGGTTCAGTATACGGAAATCCATCAATATGATCCACCATATCAACAAACCAAAAGAAAAAAAAACAACAACAACATGATAATCTCCCAAGATACTGAAAAAGCATTTGAAAAAATCCAACATCCATTCATGTTTAAAGTATTGGAGAGATCATGGATACAGGGTACATATCTAAACATAGTAAAGGCAATATACAACAAACCTATAACCAACATCAAACTGAACAGAGAGAAACTTAAAAGCAATCCCACTGAAATCAGGAACAAGACAAGGCTGCCCACCCTCTCCATATCTCCTCAACATAGTTCTGGAAGTCCTTGCTAGAACAGTAAGAAAATTGAAGAAGATCAAGGGGATACAAATTGGAAAGGAAGAAGTCAAATTATCACTATTTGCAGATGATATGATAGTATATGTCATAAATATACAAACCAAAAATTTTACGAGGGAACTCCTACATGCTGATAAACACCTTCAGCAAAGTGGCAGGATACAAAATCAACTAAAAAAAATCATAGCCCTCCTATATACAAAAGACAAGAGGGCTGAGAAAGAAATTAGGGAAGCAACACCCTTCACAATTGCCACAAAAAACATAAAGTACATTGGTGTAACCCTAACCAAACAAGTCAAAGAATTTTATGAAAAAAATTTCAAGTCTCTAGAAAAAGAATTAGAAGAAGATATCAGAAGATGGAAAGATCTCCATGTTCATGGCTTGGCAGGATTAACATAGTAAAAATAGTGATCTTACCAAAAGCAATCCGCAGATTCAATGCAATTCCCATCAAATTATGAACACAATTTTTACATAACTGGAAAGAAAAATTCTCAACTTCATATGGAATAACAAGAAATCCAGAATTGCTAAAATAATCCTCTAAAATAAAAGATCTTCTGGAGGTATCTCCATCCCTGATCTTAAGCTGTACAATAGAGCAACAATACTAAAAACTGCATGGTACTGGCATAGAAACAGATTGGTGGATCAATGGAACCAAAAAGAAGACCCAGAAATAAACCCACACACTTATGGACACCTGAACTTTGACAAAGATGCCAAAACCATACAATGAAAAAAAGATAGCATCTTCAACAAATGGTGCTGGTCTAACTGGATGTATACCTGTAGAAAAATGCAAATAAATCCATACTTATCACCCTGAACAAAACTGAAGTCCAAGTGGATTAAACACCTCAACATAAAACCAGACACATTAAATCGGTTAGAAGAAAAAGAGGAGAATACACTTGAACTCATTGGCACAGGAGACAACTTCCTGAATGGAACACCAACAGCACAGGCTCTAAGAGCAACAATCAATAAATGGGACCTCATGAAACTGAAAAGCTTCTGTAAAGCAAAGGATACTGTCATCATAACAAAACAACTGCCTACATTGGGAAAGAATCTTCAACAACCTTATATCTGACAGACGGCTAATATCCAGTATTAAAGAACTAAAGAAGCAGAAAAGCAACAAAACAAGTAATCAATTAAAAAAAGGGGAATGGAGCTAAACAGAGAATTCTCGAAAGAGGAACATCGAATGGCAGAGAAACACTTAAAGAACTGCTCAACCTCATTAGCCATTAGGGAAATGCAAATCAAAACGACCCTGAGATTTCACCTCACACCCATCAGAATGGCCAAGATGAAAAACTCAAGTGACAGCACATGTTGGAGGGGTTGTGGAGAAAGGGGAACACTCCTCCACTGCTGGTGGGAATGTAAACTTGTACAACCACTCTGGAAAGCAATCTGGTGCTTTCTCAGACAATTAGGAGTAGTGCTACCTCAAGACCCAGCTATACCACTCCTAGGTATATACTCAAAATTTGCTCAAGTACACAACAAGGACATTTGTTCAACCCTGTTTGTAGCAGCTTTATTTGTAATAGCCAGGACTTGGAAGCAACCCAGATGTCCATCAACAGAGGAATGGATACAGAAATTGTGGTATTTTTACACAATGGAATACTACTCAGCAATCAAAAAGGAGGAAATCATGAAATTTGCAGGCAAGTGGTGGGATATAGAAAAGATCATTCTGAGTGAAGTATCCCAGAAGGAGAAAGACAAACATGGTACATACTCACTTATATAGATCTACAAGATATGATAAACATAATGAATTCTACACACCTAAAGAAGATAATCAAGAAAGTGAACAAGGGCGAAGATGATCAATCATTACTTAGAAAGACAAATGGGATGTACATTAAACGTACGACAGGAATCTACTGCAAAAGGCATCTGAAAGACTCTACCTAGCAGTGTCCCAAAGTAGATACTAAGACTCATAACCAAACCTTTGGCAGAGTGCAGGGAATCATATGAAAGAAGGGGAGTTTGATTTGGAAAGGATAGGAACTCCACAAGGACCAAACCTATCTGGGTACAGGGTCTTTTCTGATATGGACACTCA
The DNA here is from genome assembly GCA_010120015.1 of Rhombomys opimus. Classification (NCBI taxonomy): domain Eukaryota; kingdom Metazoa; phylum Chordata; class Mammalia; order Rodentia; family Muridae; genus Rhombomys; species Rhombomys opimus. The sequence continues at coordinate 6,051,511 of REGO01000080.1, read as the reverse complement.
ACCAAAGACCATGAGTGGATAAAATCTAGAACCTCTGCTCAGATGTGACCTGTGGTAGCTCAGTAATCAATTGGTCTCCTATAGTAAGGGGAACAAGGACTATTTCTAACAGGAACTCAATTACTGTCTCTTTGACCTCCCCACCCCACAAGGAAGGAGCAGTACTATTAGGCCACAGAGGAGGACTTTGCAGCCAGTCCTGAAAATACCTGAGAAAACGGAGTCATATGAAAGGGTAGGAGGTCCTCCCTCATCAGTGGACTTGGAAAGGGGCAGGGAGGAGGTGAGGGAGGAAGGGTGGGACTGGGGAGGGAATGAGGGAGCAGGATACAGCTGGGATACAGAATTTAACAAAATGTAACTAATAAGAAAAATAAAATTAAAAAAAATGAAATGGTCAACGTCATTAGTCATTAGTGAAATGCAAATCAAAACAAACCTGAGATTTCACCTTACACCCATCAGAATGGCCAAGATGAAAAACTCAAATGACAACACATGTTGGAGGGGTTGTGGAGAAAGGGGAACCCTCCTCCACTGCTGGTGGGAATGTAAACTTGTACAACCACTCTGGAAATCAATTGGGCACTTTCTCAGACAAATAGGAATAGCGCTTCCTCAAGATCCAGCCATACCACTCCTAGGTATATATCCAAAAGAAGCTCAAGCACACAATAAGGACATTTGCTTAAGCATGTTTGTAGCAGCTTTATTTGTAATATAGAGAAGCTGGAATCAGCCCAGATGTCCCTCAACTGAAGAATGGATTAGAAATTGTGGTACATCTACACAATGGATTATTACTCAGCAATGAAAAATAAGGAAATCATGAAATTTGCAGGTAAATGGTGGGATCTGGAAAGGATCATCCTCAGTGAGCTGTCCCAGAAGCAGAAATACACACATGCTATATACTCACTCATACAGACTTATAACATAGGATAAACCTACTAAAATCTGTACATCTAAAGAAACTAATTAAGAGAGAGGAAACTGACTAAAATGCTCAATCACCATCCTAAAAGGCAAAGAGGATGGACATCAGAAGAAGAAGAAAACAGGAAACAAGCTAGAAACCTGCCACAGAGGGCCTCTGAAAGCCTCTGCCCTGCACACTATCAAAGCCGACGCTGAGACTTACGGCCAAATGTTGGACAGAGTGCATGGAATCTTATGTAAGAAGTGGGAAATAGTAAGATCTGGAGAGTACAGGAACCCCACAAGGAGAGCAACAGAACCAGAAATTTGAACACAAGGGTCTTCCCAGAGACTCACACTCCAACCAAGTGCCCGGCATGGAGATAACCTAGAACCCCTGTACAGATGTGGTTCATGGCAGTTTAATGTCTAAGTGGGTTCCATTGTAATGAGAAGAGGGACTGCCTCTGACATGAACTGATTGGCCTAATCTTTGATCACCTCCCCCAGAGGGAAGAGCAGCCTTACCAAGCCACAGAAGATGACAATGCAGCCACTCCTGTTGTGATCTGATAGACCAGATCAGAAGGAAGAAGAGGAGGACCTTCTCTACCAGTGGACTTGGGGAGGGGCATGCGTGAAGAAATGAGAAGGAGGGTGGGATGGGGAGGGGAGGAGGGAGGGGCTTATGGGGAGATACAAAGTGAATAAAGTGGAATTTAAAAAAATCATGGCACTATTTGTCATTTACTAGTAGCTTCTCCCAGTGCCTCAAAAAGTTTAGTTATATACAATCTATCACAGTTAATGAAGTAGTAAACTTCATTGTTGACTTTTATTTTGATTTATTTCTAGTTAGTAGGAGCTATCTTAAAGAATAACTGAAGTAAAACAAACAAACATACAAGAATTAGATAAGAACTAGGTTTTGAGATTCTAAGGGGAGCAAAAATTTCAAAGAATGTGATAAGTTTACTGAATAGAAAAGGAAAGAGAGGCTGGAGTGATGGCTTAGTGGTTAAGCATGAAAATGTCTTGGGTGATATATCAGTCTTAGAAAAGACCCCTAGCTTTGGAGATAACCTAGAACCCCCACACAGATGTAGACCATGGCAGCTCAGTCTCCAAGTGTGTTCTCTTTTTTTTCTTTTGATTTTTTAATTTTAATTTTTATTAATTACACTCTATTCACTTTGTATCCCCCCATAAACCCCTCCCTCTTCCCATCCTAATACCACCTTCCCTCCCCCTTCTCCAAGCATGCCCCTCCCCAAGTCCACTGATAGGGGAGGTCTTCCTCGCCTTCCTTCTAATCCTAGTCTATCAGGTCTCATCAGGAGTGGCTGCATTGTCATTTTCTGTGGCCTGGTAATGCTTCTCCACCCTCAAGGGGAGGCGATCAAAGATTAGGCCAATTAGTTTATGTCAGAGGCAGTCTTTGTTCCCATTACTATGGATGCAAGTGGGTTCTCTAATTATGGGAACAGGGACTGTCTCCTACATGAACTCAGTGTCTGGCTCTTTGATCACCCCTCCCCCGCCGACAGGGGTGGGGAGCCTTATTGGGCCAAGGAGGAAGACAATGCAACCAGTCCTGATGAGATGTAATAGGCTAGGGTCAGATGGAAGAGGTAGAAGTCCTTCCCTATCAGTGGACTTGGAGAGGAGCATGAGAGAAGAAGAGGGAGGAAGAGTGGAATTGGGAGGCCCTGAGGAGGGGGCTACAGCTGGGATACAAAGTAAATAAATTGTAATAAATAAAAATAATTAATTAAATAAAAAGGTTGAACACTTCTCCTGCAGAGGACTTGAGTTGTCTCCCGTCATCAGCACCAGGATGCTCACAAGCAACTGCAATTCCAACTTCAGGTGGCATGACACCACAGCCTCTTCTGACCTCTGTGGGTAAGGACACTCCCATGTGTATATTATTCAAGCAATTAAAAGTAAATAATTTTAAAAGTAAGAAAATAAACTTAGCAAAGCAGAAAAAGGACGGTGGCCTAGAATAATAGAACATTTAAAGTGGTTTTATCACTAGACATGATAAAGCATGTTTTCATGCACTTAATGGACTGGCACTCAGGAGGTAGGCTAAGCTGGCTGATTATCTATTAATCCCAGGGATGACCTCCCGGGAGAGCACTTTTTCAGCCCCAATACATAACCATGAAGGGATCAAGGAGAGTAAGTAAGACCTGTATGCTTTGCTTTTCTTAAAATCTTGCATGAATGTAAAATGAACTTTCTGATGGATGTGGTAAGCAACATGTGTACTGCTTTTATCTACAATCAATGTATGTGCATTTTCTATGAGTAAACCACTTTTTCTCTTTACAGACTTTGACAACTCCTATAGCATAGGCTCCTATATTTTCTTGATGCCTAGAAGATGGGTCTAGACCCTACCCTAAAGGAGGACTCTGCAGCTTCAAAAAATCTACAGGGAAAGACTGGCTATCTCCTGTGACACAGGGAGTTTCCACAGTGGTCACACCAACATAGGAGTACACTTAGAAATTAAAATAGTGTGTCCTTTCTCCATATATTAGTGACTGATCCCGTTGTTGTAGTAACATACACTGTCTTAAGCAACCGAAGAGTGAACTAGTTTAGCTCATGTTTTCAGGCATCAGTCAATCAAGATGAGAAACTCATGGAAAAGAATGAAGTAGTTAACTGTATTGAAACTACTGTCAGAAAACTGAGTGAGAAACTCCTATGCTCAGCTATTACCTTCCTGTTTATGCAGTACAGGACTTATGCTCAGGGAACAGAGCTGCAGTCCTTTAGTGCAGGTCTTCTCAACTCAGTTGATCAAGACAATCCTGAACAAGAATACCTAGAGGTACTTAATGTCTATACAATCCCTGAAAACACTTGTTAGTCTTCTAAATGACTCCAGTCCCAGTCAAAACGTCAGTCATCATCATCATGCCTTATTTCCATAAATTAACATGTACACTGGAAAAGGACACATTTGAGAAACCTTAAGAAATTTTATATTGGATAATATTTGATAGTAGTGAGTAATTTTGGAATAACTGGAAAAGTCTGTTCTAGTTTGTTTCCACATATAATAGGAACTTAGTATAATTTGCTGCACAGTTTAAATTACATACTGTAACTGTAAACTACTCATTCTGTCTTAGAAAGATGAGGCAGTGAACCCTTTTGCACATGCTCTAACATACCCTAAGGTTAAGTCAAGTTCATATTCAATATAAGCATACTCAGTGTAAACCATGATCTTTATTTGCACACTCAAATACATGTCAGAGAGAGGAAGGACAAAGAGAAGATGAAGAAGAAGTTAGAGATGAATAGAGACAGGGGGATGGAAGGATCCTTGAGGATGACATAACCCAACTTAATGTAAGATAAGATGGAGACTTGATCATTAATCCTCCCTCAGAAAGGAAAACAGGATGGACATAGAAAGAGGGAAAATATAGGGAATAGGACAGGAGCCTACCACAGAGGGCTTCTGACAGATTCTATCCAGCAAGGTATCAAAGCAGAGGCTGAGACTTATGGCCAAATTTTGGGCAGAGGGCCGGGAAACTGATGAAAGAAGGGAGAGATAGAAAGACCTGGAGGGGACAGGAGCTCCACAAGGAGAGCAACACAACCAAGATATCAAGGCCCAAAGGTCTTTTCTGAGACTGATACCACAACTAAGGACCATGCATGGAGATAACCTAGAACCCCTGCACAGATGTAGCCCGTGGCAGCTCAGTGTCCAAGTGAGTTACCTAGTAATGGAAATAGGAACTGTCTCTGTGATCACCTCCCTCTGAGTGGGGGAGCAGCCTTACCAGACCACAGAGGAGGACAATGCAGCCAGTCCTGATGAGACCTTGTAGACTAGGGTCATATGGAAGGGGAGGAAGACCTCCCTGATGAGTGGACTTGGGGAGGGGCATGGGAGGAGAAGAGTGAGGGAGGTGGGATTGGGTGGGGATGAGGAACGGGGCTGGGATATAAGTGAATAAATTGTAATTAATAAAAATATATTAATTAAAAAAGATAAGAGGAGACTCAGTCTATTCCTCCTGTTGTACTCTATTCTCACCTTATTCAAATGCAAATATATAATCAACATGTAGTACTTCTGAGAAGTTCTGGGTCATGCGGTAAGCAAACACACTACTTAACTATTTGCCTAACCTCTGACTTTTGTTACAGGGACTTATTATACTGCTTTGAAAGATACTGCATAGGCTGGCCTTTAATTTGTTAGTGTTATGCTTCAGCCTCCTGAGTACTAAGATTAGCATTATGTATTATTACATCTAGCTAATATTGATGCATTTTAATGATCTTCAATGAAAATTACTATATACAAATGCACTACTATAATTGGTGCTTGCAAAACTTAACTTACTTAACAAGAAGTTGTGTTTGGGCTGCAAAACTTGCAGAACTGATGAAAAATTTACTTTGAATATTAATATTATTCCCCCAAATCCTACCTTTAAAGGCTAATTGTGGTCAGATCCAAGATGGCGGCTTTGGGAAAACACTCTTTCTCACCAGCAGCACAGCAGGATCTGCACAGTGACCAGCAGATGGAACTCTGGGCCCTAAAACAGCAGCCATTGTGTTTCCCAGGTGAGAGGAACCCCCAGAGTATGGATTCAATCAGCCTCAGGTCACCCAGCTAAACAGTAGAAGAGTTCCTGGGTCCCACCAGGTGCTCAGTGTCCAGTCCAGAGCCACAAGCCAAGGATATGCTCTGATCACTGTCCCAGACTGAACTGAGGGCCACAAAATACCAGAGACTGCGATTTCCAGTTGAGAGAAAACACCACGGTGCAGGAAACAATCCGGACCGACCTTAGGTCACCCAGACAAATCCCTGGAAAAAGACCCAGATCCAGCAGTTGCCTAGGCGCCAGCACAAAGTGGGGTACTTATCTGCCAGCACAGAGTCCTGCCTGACTGCCCGACTAGATCCCAGACAGAACTGAGGGCCCCCAGGCACCAGAGACTTAGTTTTTCTGTCTGATGGAAGTCCACAGTGAGGAGAAGAGCAGGTCTGACCTTGGAGCACTCAGCTGACACCTCCTACCCCCCAATAGAAAGTTATGGGGAAAACTCCACGAGTTCCTGCAAGTGCCCAGGCACCCAGTCCCAAGCAAGGCAGAGCCACACGCCTGTGCCTGCTTGCACTACTCACCATCCCAGATGGACCTGCAGAACCCAAAACACCACATACTCAGGGAAAACATTAGTTCCAACCCTCAGGACACCCAGCTCCAGAAATGTTTCTGGGTTCACACAGGCCCTAAGATCTGGCCTTCTACTGCACACACGAGTGTTGTGCTCAGCTGCCACTGATTATGGCTAGGGAACTGGGACACACCACTCCAACCACAGACCTACAATAGCCTGAGAGCCATTGGAGCAGCCCTCAGATATTCGTCCAAGGCGTGAGCAGTTATCTCTAGCTAAACTGTTGAAACCATGGAGCTCCGTGGTTCTTCACGAGGGCTGCACCCAGTAAATAGAGCTTAGCAACAGCAGCTGTAGCTTACTAAATTCAGAGCAAGAAATCCAGCAGCAGGACAGCTGTTTCCAGGACTTATCCTGGTGAGAGGAGAGCTTTCCTGAACACCACAGTAACCAGAGAGATCCAAATACTTGAGGTGTACTGCAACAATTCTTGAGAAGCACGATCTTTCAGTTAACCATACTCAAAAAGCTGAGGAAATCTCCTTCAGAACCCTGCAAAGGGGATTCTCCCACCCCAGGACTCCAGGAGATACCAGAAACTAACAGACAATATCTGAGATTGACAGATAGGTAGAAGCCAGCGTAAAAGCACAAAAAGCAAAAGGCAGAGCAGAACCCAGGTATCCAGGGGCAAGTAGCCCTAGACACTAACATAAGTGAAATTTAAGAAGATGACCTTATATATATATATGCTTATGAAAAGGTTAATGGAGGAAACAAATAAAATGTATAAAGAATTAGAGGAAGATAAAATCAAACAAATTATGACCATCCATAAAGAAACACAGGAAGATGCAGCTTAACAGTTTGTGGTTTTCATAGAGGAAATGATTAAATAACTGAAAGAAATAAAAGAAGCAAAGGAATGTTCAAACAAACAGGTGAAGGAATTGAAAGAAAATAGAAAAAATACAGTCAGACAGGTGAAGGAAATCAGCAAAACGGTTCAAGATCTGAAGATAGAATTGCAAAAATTAAAGAAAAAACAAATGAAGGAAATCATGGAGAGGGAGGATTTAGGAAAGAAAATAGGAACTACAGAGGTAAGCATAACCAACAGACTACAAGAAAAGGATGAAAGAAACTCAGGTGTGGAAGATACAATTGATAAAATCAATGTATCCATCAAAGAAAATAATATATCTAAAAAATTCCTGACATAAACCATCCAAGAAAACATGAAAAGACAAAACCTAAGAATGATAGGAATAGAGGAAAAAGAAGATTCCCTGCTCCAAGGCACAGAAAAGGTTTTCAACAAAATCATAGAAAAAAATTTCCCCAACTTAAAGGAGAGGCCTATAAGAATACAAGAGGCCTACAGAACACCCAATGAATTAGACCAGAAAAGAAAATCCTCCTGCTACATAATAATCAAAACAGTAAGTATACAGAACAAAGAAAAAAAATACTAAAAGCCGCAAAGAAAAAAGGCCAAGTAACATATAATGGCAAACCAATCACACCTGATTCCTCAACAGAGACTGTGAAAGCCAGAAGGGCCTGGACAGATATCTTGCAGACCCGAAGAGAACACAGATGTCAGCCCAGGGTACTATAGCCAGCAAAACTCTCATTCCTCATAGATGGAGAAAACAAGATTTTCAACAACGAAAACAAATTTCAATAATACCTACACACAAATCCAGGGTTACAGAAGATACTAGAAGGAAAAATACAACACAAGAAAACTAACTACTTTCAAGAAAACACGGGAAATAAAAAGCAACCAAGCACACAAACACACTACCATGGCCAACATCAATATCAAAGTATCTAATAATCACTGGCCTTTAATCTCTCTCAAAATCAATGGACTCAATTCTCCAATGAAAAGACACAGACTAACAGAATGGAAGTGTAAACAAGACTCAACAATCTGTTGCATACAAGAAACACACCTACTTCACAAAGTTAGACATTACCTCAGAGTAGAGGGTTGGAAGATAATTTTCCAAGCAAATGTACCCAAGAAGCAAGCAGAACTAGCCATTCTAATACCTGATAAAATAGGCATTCAGGCAAAATTAATAAAAAGAGATGGGGAAGGGCACTTCATACTCATCAAGGGAAAATTCCACAAGGAAGACATCACAATCCTGAATATCTATGCCTCAAAACCAAAGGCAAGAAATTAAAGAAAGAAATTAAAGTCTTTCTATAATTCGATGAAAATGAAGCACAACATATCCAAACTTATGGGACACAAATGAAAACAGTACTAAGGGGAAAGTTCATAACACTGAAGGGAAACATCTCATTCAAGCAACTTAATGGCTCTAAAGCCCTAGAGAAAAAAGAAGCAGACCCACCAAAGAGGAGTAGACAGCTGGAAACAATCAAACTCAGGGCTGAAATCAATAAATTAGAAAAAATAAAATAATTCAAAGAATCATTGAAACCAAGAGCTGGTTCTTTAAGAAAATCAACAAGATAGACAAACCCTTCGCCAAACTAAATAAAATGCAGAGAGACACTATCCAAATAAACAAAATCAGAAATGAAAAGGGGGCATAACAACAGACACTAAGGGAATCCAAACAATCATTAGGACTTACTTCAAAAGTCTATATGCCACAAAATTTGAAAATCTAAATGAAATAGACAAATTTTTTGATTGATTCCACTTAACAAAGCTGAATCAAGACCAGGAAAATCAATTAAATAGTTCTATATCCCCTAAGGAAATAGAAGTGTTCATCAAAAGTCTCCCATGCAAAAAAA
>REGO01000080.1:6029005-6042565 GCA_010120015.1 Rhombomys opimus | reverse complement strand
TTCAAACTATCCCACAAAATAGAAACAGAAGGAACACTACCAAACTCATTCTATGAAGCCATACTCACTTTTGTACCTAAACCACACAAAGACCCAATAAAGAAAGAGAATTTCAGACCAATCTCCCTCATGAACATTGATGCAAAAATGTTCAACAAAATACAAGTCAAATCCAAGAACACATCAAAGATATCATTCACTATGACCAAGTAGACTTTATCCCAGGTATGCAGGGGTGGTTTAATATACAGAAATCCATCAATATAAACAAACTGAAAGAAAAAAAAACACATGATAATCTCCTTAGATGCTGAAAAAACATTTGACAAAATCCAACATCCATTCAAGTTTAAAGTATTGGGAAGATTAGGGATACAAGGCACATATCTAAACATAGTAAAGGCAATATATAGCAAGCCTAAAGCCAACCTCAAACTCAATGAAGGGAAACTTAATCAATCACACTGAAATCAGGGACAAGGCAAGGCTGCTCACTTTCTCCTTATCTCTTCAACAGAGTTCTTGAAGTTCTTGCTAGAGCAATAAGACAAATATAAGAGAACAAGGGAGTACAAGTTAAAAAGGAAGAAGTCAAAGTATCACTATTTGCAGATGATATGATAGAATATCTGAGTGACCCCAAAAATTTTATCAGGGATTTCCTACAGCTGATAAACACCTTCAGCTATCTAGCTGGATACAAAATTAACTCAAAAAAATCAGTAGCCCTTCAGTATACAAAAGACAAAAGGACTGAGAAAGAAATTAGAGAAACAACACCATTCACAATAGCCACAAAGGACATAAAGTACCTTGGTGTGACCCTAAACAATCAAGTCAAAGACTTGTATGAAAAAATTTTCAGTGTCTGAAGAAATAATTAGAAGGATATATCAGAATATGGAAAGATCTCCCATGCTCATGGCTTGGCAGGATTAACATAGTAAAAATGGCCATTTTACCAAGAGCAATCTACATATTCAATGCAATTCCCATCAAATGACCAACAAAATACTTTACAGACCGTAAGAGAAAAACTCTCAACTTCATATGGAATAACATGGAATAACAAGAAAACCCAAATTGCTAAAACAATCCTCTACAATAAAAGATATTCTGGAGGTATCTTCATCCTTGATTTCAAGCTGTACTATTGAGCAACAGCAATAAAAACTGCATGGTACTGGCATAGAAACAACACGGTGGATCATTGAAATATGATAGAAGACCCAGAAATAAATTTACCCACTAATGGTCACCTGGTTTTTGACAAAGATGCCAAAACCATACAATGGAAAAAAGATAGCATCTTCAACAAATGGTGCTGGTCTAACTGGATGTCTACATGCCAAAAAATACAAATAGATCTTCACTTACCACCCTGCACAAAACTAAAGTCCAAGTGGATTAAAGACCTCAACATAGAACAAGACACACTAAATTTTTAGAAGAAAAATTGGGGAAAAGCCATGAACTCATTGTCACAGGCAACAACTTCCTGAACAGAACACCAACAACACAGGCTCTAAGAACAACAATCAATTAATGGGATCTCATGAAACTGAAAAGCTTCTGTAAAGCAAAGTACACTGTCGTCAAAACCAAATGACTACGTACAGATTGGGAAAGGATCTTCACCAACCCTATATCTGACAGAGGGCTAATATCCAGTATATATAAAGAAGTTAAACAGCAACAAATCAAGTAATCCATTTAAAAATTGGGGTACAGAACTAAACAGAATTCTCAATGGAGGAATATTGAATGACAGAGAAACACTTAAAGAAATGTTCAAAATCCTTAGTCATCAGGGAAATGAAAATCAAAGTGACCCTGAGATTTCACCTTACATCCATGAGAATGGCTAAGATAGAAAACTCAAGTGACTACGCATGCTAGAGAGGATGTGGAGAAAGGAGAGCCCTCTTCCATTTCTGTTGGGAATGTAAACTTGTACAATCATTTTGGAAATCAATCTGGTCCTTTCTCAGACAATTAGGAATAGTACTTCCTCAAGATCCAGCTCTATCACTCCTAGGCATATATCCAAAAGACTCTCAAGTATACAACAAGGACATTTGCTCAACCATGTTCATAGCAGCTTTATTCATAATACCCAGAAGCTGGAAACAACCCAGATGCCCCTCAGATGATGAATGAATTCAGAAACTTTGGTACATCTACACAATGGAATATCACTCAGCAATAAAAAAACAAGGAATTCATGAAATTTGCAGGTAAATGGTGGGAACTGGAAAAGATCATCCCAAATGAGGTATCCCAGTAGCAGAAAGACACACATGGTATATACTTACTCATAAGTGGATATTAGACATATAATATAAAAGAAACATACTAGAATCTGGACATCTAAGGAAGCTGATGAAGAAGGAGGACTCTGGCTAACAAGCTCAATCCCCATCATAAAGGCAAAGAGGATGGACATCAGAGGAGGGAGAAAAGAGGGAACAGGACAGGAGCCTAGCACAGAGAGCCTCTGAAGGGCTCTTCCCTGCAGGGTGTTGAGACAGATGGTGAGACTCATGGCCAAACTCTGGGCAGAATGCAGGTAATCTTATGAAAGAAGTGGGAGATATTAAGACCTGGAGAGGACAGGAGCTCCACAAGGAGATCAAAAAATCCAAAATTTTGGGCCCGGTGGTATTTTCTGAGACTGATACTCTATCCAAGGACCATTCATGGAGCTGGAACCCATGCACAGATGTACCCCATGTCAGCTCAGTGTCCATGTGAGTTCCATAATAATGGGGACAGGGACTGTCTCTGACAGGAACTAATTGGTCTGCTTTTTGATCGCCTCCCCCTGATGTGGGGAACAGCCTTACCAGGCCATAGAAGAAGACAATGCAACTACTCCTGGTGATACCTGAAATAGTAGGATCAGATTGAAGGGGAAGAGGACTTCCCTTTTCAATGGACTGAGGGGGGAAACACAGGTGGGGAACAGGGAGGGAGAGGAGAATTGGGAGGGGAGGAGGGAGTGAGTTACAGGGGGAATAAAAATGAATAAATTGTAATTAATAAAATAAATAAATAAGCAAACAAAAATGCTAGGTGTGGCTTGGTGTGATGGCATACACTTACAATCACAGATCTGAAAATGCAAAAGCAGGCAGATCCCTGAGTTTGACTAGACAGTATAGAATAATGAGAGTCCCAGTACTGTGAAAGAGCATGGCACAAAACAAATAAGTGAAATAAAATCTAACCAACTACAGCCAAACTTGTCCTCTGGCCTTCAAATACTTGCACATAAACCGCACACATAGAAACACTGGCACACAGGAAGCTGTATATTACCAAAAACGTTATTCTCAATAAAATGCTTAAGTATACCCATTTAGAAGTCCTCCAAAAAATATAAGGATAGTTCAGCATATTTATTTCATATGATGTATGCAAAGTAAACATTGATGCAACATATCAACAAAAATAAAAGACAGTAGATGCAGAAAAGCCATTTATAAATTTTAAATCCTGTCATGGGAAAATATGAATAGATTGTTAAAGCCGCATAATTCTATATAATAAAGGCCACTTATTACATAACAGCCCTAATATTGTGAATGTTAAAAATCCAAGAGCTTCCTAGAACAGGAATTACCAAATTTGACTGTTTGCCACTATAGTTAGCAATAGGAGCTGGGAGATCGAGCTAATTAATGAAAAGACTAAAGCCAACTTTATTCAAAACACCAGATTATTTAAATTGTGAGGGTTAAGAAGAGTCACCTGAGTTAACCTTCCAATCAAAAGACAAGTCATTCAGGGCAGACAAGCTGCACATTTCAAAAAGATGTGTGTTTTTTTTTTTTTTTTCTATATAGACATATAAACAAATAACAATACTTGGTTGTAATGAATGATCTAAGGTAAACTCACTTCTACCTGCTTTACCTGGATGGGACATAAAAACATAGTTCAAGAACAATTACATGTTTTTGAAGAAACAAGACTCTTATCTTGTTTTATTATAATCACTCAGAATCCTCCTCAGGGGGCTCCATTTTTGGACCATGTCCTGTCAGGTAACCACTTGACTGGTTTTATTTGACATACACTTGCAAGTCCCAACCACACAACTCAGGCAAGAGAAAGCGAGTAAGGGCACCCAAGCTGGAAAAGAAGTCAGAAATTATCACTATTCAAGGACAACGTGATCTTATACAGAAAAACACCTGTAAATACACACGTAGACATTCTATTTAAAACTAATTAAAATGCTGCAAAATTCAAGATAGAAAATTAATATGCAAATATTAACTACGGAGTAAATTTATTCAGGAAGATAAAATATCTCTACAATGAAAATGAATTGATGAAGGGTGACATTGTAAAAGTGCAGACATACTGTATGCATGGATGAAGACAAATATCACTAAAAAGCAGGAGCAATGACACTACTTGATTTAAAATACTCTGTAAAACTACAGGAATAAAAGAAGTGTAGTATTTAGGAATGTGTGTTTATGAACTTCTAAATATTCACATATATGATGTATTTGAAAGAGAGCAATATATATATATGATATATCAATATATATATGTATATATATATGTATATGAAGGTTTAGAAAGAGAGGGAAGGACTGATGCAACTATATTCTCAAAAACAAAGAAATAATTTAAAAAGAAAGAAAAAAGCACTTCAGTATTGCATACAAGCAAACATAAGGATTAATGGAATAGACTAGAAATATCCACTGCAAAATGACTTTTGAAGTTGCCAAAGAAACAAGCACTAGAGAAAGGAAATTGTTTACTAAATCATGCGGACAAAAATAGATATCCACTTTCAGAAGACTGACTCTGGACCCATACCTTTACCAGTCACAAAAGTAAACTAAAAATGGATTTAAGATTTAAATCCAAGACCTGAAACTGTGAAGGTAACAAAAAAAGACATGGAAAATTGCTTCAGGTTATTTAAAAATAAAAGAATCTTTTGGCCGTATCTCAAACATTAAGAAAAAAAATAGTAATTTTCTTTTATTTTAGAAAACTACTAGCAGAATAAAGAGACAATGTACAGAATTGGATAAAACATCTTAAACTGTATAATTACAGGGGATAAATATTCAGAAACAACAAAATTTAATATAGATAATAGAAAAATAATTACTGATATGAAGAAGGCAAAAATAACCAACAGAGTTCTGTATTGGACAATATTATACTAAAATACAAATTAGGAGTGCCTAGTATCAGTGACAAATTGTAATTTTATTTCCCATGAAGAACTTTTCATTCATTTCTATAGTGCTTGTCATTACCCACAATCTCTCAATTTAGTACTTTAAAAGAGCTAACTTACAAAAGGAACATTGTTTGTGAACTTAAGTGACATAGCCTGGTAATTATTCCTCTCATTTTAATTGCAAAAATTTCCTGTCTTGACAATATTTAATAAATAACCCTATGAGTTGATGGTGAGTGCCATTGACTATACAAAATGAGTAGATGTAGTTGGAGGTACTGCTCAGTGGGTAAGAGCACTGGCCGGTCTCCCAAAAAACCTCATTTCAGATTAGTTACCCACATGGGAGTTCATAATTATCTACAACTCCATTTCCAGAGAATTCAACACCTTCTTCTGTCCTCTGTGGACACCAGGAACCAAGAACACACCTGGTGTACAGCCACAATTGCTGTCTAAACATTTATACACATAAAATTTAATTAGATTAAAAAATATTTTTAAAAACAATAGATACCTCTGAAGACTCAATCTTCAGAAAAATCTATAAGAAATAACCTGGTGCTTACTATATTGTTCTTGTAGACACTTTCTGTATAGCATAGTTATTTCATGATGAATAAACTTTCTGTATAGCATAGTTATTTGGTTTCTGAACAATGATATCGAAACTTCATTTCTGATAAAAATTCCAGTGACTTATCAGTTCAGTTTTCTTCTTGTGTTTTTATTTTTATCTGTTTCACAGCCTCTTTCCTACTAATTACTAACATCGGCTTTTGTTCACTCACCAAAATCTTCCTTTTCCTTTTTTTTTTCACTTTAATGATCATTCTTCTTTCAGTGTATAAAACTTGGCAGTTTCTTTAAACATATAAAATATGAGAAAATGATTTTTCCATCATATTTCTGGATCCTAGGAATCACAAGAAAAATTGGTGAACAGAGTTTTTTTGGGTTTTTTTTTTTTCATTTTTAAATAATGATCATTTCCTCATGACAGTGGAGAAGGCATTGCCTACAAGACAATGGAGGACCATATTTCATGTGTGTGTATGCATATGTGTGTGTGTGTATGTGTGTGCATCTAAATTTTTTTTGAAGAATGGTTACTTTGGAAGTTCCCCAAAGATAACATCCAGCTCTAGACACACAGTGCCTGGACTACTTAAATCTGGGTTTAGTACATTTGACTGTCACTCACCCTTATGCTATATGAAAAGCATACCTTCCTGTGTTTCTGGCACTTCCTCACAGGATTTTAAACAGGGTACATCATGGTCCTTATAGAGGAAGTTTTCTCATGAAAGAACAAAGAGCTCATGAGACCCTTGCTGATGGGTTCACTCAGGGAGTCACTACACATGATTTAATGGGGGGGAGCAATGGACAAATCTACAGAATATTTGTCTAATATAAGAATTGTGCTAGCTTATTCAGGGGAGAAATTTGTACCTGAACAAAATGTGTGGTTTTTAATAAATTGGTTAGTTTTTCCCATATTCAGTTGTTTCTTCATTTGTTCATGGTCACTGAGGTCATAACTTGAAATGATGCAGGTTCTTTTCTGTTACTCAAAGCTCTTATTGACATAACACCCACCATGTGCTGTTTAACAAGCTAGATATTAATGATTATTTATATCTTCTGTAATAAAAAAAGTTGTAGCAGGCACTGACTGCATCCATCTCAGACTCAGATCTTCCAGAACACCACCAACAATGATGATGATGATGACAACAATGATGTAAAGTATATGAAAAAATAGCTAGGAATAACATATCTTCTAAAAAGTTATACTATTTTTTATCTGCACTACTATTTCTTTAGAGGCAAATTTCTAGTTGTGTCGTTCTTGGGTCTATAATAATGATAGCTTAGGTCTTCTGACATAATGTTTTCTCATTTATATTTATAGACAGGAATTTGGGTACAAGCCCCCAGGGGAAAAATAATACTCTCATGCATGTGAAATTCTATTTTAAAATCTTTTTATTGAAAATAATTATTTCCTTGTTGTATACTAGAGCATCTTTAGAATATATGCCTAGGAGTAGTATAGCCAGATCTTGAGGAATCACTATTCCTCATTGTCTGAAAAAGCGCCAGATTGATTTCCAAGGTGGCTGTACAAGTTTACATTTCCACTAGCAATGGAGTACGGTTCCCCTTTCCTCACATCCTCTCCAACATGTGTTGTCATTTGAGTTTTAGATCTTAGCCATTCTGATGGGTGTAAGGTGAAATCTCAGGGTGGTTTTGATTTTCATTTCCCTGATGACTAAGAACATTGAATATTTCTTTAAGTGTTTCCCTGCCATTTGATATTCCTCTATTGATAATTCTCTGTTTAGCTCTGTACCCCATTTTTTAATTAGATTAGTTGATTTGTTGCTGTTTAAATTCTTGAGTTCTTTATATATTCTGAATATTAGCTCTCTCTGAGACATAGGGTTCATTGCTCAGCCATGTTTGTAGCAGCTTTATTTGTAATAGCCAGGAGCTGTAAACAACCCAGATTCCCCTCAGTTGAGGAATGGATACAGAAATTGTGGTACATCTACACAATGGAATGTTACTCAACAATAAAAAACAAGGAAATCATGACATTTTCAGGTAAATGGTGAGGACTGGAAAAGATCATCCTAAATGAAGTATCCCAGAAGCAGAAAGACACACAGGGTATATACTCACTCCTAAGTGGATATTAAACATATAAAATAGGATAAAGATATTAAAATCTGTATACCTAAAGAAACCAATCAAGAAGGATTGGCTAAGATGCTCAATCCCCATTCAGAAAGGCAAAGAGGATGGACATAAGAGGAGGGAGAAAATAGGGAACAGGACAGGAGCTTAGCACAGCGGGGCTCTGAAGGGCTCTACCCTGCAGGGTATCAAAGTAGATGCTGAGACTTATGGCCATACTTTGGACAGAGTGCAGGGAATCTTATGAAAGAAGGGGAAGATAGCAAGACCTGGAGAAGACTGGAACGCCACAAGGACAGCAACAGAATCAAAAAATCTGGGCACAGGAGTCTTTCCTGGGACTGATAATCCAACCAAGGACTATTCATGGAGATAAACTAGAATCCTTGCACAGATGTGGCACATGGAAGTTCAGTGTCCAAGTGGGTGCCATAGTAATGAGAACAGGGACTATCTCTGATATGAACTGATTGGCCTGTTCTTTGATCACCTCCACCTGAGGGCAGAGCAGCCTTAAAAGGCCACAGAGGAAGACAATTCAGCCACTGCTGATGAGATCTGATAGAGTAGGATCAGAAGGAAGGAGAGGAAGACCTCCTCTATCAGTGGACTTGGGGAGGGACATGGGTGGAGAAGGGTGAGGGAGAGTAGGATCGGGAGGGGTGAAGGGAGGGAGCTACAGGGGGAATTCAAAGTGAATAAACTGTAATTAATAAAAATACAAATACAAAAAAAGAAAATAATTATTTCGTACAATATTTTCAAAACACTATGTTTTTCTCCTAAAATTTTTATGTAGTCACATGAATTCTATAAGGCAGTGATTGCAATGTAACTTTTTGGTTAAAGAAGAGAAATAAAATATTAATTTGGAATTTCTTTTCATTAACATTCATAATTATTTATTAGAATTAATATATTTTAAAACTACTTCTTCTTCTTTCATGGAAGATTGTAAACACAGTACCCCATTACCACAAATTGTGCAATCACGCTTCCCTCATTTGAGGTAATTGTAGGGGTCAGCACATCTGGAATGCATTGGATAAGCTTCGCCTGGAAAAACCACCACCATGATCATGTGTTTTTTCATTGCCAGGTAAATACAGAAAATTCATTTATATGTGAGCAGTAATTTGCATTTATAGAGCATTTGGTAATTCATAAATTATAATCAAGTATTGATCATTTTAAATATGCTAAGAAGTAGCATAAAAGTCTTGTCATCTTAATTTCACAAGTGAGGAATTAAAAAATCATATATTTGCACAAATACAGACTGTAAATTACTTTAATAGTCAAATTAAATTATGGGTTTAAATATTCATTGACATATGTCTGAATCATATGGACAGGCAAGTTTGGGATGTTTCAAAAATGGAAATAATGCATGAGAATAACTGTCTAATAAAGGATGCAGCTCTGTGCAATTCTAGCATCACAGAACTAAAACTTAAAAGTGTTTGTCACACTTCAGACAAGTTAGTTTTTGGTCACAAAGTCCTGGAGTTTCTAAATATTCTTTCTTTTATAAAGATTAAAACTAGGTCCTCTCCATGCATGGAGGTCCTTGGCTGAGAAATCTGCAGGGCCTGCAGGGCCAAGTTATTTTTACTCTGTTGCTCTCCTTTTGGAGCTTCTGTCCACTCCAGGTCTTTCTATCTCCCCATTCTTTCATAAGGTTCCCTGCATTCTGCCCAAAGTTTGGCTATGAGTTTCAGCCTCTGCTTCCAAGCCTTGAGTAACAGAGTGTTTCAGAGGCCCCCTGTGGTAGGCTCCCTTCCTGTTCCCTGTCTTCAACCCCTTCTCAGTCTATCACATTGGTCCCTTCTCGCGGTCTTCCTTGTTGTTTACTTGCTTTAGGTGTATGGATTTTAGTGTATTTATCCTGTGTTATACGTCTAATAACCCTTTATGAGTGAGTGTATACCTTGTGTGTTTTTCTGCTTCTGGGCTACCTCACTCAAGATAATCTTTTCTAGTTCCCACCATTTGCCCACAAATCTCATGATTTCCTTGTTTTTAATAGCTGAGTAACATTCCACTGTGTAAATGTACCACAATTTCTGTATCCGTTCCTCCATTGAGGAACTTCCAGGATCTTTCCACTAAAACCTGCTAAGATGTAGCCTGTAGACTCAGTCTCCAAGCAGGAGCTCTGTCTGGCAGGATCTCAGTGGCAGGCTCTCTGATCACCTCCCAGGGGTCCCGGATGCACCCTTGTCAGGCCACAGAGAATGACAATTCAACCAGTCCTGATGAGACCTGATAGGCTAGGGTCAAATAGAAGAGGAGGAGGTCCTCCCTTATCAGTGAAATAGGGGAGGGGGGAAGAGGAAAGGAGGGTGGGATTGGAGACAAATGAGGGGGCCACAACCTGGTTACAAAGTGAATAAATTGTAATAAATAATAATAATTAAAATTTACTGTCTCTGACATGAACTTAATGGCTGGCTCTTTGATCACCTCCCCCTGGTAGGTGCAGCCTTGCCAGGCCACAGAGGAGGACAATGCAGACCATCCTGATAAGACCTTATGAGCTAGGGTCAGATGGAAAGGAGGAGGACCTCTTCTATCAGTGGACATGGAGAGGGTATGGGAGGAGATGAGGGAAGGAGGGTGAGAGAGGGAGGAAATGAGAGAGGGGGCTACAGCTGGGATACAAAGTGAATAAATAGTAATTAATATAAAAAATTTAAAAAATTGAAAAATTAAAAATTAAGTAAAATAGAAAAGCCAGAAAAAAATAGAAAATAGATTAAAACTATGCAAACTTATACCAGTGTCTACATAGTTACAATTGTAAAGTGAGAATAAGCTACAAAGTTACTATTTATCAGAACACTGCATTTATATTCTAAATAACTGTAACCACTTTGCTGTGCCACTATGGAATAATGATGGAGAAGAGAGAGCCTTTAAAAATCGCAACTCTGCATTCATGGTTTAGTAAAACCATTGCTATATGTCTTGCTAGAAATATAATTTGAATACAACTTTCTTTTAAAAGGTAGGTTAATTAGTTTATTCATGTTTCTACCTCTTCTTATGTTATTAAAATTCATTTTTAAAGAAGAAATTAAATAGCTGAATTGTCCGACCCACAAAAGAACTTATAAGGTAAATTTGGTGGATGATGTATATTTAATCAACAATAATTATTTGCCAGCTTAAATTATTGTATTTAGTTATGATGATTACTTCAAAAACATGACATATTTTTATTTATTTAAAACTGAGATTTCTGTCTGAGACTTATTTGAATATTCTGCAAATGTTATTGATTTTTATAAAAATGTTAGCCCATCATTTATAATACTTATAAGAAGCATTATATACATTTTCAATTGAGTAAAATCATCTGCTAGATAAGCATAGTTTACATTCAATTTAAATAATTATTTCTACCTAAAACATACCTGTATATTATGTAATAATAATAAAGTGCAATGTGCTAAGCAAATACTCAAATTTATAATGCTTGATATTAATGCCTGTAGATGAATGGTGAAAACAATCACTACCAATGATAAACCAAGAGTTTTCTCACTGTAATCTCTTTCAAAACAAGAATGACTGGATAAATTTGTTAATTAACAGAAGACCTCTTCTATTCTCAAGGGAAAATAAAATGTTCTTTTTTATTTCTTAAATCTTGTAACTTTTTTTTAACAGGAATGTTCTTTATTCACTTATTTATTTCTTTATATAATAATTTTTAGCCTGCTTCCGGCCCCTTCCTCCCTTTCCCCTTAGTCACACTCTCACATGCTCATCTCCTTATCACCCCCACAGAGAAATTAAGGTACCCACCCTGGCCTCTCAAGTTTCAGCAGGACCCACTGCATCATCTCCCACTGAGGTCAGACAAGGCAGGCCAGCTAGGGGAAAGAGATCCAAAGGCAAGCCTTTTGGAATTTTTCTTGATACATCCTTAATTGAAAAAAAAAAATGCTAATTTTCATTTTACTAAAACTACAGGCAAAGATGGCATCATGTACTCATTTTAAGCATACCTTTACATATAGTTTAATTTATTTTTCTTTTGCTTGGTTTGATTTGTTTTGCAGAAAACTTTTAACTCTGTAGCCTGATAATGACTTTGATCAACCCTTCAGCCTCTGTCTTCCATGTTCCAAGATTACAGGTACAAACCACAATGTCTGTCTCCAGTGTTCTGCTAGAGCTGGCCTGCAGCTTTCCTACAGAGTAAACTAATCTGGGTCTATGGTGGCTAACAGAAACTGAACCACCAACCAAAGAGCATGTGCATGTACAGCTTGACCTGGCCCCCTACACATATGAAGCAGATGTGCAGCTTGTTCTTCTTGTGGTCTTTTCAGAATTGGAGGAGGCACGGTCTTTGACTCTGTTGCCTACCTTTGGATCCCTTTCCCATAGCTGGGATGCCCTGCCTGACCTCAGTGGAAAATGGTGTGTTTAGTTCTGTTGCAACTTGTGTGGGTAGGTTAGTACATATGGGAGGCCTTCCCTACTCAGAAAAGAGAAGAGAGTTTTGGAGAGGAGGTTTGAGGGTGGGACTGGAAGGAGAGGAGGGAGGGGGATGCTATTAGGCTGTAAAGTGTTTTAATAAATGAATTAATGAAGAAAAAGTTTGTTTCTGTTTTCTTTATTCCTTATCCTATTTCTTCTTCTTCTTCTTCTTCTTCTTCTTCTTCTTCTTCTTCTTCTTCTTCTTCTTCTTCTTCTTCTTCTTCTTTACTATATGGATTTTATAGACCCTATCTAAATCAAAAGTTTAAATATTTACTTTTCTCACTCATAGTATATAATCACTTATAAGCAGATATTAACCATATACTATAGGACAGCCATACAGACCTAAAGAAGCTAAACACAAGAGGGATCCTAGGATAATGTTTAAACATCATTCAGAATGGCAAACAGGATAAACACCAAAAGCAGTGGAAGAGAGGAAACCTGATGGGAGCTTAAGATAGAGGGTGCTCTGAAAGGATTCACCCAACAGGGGATCAAAGCAGATTCTAAGAAGCAGTTAACTGCTTTGTGATTTGATGTTGCAGCCTTGACAGTCCACCAAAGAAGAGGATCCAACAGTCCTGATGAGACTTAACAAGCTATGGGCAGATAGCAGGTCCCTTTCAGTGGACCTAGGGCAAGAAGATGAGAGGAAGAGGGAGACAGGGTGGTACTGGGGGAAGTTGATAGAGGGGGCTACAATTTGGGTATATAATGAATAAATTGTGAAGAAAAAATAAAATTAAAATTTACCTTTACGCTTGTTTTTTTTCTCTTGTTCTGTTTATCTACACTTTTATGCTTTCTTGTTTCTTATCTAATTGTGTAGGCCCTTTTTCGTTTTTATATTCTATTTTTGTTTACATTAAAAATGTTTTTGTTAATTTCATACATGAATACAATGCATGTAGAGCTCATTTGCCTTCCCATCAACTCTTCCCATCCTACCACACATATATTTCTTCTCTGAATTCTTTCTCCTTCTTTCCTTTCTTCCTTCCTTCCTTTCCTTCCTTCCTTTCCTTCCTTCCTTTCCTTCCTTCCTTCCTTCCTTTCCTTCCTTCCTTCCTTCCTTTCCTTCCTTCCTTTCCTTCCTTCCTTCCTTCCTTCCTTCCTTCCTTCCTTCCTTCCTT
>REGO01000080.1:6018466-6028799 GCA_010120015.1 Rhombomys opimus | reverse complement strand
TTCCTCCCTCCCTTTCTTTCTTTCTTTCTTTCTTTCTTTCTTTCTTTCTTTCTTTCTTTCTTTCTTTCTTTCTTTCTCCTTCTCTCTCTCTCTCTTACTCTCTTTCTTTTTCTTTCATTCATTTATCTGTCCTCTTTTTCTTTCTTTCTTATTTAAATCCATTTAGTCCAATTAGTGCTATCCTTATGTGCATGGCTATAGAGTGCCACCTGCTGGAACACAAGCAACCCACCATGGACCACACGGCAGATGAAAACTGGAGTCTCCTTTCCTAGTGTCCATCATCTATCAATATCTTCTCAGCTAGAGGTGAGGTCCATGAGTTTCATCACTGTACTGGTAGACTGAGGTTTACTGGCTCAATATTATTAAGGTCTTGTACCAGAAGCCATAAATGTGGTGAGTTCAGGAATTCAGTGACTCTGGCTTTTATAACTTTTTCTGCTCTACCATCCAGAGATGTTCACTGAGGCTTGGGGTAAAGATCAAGGAGTGATATAAATGTCACATTTAGGGAGGAAAACTAAAGTTTCTTCTGCTATTCTCTTTGACCAGTTTTGAGTCTTCTATGACCTACTTGCATGAAGAAGTTTCTCTACATGACAGGTGAAAGTCTCAATAGTCTGTGAGCATAAGGTAAGTATGTAGAAGGCAGTTTGATACTGCATCTCTTTAGAAAAATAATAATAGGAATGTCTGTTACCTACCAAGCTAAGGGTTCTTAGCCAGGTGTGTAGTACCAGGAATGATCTGTGATCTGATGATGCAGCCTTGCATCTCTTTTTGAAGTTTGCCTTTAAGTGCAGTTACAAAGCTGTTGGCTCTCTCCATAACACAATGCTAGTATTATATCATAAGTATATCTCTTCAAGCAGATCATTATTTTGTCTTTAAAATTTTACAGTTTGGTAAGACTGCTGACAGCTTTTATTTTTCATCAACCAAACAGCACCTTATGGCACTAGTAGCAGAAATTTTCTGGCCAGTACTAGTTTGAATTCTCAATGTCTTCTGATTATATTTCTTTTAATCTTTGTCTTTTTGTTCTATCTTTAGCTGGTACTGATTTTTTTCTTTCTTTGCCTTTCCCTTGGTCAATTTTCTCCATTACTGTACTACTAACTGCATGATTCACACTGTTTCTTGTTTTTCATTTCCATATTTACTAATTATTTCTTAGCAGATAGAGTATACTCTTCTTTATTGCTCAAGGGTTATTACTATGAAAATTGACAGTTTTCAAGTTTTATATTTTCCTAATAAGCTCACACACCTCTCAAAGTTGCACCATCAGTTAATCGTCTATATTTTGTGGTTCTTGATATCACAAACAGTGCCATGAGCAGGCAAATTAAGTGTACAGGGGGAATAGAAAGTGAATAAACTGTAATTAATAAAAATAAAAATAATTTTAAAAAGAAAAACGATAATAACGACAGATGGCTCAAGAAACTAAAGAGTACATACTTAGGATTCCAGAAAGTTGGGAACAGGAAAAGAGCCTCCTTTGCCTTATTATGGTTAAAACATTATCTATAAAGAACAAAGAGTGAGGGTAGGGAGAAAAGTAGAAACAGAGAGTGAATGAGAGAGAGACAGACAGAGAGACAGAGGGGGACAGAGAAAAAGCCAGGAGGTTGAAATAAAGAATCTAAAGTTGCATGCAAAGGTAGTGTCACCAGACTAAAGATTTCTTAGCAGAACCCCACCCCCCCAAAGCCAGTATATATGGATGGATGTAATGCACTAAAAGGTAGTTATCTATTTTCCAAGCCAGAATAATGTGTTCAGCCAAGCTATGTCTCATAATTGAAAAAAAAAATTGCCATAATAAACATAAAGTAGAGAAATTTACCACCACAAAGACAGTACTACAGGAGATAATGGAAGAAATAATTCACGTGAAAAAGAAGGATCAACATTGAAACAGTCAAAGGGCATAATAAACCACACATGAACCACACATGAACTTAGGTAAGCAAGTTAGGACTGGAAAAAGACTAAACAAAATGAAACTAAATGGCATAGATCTTTCAACAATAACTTTGACTTCCAAGTCTTGAGTTTCCCATCAAAAACTCAAAAATTAATAGACTGGATTAAAAAATACTACCCATCTATTATTGCTTTCAAGAAATGCACCCTAAGGACAAAGACAGTCACAGCTGAAGAAGAAACTGAAAAAAATCATTTCACAGGAACTAAAATTCAAGGGGCTTTAGCTATTTAAATATATGACAAACTAATGGAAATTTAAAAATCAATAAATTTGTAAGCACTCAGGATGAATATTTTTATCTTAAAATTAATAAAAATATAGTATACTAGAACTTTTAGGACACAGTGCAAGCAGCTCAAATTTAGCAATATTTCAAATGAAATTTAATGACAAAACTCAAGATCTTATAAAACTAAAAATAAGTCAACTGAACATTATATATTAAAATAAATAAGGCAAAAACTAACAAAATGAAACTTAAAAGAATAATTGAATATCAGCAAAATCAAAATCTGCTGAAGGTAAATGAACAGGTAAAAGAAAAATGGGAAAAGAACTCAGTAATAATAAAAATAAAATGTATGACCAAGAAATTTTGGATAATTGTTATGACATACTTTAAAATGGAAAATTTAAAAGAAATAAAAACCTTTTAGAAATGTGTGATCCATCAAAAATCAAGGAGGATATAATCAAGGTATACAATTATTTTATGAATTATTGTTTTAAAACATTAAGAAAAAGTCCAATCAAAAAAATTGAAAAGCCCAGATAAATTCTGTGCAGGATGTCCTTTGATTTCCAAGCATACCCATGGCAGGCACACTTGTGCACTCACACAAAAACTTGCACATGCACAAAAAATTAATTTCTTTTATGATTTTTACAAATATGTGTCCGGTGCACAGTGATCATTCCTGACACTGATTATACAAAAACAAGAGGAATGGACCCAACAAATTATACTTACACATTTGTTAAAACAAATAAATAATAAAATGTCTAACAATTTGAGTGGGGTGGTGCTTGGTAGAGGTTGAGATGGAGGAACAGAAGTGGATAAAGTGTTGCAAGTCTTTTTAAATTAAAAACAAGTAAAATAACTAAAACCTTATAACTACTCCAAATAACTTAAGTTTTTATTGAACATTTTTATGAACACAGCATCTTGAAGCTCTTTTCTTCCACTTGTGGCCTAGAGCAATTCTTATTCCATTAAAGGTCTTTCCTAGAGTTTCATATGCATGATAAGATAGGGTCCCTCACTTGACATGAATATTTTGATTCATATACAAGCTTGTTTTAAGAATATTGCTCATTATTAGTGCTATGCAATATCTTATATGAATATATCAAAATTGGTTCACCCATCTAATTAGTTTTCATTTCAGTTTATTGATTTACCAATAATTTAAATAAATATGTTAGGGGCATTTGTGCTCAAGTTTTCGGTGTGCTCCTGGGGCAGTGGTATTCAGCAGGGGACCGTTGGTGTTTGCATTGGCCAGTAGTAGAAGCAGCTATGGGCACCATGACACTGAGCATAAAGGCTATGAAATATCTTCTGTAGAGAATTTATATTTTTTCTAACAACATCTAGAACTGTGGAAAGTTTCATTGTACTCATGCTGGTTGGAATGCAATAATAATTTATTGTGTACTTCTGGAATAAACTTCATTTGAACACATATTACTGCTTATTAACTTTGGTGGGCATTTGTTAAGACTTTGTTGATTATTTTAAATTCCTACTGATGAGGAAAATTGACTTGCATTGTTTACTTGTTTCTGTTAAAAATATGCTTGATATTTTCCTTGTCTTTTGTTTAGGATAAAAGAAATGCTGTCATCATGAAATTTTTGCACAATATTTATTCTATTTCTTAAGCCAGTTACTAAGGAATTATTGTTTTTATTTTGGTATACCTCAAGGGAAAGTATTTCATTCTGAATTTTTCAATGCATTTCATGTAACATCCAATACAGTTCATTTTTTTTTCAAAGAGCTCATAGAATTTTATTTTGCCAAGTTTTGAAATTGACCAGTTGAATTACAAAGAAATATAAAAATGCTGCAATGTTGTCTCCATGAAATATTTTATAGGGTGTATCCAGTGTTAATTCTGCCTAAAAAGGATCCCTTTTACAGTTAAAGTTAAGCTTCTTAAAAGTATTTGAATTTGGGAGTTATTATATTTTAAAGGTTAATGTAAGTACTTGGAAGTGACCCACTCTAGAGGAAAGGTTTAAGAACATTAGCTTTTCCTTCCTTGTCTTGAAGATTAGCAGATGGGTTCTACCATCTGAGCACTTTGTTTATTGCATAAATATAATGTTCTCCGGAGTATATGTTAAATATAAGGTAGTCAGCTTTTTCCGTAAGACCTAAACTATAGCTCAACAGTGGCAGATCACTACTTCCAGAAAACAGATCTGCAAAGATTATACTTCAAGGTAATGTTACTCTTGCAGGGAAAATACCTCTTAAAATCAGGTAGTTTTATGAGCTTTTGTAGAGTATTTAGACAAATTCGTTTTGAATAGTACTATATGTATACCACAAAGCTTTTCAGTAAACCAAAGTATATCTAGTCAAGATTTAATATTTTTCTATTTGTCTACTCTCTGAAAACTACATCCATACATATTCCTATATTAAAATATCAAATTATTTTCACCCTATACAAAGGTCCAATACAGTTCACTTAATGAATGTCAGGCTACCCATATGATTGTACCTGAGAAAGCTTGACATTGTGATGTTCAAAAGAGTCCATTATAATAAAAAAAAAGAAAAAAAAGAGTCCATGGGATATTGGCTATCATTTCTGTGAGCATAATGTTCTTGATAATACTCTGTGCTATCATAGTGAGATTTGAGATGGGGAGTAATGTCACTTCTCTTATTTCTAATACTTTTAACCTCTCTTTTTTTCTAAATTTATAACCTCTTTCTATTTGAGTTATAAACTCTTTTTTCCTTTTGATCTATCTGGCTATAATTCTATCAATTTTATCCATGATTTTCAAATAACAGTAATAAATCCATTGATTCCTCTCATATTTGCTTGTACTCACTTCTGTTTTAATATTTTTCCCTAAATATTTATTTATTTTAATTAATTTAATTTTTATATATTACACTTTTTCCACTTTGTATCCCAGCTGTAGTCTCTTCCCTCATCTTCTCCCAATTTCATCCTCCCTTCTTCATCTCCTCCCATACCTCTCCCTAAATCAACTGATAGGGGAGGTCTTTCTCCCCTTTCATCTGATCCTAGCCTATCAGGTCTGATCAGGAATGGCTGCATTGTCTTCCTTGTGTCCTGGTAAGGCTGCTCTCCCATCATGGGGAGGTGATCAAAGAGCCACCACTGAATTCATGTCAGGGACAGTTCCTGTTCCCATTACTAGGTACCTACTTGGAGACTGAGCTGCCATGGGCTACATCTGTGCAGGGATTCTAGGAGTTCTATGTTATCTCCATGCATGGTTCTTCATTGGAGTATCATTCTCAGAAAAGAACCATGCACTGAGATTTCTTGGTTCTGTTGCTCTTCTTGCAGAGCTCCTGTCCTCTCCAGTTCTTTCTATCTCCCCCTTCTTTCATAAGATTCCCTGCAGTCTGCCCAAAGTTTGGCTATTAGTCTCAGTATCTGCTTTGATACTTTGCTTGGTATACTTTCAAAGGCCCTGTGTGGTAGACTCCTGTCCTGTTGCCTGTTTTTTCCCTCTTCCAATGTCCATCCTGTTTATCTTTCTGAATAAGGATTGATCATCATACCGAGGGTCCTCCTTCTTACTTAGCTTCTTTAGGTGTACAGATTTTAGTATGTTTATCCTATATTAAATGTCTAATATCCACCTACAAGTGAGTATATACCATGTGTGTCTTTCTGCTTCTGGATTACCTCACTCAAGATGATCTTTTTTAGTTCCCACCATTTGCCTGCAAATTTTATGATTTTCTTGTTTTTAATTGCTGAGCAGTATTCCATTGTGTGCTTATACACAATTTCTTTACCCATTCCTTGGTTCAGGGACATCTAGTTTTTTTCCAGATACTGATTATTACAAATAGACCTGCTACAAACATAGTTGAGCAAATGTGCTGGTTGTATACTTGAGCATATTTTGGATATATGCCTAAAAGTAGTATAGCTGGATCTTGAGGTAGTCCTATTCCTAATTTTCTGAGAAAACACCAGGTTGATTTCTAAAGTGGTTGTACAAATTTCCATTCCCAAGAGCAGTGGAGGAGTGTTCCCCTTTCTCCACATCGTCTCCAGCATGTGATGTCACTTGAGTTTTTTATGTTATCCATTCTGATGGGTATGTGTAGTTCCTTTTTTAAATTAAATTTTCATATTAATTACAGTTTGCTTTATATCCCAGCTGTACCCCCTCCCCCACTCCCTCCCAAACTCACCCTCCCTCCCTCATCTTCTCCTATGCCCCTTTCCAAGTACACTGATAGGGGAGGTCCTCCTCCCCTTCCATCTGATACTAGCTCATCAGGTCTCTTAATTACTGGTTGCAATGTCCTCCTCTGTGGCCTAGCAAGGCTGCTTCTCCCTCAGGGGGAAGAGGTAAAAGAGACAGCCACTGAGTTTATGTCAGAGACAGTTCCTGTTGCCCTTACTAGGGAACCCACTTGAATAATGAGGTGCCATTGGCTCCATCTGAGCAGGGGTTCTAGGTTATAACCATGGATGGTCCTTGGTTGGAGAAACATACTCAGAAAAGACCCCTGTGCCCAGATATATTTAGTCTTTGTGGAGCTCCTGTCCTCTCCAGGTCTTACTAACTCCCCCTTCTTTTACATGATTCCCTGCATTCTGCCCAAGGTTTGGTTATGAGTCTCAACATCAGCTTTAATATGCTGCTTGGTAGAGTCTTTCAGAGGCTCACTGTGGTAAGCTCCTGTCCTGTTACTTGTTTTCTCCTGCTTCTAATGTCCATCCCACTTGTCTTTCTAAGTGAGGATTGCTCATCTTACCCCAGGTCCTCCTTCTTGCTTAGCTTCTTTAGGTGTACAGATTTTGATTGACTTTCTTTGTCTAAATGCTTCAGGTGAAACATTGAACCATTGTTTCTATTCCTTACTTTTTTACTAATGAAAATGATTAATAGGTATAAATTTTCTCAGTCCGCTGTTATTATTGAATAAAAATATGGTATTTACTTTGATTTTGTTCATATAAGTGATAATAAAGATCTTGTAGCTTTCCTACCACACAGCCTAAAATCTAGTCAATGTGCACATGTAGATAAAGCCTTATTTGTATGTTATCAGGCCTTTCCCTCATGATCTTGATCAGTTTTAGAGCACATGTAAAATGCTACACAGAGAGACAAGATTGAATTAATACATACTATTATTCAAGTTGACTTTTCTCTATTAATTTTAATTGCCATTAAATTTAATTTTAATTAAAAGTAATAAGTTAATTTAAAATAAATACATAGGTCATTTAATTCCCTTATTAATTTTAATTTGCTTAATTATTGCGCAGATTAAGAGGATATAAATATTGAAATCAATTAATGAAATTGCTAATTTTCTTTTATGATCCTCTTTATTTGTGACTTCTTTATTTCTACTTTGAAGATTTTGTAATTTTCACAAATGTTCCTACTATCTTTAAAAATATCTTTCAGTTTATAATATTTCATTCTTGTCACTCTACTCCCTAACATTAGAACATCTACTTTAACCTTGTTATAATGAGGTTTGGTACGGCACACACACACACACACACACACACACACACACACACACACACATATATATATTATTTTTCATATTAATTACAGTTTATTCACTTTGTATCCCAGTTGTAGCCCATTCCATCACTCCTCCAATCCTACCCCCCCCTTCCTCATCTCCTCCTATGTCTCTCTCCAAGTCCACGGATAGGGGAGGTCCACATTCTTTTATTTTAAGGATATTTAGGTTAAATGATGACTCATAAAATATACTTGTAGGCACAAGGTTATTAGGAAATTTAAATGCTGATTTCTGTACCTCCCACATCTGGTTGCAATCCTTGTTCTGAGAATATCTTGTCTCAATGTTGTATAAACATTGCTCCCCAGTTTGTCTCCTGATATGCCAATAAAGCAGCTTACAGCCAGTTGTTCAACATAAAAGAAAATAGGACAGTACTTTCTGCCAGCCAATAGAGGAGGAATTAGAGGAGGAAGTGGGGAATGCAGCCAGAGGCAGAAGTCAAGGAGGGATCAGGAGAGAGAGATCAGGAGGAAAGCAATTAATTGCAAGTATCTATGGGAGGAAGCCAAATTAACTTAGAGTTATAGCTTAAGGATAGAGTTAAAACTGCTCAGCTCTTGTGCTGTGGAGCTTATTATTAAAGAAATATAAAAGGATCTCAATTTTTATTTGTGAATTACTCGGTTGAGAGAAACTAAGAAACAAACAGTTTTATTAAAACAACCATAACATATGCTCTTACCCTCATATCTGGAAATTAGACTTCTTTGAATCTTTGAAGTAGTGGCACAGTAAATGAACTTGAAATAGGGTAATGAACCTGGATCCAAAACTGTCAGATATAATTCTGCATGTCAAAAGGATGATGCAGAACTATTCTCAAATAAACACCACTAAGGGTAAAACTGGATAAATGATGATATACTTGGAGATGGAGAGAAGGATAATGAACAGAAATGCAGTTTTTAAAGTAGCTATTACCAAAAAAATAAATAAATAAAAAATAAAAAAAGAAAGTTTCTGTTATGGCTAGTCTTGTCAACTTGAAAGAGGAAACTTCAACTAAGAATTTGCCTCCTAATGATTGGCCTCTGACAATACATACACAGGATTATTTTTTTTATTCACTTTACATCCTTGTTTTAGCCCCATTTCTCCCTCCCTCCCCTTCTCCTTTCCTCAGAAAGGGGAGCTCCCTTTCACATCCATCCCTGCTCATCAAGTTGCATCAGAACTGAGCTTAATCTCTTACCTGTGGCCTGGCAAGGCAGTCCCTCCAGGGGAAAGTGATAAAAAAACTGGCAAGTGAGTCCCTCTATAATGCAATACCCACTTTCCTTGTTAGAGGACCCATATGAGGACCAAGGTGGCAATCTGCTACAGCTTTGTAGGGGGGCGAGGTACACTTCTCACATGGTGCTCTGTTGATGTTT
Source organism: Rhombomys opimus (assembly GCA_010120015.1). Classification (NCBI taxonomy): domain Eukaryota; kingdom Metazoa; phylum Chordata; class Mammalia; order Rodentia; family Muridae; genus Rhombomys; species Rhombomys opimus. Next base: position 6,019,633 of record REGO01000080.1, on the reverse strand, counting down.
CTGTCTCAGCAAGCCCCTCTGGGCCCTGGTTAGTTGTCTCTGTTGTTATTCTCGTAGAGCTCCTGTCACCTCCAGGTCTTTTCTCTTTCCTTCCACTTTTCCACAAGACTCCCTAAGCATCACCCAATGTCAGGCTGTGAGTCTTGGCATCTGTTTTGAGGCTGTGCTAGGTAGAGACTCTCAGAGGACAACTCTGTCAGGCTACCCTCTGCAAACTTATCAGAGTATCCTTTGTAGTGTCAGGGTTGCCACTCTCTGATAGGGTAGGTCTTTGGATGGGCCAGGCTTTGGTTGGGCAGACCCTCAGTCTCTGCTCTATCTGCTCTATGTAGATCCCTGCAAATCTTGTAGGCAGGTAAATTTTGAGTCAAAGTTTTTGTGGGTGAGTTTGTGTTGTCCTCCCTCTGCTGGGATACTTGACTAGTTAGTAGGTGCCCTTTTCAGTCTCTATCCCTCTGCTCCTAGGAGTGCCTGCCTGACTTAGGTCTCCAGTTATCACAGAGACACCTTCACCCTCAGTTTCTCTTTTCTCTACAGTCCTTTTGTCCTTTCTCCCTTGCTCTACCCAGTTCTGTTCTCCACCCTCTTAATTCTCAGCACCCCTTTTCTTACCTTGTTCACTCTCTTCAGCCACTACCTCTGTCTATTCTATTTCCCCTTCCATGTGAGATTTATGCATCCTCCTTTGGATCTTCTATGTGACACATCTTCTCTGAGTGTGTGGTTCATAGTGTGCTTAGATGTACTAGATGGCTAAAATCCATAACATAGCATGTGCATAACATGTGTGTCTGTCTGCATCCTGGACACTCTCAATTATAATCAGAGAAACCTCTTGGCAGTGAATTGTGTTAAGTGTGAAGACTCAAGACAGCTCAAGGTGCTAAGAATATGTAACACATTTTTGGTGTTATATCCTTGAGCCATTGTCAATTATTTGAAAAATTGACTATATGCACATTGGAATGTTGATGGCTATCACATGCGTATTGTGGGTATTAAGAAAACAAAATACACATCCCATCTGTCTTTCTAAAGGAGGATTGATCATCTTACCCCATGTCTGCTCTCTTGATTATCTTTTTTAGGTGTATAGATTTCATTATGTTTATCATATCTTATAGGTCTATATAAGTGAGTATATACCGTGTTTGTCTTTCTCCTTCT
>REGO01000080.1:5991031-6016746 GCA_010120015.1 Rhombomys opimus | reverse complement strand
CAGATGAATGGGGGGAGTTCCCCCCCTATCAGTGGACTTGGAAAGGGGCGCAGTGGTGATGAGGGAGGGAGGGAGGGACTGGGAGGGAATGAGGGTTCGGGACATGGCTGGGATACAGAGTTAATAAAATGTAACTGATAAAAATAAAATAAAATTAAATTAAATTTAAAAAAAAGAAAACAAAATAAAATATAAACTGTTAGTAAAGCCAGGCCCCAGAGGAAAACAATGCAACCAGTCCTGTGACACCTGATAGGCTAGGGTCAAATAGAAGGGGAGGAAGACCTCACCTATCAGTGGTCTAGGGGAGGGGCATAGGGAGGAGGAGAAGGAGAGAGGGTGGGATTGGGAGGAGATGAGGAAAGGGGCCACATCAGGTATACAAATTTAGTAAAATTGTAATAAATTATAATAATTTTAAATGCTTGCATATTTATGAGTAGTATCAATGATGGATAAAATGAAATAAAATATTTAAAAATTACATGATCACAATTAACATTAAGATAAATCTCAAAAGGGAATAGGAATAAAATAATAGTATAAATTTGTATTTCTTCATCTGTCTTATATTTGTAGATGGCTGAGTGACTGAGCTTAACCCTGAGGGAAAGGCATAGGCGTTCTGCTTTGAGTTCTTTCACTCTCACTGTCTGAGTGTAGATGAAATACCTAGAATTCAGCAATGACTTTTTCTTTCCAGAGATAACAAAAAAAGAAAGAGAAAAAAAAAAAAAGAAAATCTCTGATGTAATCAACACTTTTGTAAAATTAAGCAACCATAATTACCAATCCCCAATTATTTTTGTGGTTTGATTGTAGCAAGAAAATTCTTGTTAAGGAAAGAGAAAACAAAGGAACACAAAAACCTAGGACATACTGAGAAAATTTTCCAAAAGTTTTATCTAAGATATTGGGGCAATTAGAATTGCTGATATATGATAACCTATTAAGTCAGTGTAAGAAGGTACAGCATTGGAGAGAACAGGAAGTTTTAGAGTTGAGAGCTATCAACACAAGCCTCATTCTCCTACAGTGCTGAAGCTACAAACTGGCAGTGAATGTCACAGTGGCTCCTTTGTTACCACTCCTAATATCAAGAATACATACCCTTACATTTATAGCAAGAAATGAAACAATTAAATACCAGATATTTCATTTTGAATGGTTTTATTATCTTCTTCTTGGAATGAATAATTTTAGTTGTATTATGGCAATGACTAAAAAAAAAAATTATTGAAAATTATTTGCTTCTGTACCTGGAGAGGGAGCTGAGGTTGGATATCAGAGTTGGAATTCAGGCTGACAGTGATGCAGCGATCCCTTTCAGGTCATATTGTAGAAGTTAAAGCACCATATGTGCTTGCAGATGGCACACTGGCAGGAGGGAACTGTGATATTTCAGATGACAAACTGGAGTCCAAAACACTTTAAAAGGTTAACAAGAGGGTCATGAAACGTAATCCAACAGGATTATATATAGAACATTTTGATCAGGCTTTTAAGTTCAACCATACAGAACTGAAGAAAGAAGAATTTATTTGAAAAGTTTTGATACAAAAGGTCAATGGTTTAACTCACCAGGATATAAACTGAAAACAATAAAATAAGGTTTAAGAATGTAGTCAGTTCAAGGTATCTATACAAACCTAAATTTCTTGTAAGACCTAATAAAATAGTAATATAATCACTCCATTAAGTAAATGAGACAGGAAATAGATTCTTCGCAGATGACAGGTTTCTGCACGCTGTGGCTAACATGGGTCAAAAAAACAATGCGCAGTACCCAGAAGGGTGATTGATTTTTGTGGATAATTTCTCTGGATCTGCCTAGCAAAGGTACAGACAATAAAGCACAAATTCATGTAGGAAGGCTACCAACAGACACAGGAGTCTACATGAAAAACCAAATACCGACTTACCCTTTCCAGAACCATCGAGGCGAGAAGTAGGCATTAGATCCCATGGAGCTGGAGTGACTGACAAGTTGTTGTGAACATCTTCACAGGGCTGCAGGGAATCGAATTCTAAAAATGTGTGTGTGACACGTCCACATGGGGTGCAAGGGCACACTTGCACTCAGAGAGAGGAGAGGAAGACACTGGGCATCCTGCTCCATCTGTCTTCAGCTTAATTCTGTTGAGACAGAATCCCACACTGAGTTGATTTATTTCTTGAAGTTTGTTGTGTAACTCAAGGAAATGAATGAAACCTACTAAAATCTGTACACCTAAAGAAACTAATCAAGAGGGAGGACTACTGCTAAAATGCTCAATTCCTATCCAAAAAGGCAAAGAGGATGGACTTCAGAAGAAGGAGAAAAGAGGGAACAAGTCAGGAGCCTGACACAGAGGGCCTCTGAAAAGCTCTCCCCTGCAGACTATCAGTGCAGATGCTGGGACTTATGGGCAACCTTTGGGCAGAGTGCAGGGAAGCTTATGAAAGAAGTGGGAAACAGTAAGATGTGGAGAGGACAGGAACTCTACAGGAGAGCAACAGAACCAAAAAATCTGGGCACAGGGGACTTTGCTGAGACTGATACTCCAATCATGGACCATGCATGGAGATAACCTAAGACCCCTGTACAGATGTAGCCCATGGCAGTTCAGTATCCAAGTGGGTTCCATTGTGATAGGAACAAGGACTGCCTCTGAGATGAACTGATTGGCCTGCTCTTTAACTCCCCCTGAGGGGGAAGCAGCAATACCAGGCCACAGAAGAATACAATGCAGCCACTCCTGATGAGACCTAATTTACTAGGATCAGAAGGAAGGAAAAGAAGACCTCCCCTATCAGTGGACTTGGGGGAGGGCATGCATGCAGAGAGTGCAGGAAGGGAGGGATTGGGACTGAAGGAGAGAATGAACCACAGGGGGAATACAAAGTGACTAAAGTGTAATTAATAAAGAATTTAAAAATAAAAAAGAAACTCAAAGAAAGATAATCTCTTATTTTTAATAAAATGAATATGTTTTATATGTTATATACATGTATTTATTTAGATTATTTACTGTGGCTGGTAACATGCTTTGTGTTCCCATGATACCTGACTTAGTTTACTCAATTTTTAAGATTTAATTTGTTTATTTTTACTTATTTTGAGTGGGGGTATGGGTATGACAGAGACTTTGAGACCAGAAATGCGTATTGGCCCCCCGAAGATGAATTGTGAGCCTTGTAACTAGGATTTTGGGAAGTGAACTTCGATTCTCTGAAAGAACAGGAAGTACTTTTAACTGTTTAGCCATCTCTCCCTCATTACCCTATTCATTTAATTCAGGTTTTGTACAAGAAGGAGAAGACTTTGTAATGGGTGGTCTAAAAATTGTCATAACAATGAAAACATTATCAAGTCTATCTGCATTATCTTTGTTTATCTCTTGTATAGACAACAGTGTTAGAGTGCTTGGGGGTAGTTTCTGACACTCCTAGGAGACATACTCTCACAGAAAATTCTGTTCTTAGGAACTTTCCAACCCGTCTTCTCTCCTGTGTCCTGGGACTTAGACATAGGAGTAGTGTGGTCAATTCTTACTTGTATTCAAGGCGGTGGGCTGAAAATCTAACACTTATCCCACCACATCATAGAATCAAAAGCTATTTTTATCTGTTTGACCATGTAATATTTATATTTTTCTCAAAGTCTTCTAATTGTCAAAGCAAAAGTCCTCCTTTTTCTTGCAGGGGCATTGCAATTTTTCTTTCTTTTACACTACTCCTCTATCTTAGGTTATCTCCATGCATGGTCCTTGGTTGGAGTACCAGTCTCAGGAAAGTCCCCTGTGCCCAGATTTTTTGGTTCTGTTGCTCTCCTTGTGGAGTTCTGTCCTCTCTAGATCTTACTGTTTCCCACTTCTTTCATAAGCTTCCCTGCACTCTGCCCAAAGGTTGCCCATAAGTCCCAGCATCTGCATTTATAGTCTGCAGGGCAGAGCTTTTCAGAGATCCTCTGTGTCAGGCTCCTGACTTGTTCCCTCTTTTCTCCTTCTTCTGAAGTCCATCCTCTTTGCCTTTTTGGATAGGAATTGAGCATTTTAGCAGTAGTCCTCCCTCTTGATTAGTTTCTTTAGGTGTACAGATTTTAGTAGGTTTATCCTATATTATATGTCTGATATCCACTTATAAGTGAATATATACATTGTGCATCTTTCTACTTCTGGGATAGCTCACTCAGGATGATCCTTTCCAGATCCCACCATTTACCTGCAAATTTCATGATTTCCTTGTTTTTTTATTGCTAAGTAATACTCCATTGTGTAGATATACCACAATTTCTGTATCCATTCCTCCACTGAAGGACATCTGGGCTGTTTCCAGCTTCTGGCTATGACAAATAAGGCTGCTACAGATATCGTTGAGCAAATGTCCTTATTGGGCATACACCTAGAGGTGGTATAGCTGGATCTTGAGGAAGCGCTATTCCTAGTTTTCTGAGGAAGCGCCAGATTGCTTTCCAGAGTGGCTGTACAAGTTTACATTCCCACCAGCAGGTTCCACTTTCTCCACAACCTCTCCAGCATGTGTTGTCTATTGAGTTTTTTATCTTAGCTATTCTGATGGGTGTAAGGTGAAATCTTAGGGTCGTTTTGATTTGCATTTCCCTTATGACTAAGGATGTTGAGCATCTCTTTAAGTGTTTCTCTGCCATTCGATATTCCTCTATTGAGAATTCTCTGGTTAGCTCTGTACTCCATTTTTTAATTGGATTACTTGGTTTGCTGCTTTTCAGCTTCTTTAGTTCTTTGTATATACTGGATATTAGCCCTCTGTCAGATATAGGGTTGGTGACGATCCTTTCCCAATCTGTAGGCAGTTGTTTTGTTCTGACGACAGATTTGTGACATAAAAATCTAAGATCTAGAAAGACAAATGGGATGTGCATTGAATGTATGATAGGAGTCTATCGCAAAAGGCATCTGAAAGACTCTACCTAGCAGTGTTTCAAAGCAGACACTAAGACTCATAACCAAACCCTCTGCAGAGTGCAGGGAATCATATGAAAGAAGGGGAGTTGGCATGATATGGAAAGGATAGGAGCTCTACAAGGACCATATGTATCCGGGCACAGGGTCTTTTCTGAGACTGACACTCAACCAAGGACCATCTATGGATATAACCTAGAACTTCTGCTTGGATGTGGCCTGTGGTAGCTCAGTAACCAAGTAGTTTTCCAAAGTAAGGGGAACAAGGACTATTTCTAACAGGATCTCAAAGGCAGACTCTTTGACCTCCCCAACCCCCAGGGGAAGAGCAGTCCTATTAGGCCACAGAGGAGGATTTTGCAGCCAGCCCTGAAGATACCTAATAAAACAGGGTCAAATGAAAAGGGAGGAGGTCCTCCCCTATCATTGGACTTTTAAAGGTGCAGGGAGGAGACCAGGGAGGGAGTTTGGGGTTGGGGAGGGAATGAGGGAGCAGGATACAGCTGGGACACAGAGTTAACAAAATATAACTAAAAAAAAATCTAACATCTTATGTCACTTGATTTGTTTGTTTATTTATTGTAAAAACTAAAGAGAAAAAAAAACATTGCAATTTATTTTAAAAAGTGTCTTCAAGAAAAGAGAAGCCCTAAGGAGGGATTGATTATCTTTAAACCATAACTTGGAATTTCATAAATGCATATATCTCTACACATCAGGTAGGATTTATCAAATGTATTTATTTTGTATGTTTAACATACTTCAAAAAAAGGGGTGGAGGTTCTGGTGTTGTCTCCTAAATACCTTTATCTAGTAAGATGAGAGAATATGATATTCATATACAGATAATGGGAGTTTGTGTCTTACAACTTATCAAGATTTATTGTGTCTAGAATATTTTTAAAGCACTTTAAAAAAGTTTTGTGACATTTATGGTAGGAGGGTACGTGTGTGTATGTGTCTGTGTGTGTGTGAAAGAGAAAGTGAGAAAGAAAAATGTTGTATTTGAATGTTTGACATTGCCTTGATCAAAAATTCAATTTATATCTGAGTTCAAAGATGAAGCAGTGTTTAAATTTTAAGTTCAAATAGGTGAACTTTTTTCTTTATCTTAAATAATTTTTCTTTTGCGAATAAAATTGCATCCAGGTTTATGTTATAATCACCAGTTTATACTAATGGGGCAGATTTAAGGGATTAAGTTTAAAATTTATCAATACTGTGGCATATGTAGATTTTTACAATATCCTTATTTGTGATATCTCTTGGTAAGTGGCATACTGCACTTGTAGACAGAGTTGACATTCTCTATTGTGTCTGAAACTCAGCCGGTGAGAAATCCAAACTAGACTGCAAGGTTGTGGCGTCATTCCTTCCAGAATCTTAGTTTTCCCTGTATTTATATTTTGCCTCCACTCTACTGTTAGACTTTGAAAAACCCACCCAATGTTACTTTTCTATTACTCTGTGTACAATCTTGGCCTCATGATTCACACAAAAATGTATTTACATACCTTTATGATATTCTGGCATTTGTTTTTACTGGTGTGGGGTATGTTTCCAGGAGATTGGGTGTGAAGATAGTTACATTATAAATAGAAACAATAAAAATGGACTTAAGTTTTAATGACTCATCTTCTATTGGTTAGTTAGATTAGTTTGAGACTGTCCGCTAACTTCTCTAAGCATCATTTTATAATCATAAAGCCAGTGTAATGACCCATTCTCTGTTACCCTCACAGGCTTAAAGTGAAAATAGAACATAAAAAATTTTAAAGACCCTGAAAACTAGAATCTGCATACTAAAAGAGTCTGTATTACTGCCCAGAGGAAGAAGCATATGTCTGATAAATATGCTTTCAAATCAGCCAGAAATGTCCTCCTTTATATATAAATATCAAATCTGCTAAAACAGTAGTCATCACTTTTCTAGAAAATAATACATCCTAAGGAAATATCATATGCACATATGTGTGAAACTAAGGAGATGAAAATGTACAGATTAGTATGAAAGGACAAAAGAACGAGTAATTTTAGCAATTGATTGTGTCCTCAGATTACAGTGGGAGAAAGCTGCAGTGAACATGACATTATTAAAGCATGGATACTTGGTGGGAAGTACTTCATGGGAATGCATTCCCACTCAGTGTGAGAGCTGTTTTGAGGAGGAACTCCACTAGGAAACACCCTCCACATTTCTGGAGTCTTGAAGATGAAAACATAGAGGAGGATGCCAGTATAAATTTCTTCCCTCCATGGACAGATTTAGACAGAACTCCTGCTACCCAGTCAACGCTATCTCTTCCTTTCTAAGTAGAGTAGTTCCAGGACTCAGGCTATAGGATGCCAGAAGTGGAGACGACACCTACACAAGAAACTATAATGCTGCTTAAATTTTAATAATTTGATGGTATGGGTTTTAACTTTATTGCCTTGGGGAAAATTGCAATTCTATAGTGAATGAAACTGTATTGTTACTGATCAGTAAAGCCTATGCAGACACATAAAGAACATAAAGAATGCTATCTTAATAAATATCACATAAAAGGAGTGGACTGAGAATAAGATTTTTGATAGACTAGAACTTGTTCCTTCTTCCAATCAGAACCAATGTCTTGAATATGAGTACTTTCTAAGGACAGTAAAGGTTGGACCTAAATGAACAAAAGAAGAAAGGCATGTGAGAGGTAAAAATTTAAAACTGAAGTAGGAAAAGAGAAGACATTGTTAAACAGGTCTCCAGAAACATTCAGTGTAAAAGATGGATTCCTGAGAGAATAAAAATTATAAGCTGGGGAAACAGTTCCTGCTTTCAAAACCTGAGTAAACAAAACAGAAACATGAAAACTTTAATAACTCCATTCTAAGTGTCACTTTAGCTATATTTTATATATATATAAAATATATTATATATATATTGCTCTTCTTATTTCAAGTTATATTTATACCCTTTGTAGGGAATAAAATAGAATATTGACACTATGGTAATATCGTAATAGTGATAGTAACCACAATAAAAGTAACAGGATCTAATCTTTAAATAATCTCATGCTGCAGAAATCTGCACAAATTTACCCTAATTAAAAAGAGCACAACAAATAACAGAGATGTAAAAATGTATGCATTGGCCTTATATATCACTTTAAAAATTGTATCCCCATCTTGTGCTGGTTTCTATAAATATAAGTATGGACAATAATGACATAGTTTTGCTTTAGTATACTGTCATAGTCAAAAGATATAACAAAGTATTGTTTGAAGGTCCCCATATTAATGTCTGGAAGCCTTTAATTGTCCTTGAGCTGAATAGTCAAGTGACTAGGCAAATATACTCAGTAAAATAGAAAAGAATTCTAAGTACTAGTTTGATATATATCAGTTGTATTAGACTGTATGTAGTAGGGTGGGATAATTAATTTTGTGGTTTAAAGAGATGAAAAGAAAAATCATAAAATTTAACATGAATTTTTTTATAGAATGTTGGGAACTGAACCCTGGGACCCTCCCTGAGGGCCTGACCTGCCAGATAAGCACCGGACGTCAGCAGGCCATAGTTTCTTTAGATCCATTGTTCCCGAAACTGTTTGCTTTGGGACACATTTACGACCTCGGATGTTATCTTTGGGCCTTGTGACCCTTTACCCCATCTTCCCAATCTTGGGAACTTCCCACCAAGGGTCTTGGTATTCTTCCACTGCTACTTCACTTTTCTCGCCCCTCTCCCCCACCCTGCCCCTTCCTGAGTTGAGCGACTCTAAAGTGGGACTTTCCAACCTACCCCTCCCTGAGTAAAAAGGATTCCACACTGTGCTCCTCCCTCGCCCCGCCCCTATCTAAGGTTGGCCTTAAAAGCCCACTTTGGTTCAATAAAATTTGACTCTTGACAAGTGCACATTTGCTTGAGTCCTTCCTCTCTCTCACCCATCTTTTTCAGGATTGACCCCCTTCGCCCCCACGAATAACTAGGTCCCGCGGGTCGGGACAATAGAAACTGAACTATGGAAATATAATTTGAGATTTCATCAAAAGAAAAACTTTTCACAAATTAATGATATGACAATGTTGAGTTGCCATTTGCCTTAACCCATGTCATGAGCTGTTGGAACAGAATGATGGAATTCCTGATGTCATGCTTTCTCAAAAACTTAGAATGTAATTAATCTAGTTGCTAGATTAATCACACTTGTTATATAAGGAAAACTTATTTTAACTCACTTTTATTTTAACTCCTCCTTTTCTAATCTTTATCTTCCCACAGATAATCAAAAAGTAGAGAAGATAGCAACTTTGCCAAGTAGAGCAAATTTCTACATTTCATTTTTGACTGCTAAGTCTTTTATTTTTCCATTTTTGTCTAGGTATAATACAAGAGGCAGGACTCTTCCTCAATGCATTTCACTCCTTTCGGCAAATAATAGTATTTTCTAGTTGACCGTTTTCCACCTCCAAGAAGCTCTCCAATATTTTAGGTCTGACAAGATTAAGCTTGGAATTTTGAAACACAACCTGTCAGCTGAAATTATCAAATTAATGTAATAAAAACACTTCTAAGTTAGATTAATTTTGACTTGTGGGAAGTGGAGTTAAAAGATTGAAAAGAAAAAAATAAGGCTTGGAAATGAATTTGGCTTTTGAAAGCACAGTTTCTCAGCCAAATTGGGAAAATCTTCCTTGACATCAAGGTCAGATCAAACTCTGTACTTGATTTCATTCAAATTGATTTGATTTCAACCTAAAAGTTCAACTGAGTTCCATCCAATAGAGACTTTCAGGTTAATGAAATTTAGCTCAATTCACTGCATGGAATATGAATGTGGAAACTCTCTCACATTCTCCTCAGAAATTCAGTAAAATAAGAAAGGTTGCATTGTAAGGACTACAATGCGAAAAGCTGAAGACCTTTCTACCAATATTATTGTAGTTCTGACTCTGTTCTTTTCCTATGAACCACAGTTTTTTTTTTTTATCTGTGTGTATGCAGTGTGTATGTATGTGATATGTTCGTGTATGAATGCTGATAGACATATACATGCATGTGGATGCTTGTGCAGGTTCGTGGAGGACTGGAGGTCATACGGTTTTCTTCTTTTACTTCAGGGTTCAGGGTCTCTCACTGAAGCTAAGCCTCATCAATTGGACCTGACCACCCACTGAGCATCAGGAATCTGTTTCAGCTCTTAAAATTGTGAAGGCTGAAGTCACTAGCATACTCTGTCATGCCTAGCTTTTGACGGTGATGCTGGGGATCTCCATGTTTGTATGGCAAGCCTTTACTGGTGGAGCCATCTCCCCATCTCTCAACTACATGTTTTTAAATTCACATATATGGATACAGGGTAAACACTCTTGCTTATAAAAATAAGTTTTGAAGGAAAGTAATGTTATATAATTAGATACTATTGAAAATGAGTGAAACCGTTATAAAATGATTCTTAGAAGTTCAAAGACTAAAACCTGAGTATCTTAAGAGGCAGCCTTCTTAGATACCCGTTAGCAGAAATCAGCCTTTACCAGAACTACAAATGAAAAATAATTTTTGATATTTTCTGATTTCTCCAAAGGGGCACATTAGGAGCTACCACTGCCTGCTGATAGAAGATAAGCACTCATAAAAAATGTGTGTTTAGAAATCAGAGAAGAGACAAGCAATTAATATTAACGACTCTAATCATCTCCAAAAGCAAATAGCAATTGTCAAATACAGCTTGGCTACTTGGTGTTTTGGTTGATGTTAAGATATTATAAAGGCTAAAATTTATAATCCTGAACTTTTGAGCCATAGCAATGGTTTCTTAATTTGTTTGAAGATATAAACCACTTGAGGATATTTGCAAGCATACATGTACTGCCCTTCCTCTGGAGATTTTTGTTCATTTCCTCCAGAGGAAAGGAGAGGAATTAATATTATTTGTCACAGATAATGCTTATAATTATACAGTTGATATATGTAAGGACTGTGAATTTTATGGATGTAAAAATAGACTAGGAAATCAAACTATTTTTTTATATAATTGAACTGTGGGATTAAGACATAAGTGTGTGAAAGGATTGCCTGGCATGATCCTAGCACTTAATTTAATCCATAGCACTGCATATTCCAGACTTGGCATAGCATTATTTGGGAGACAGAGGCAGGTGAAAAAGAAGTTAAAAGTTTTTTCTACACTGTTAGCTTGAGGCCAATCCATCATGTATTAGTTTTCTCCAAGATTATAAATTACATCCTACAGGAAAGCTTGTAAAAATATTAAGTAAACAACTAAAAAATCCTTCCAGTCCCTGAAAACTACCAGATTCTCTGGGCCCCTTAAATTTTTACTTAAGCAGTAAAGACTGCTGAAGATTACCTTCATACAAGCTAGACTTCAGGAAATACTCTCAGACAAGCTTAGTTGCTTAAACTCTTTTATGATCAGATCCACAAAAATGGAAGAAGCAAAGACTCCAAAAAGGCTGAAACCAGTAGCAGACCCCAGTTGAACTAGGAAGAAGAAACAAAGACTGGCTAGGCTGCTTGGGAGAGGCACCTTGAGAGGACAGTATCTAGCCTATTGAACGCCTTACAATTGTCCAGTCTGCTTCAAAGTTCCAGCTTTTTTGAGCTGTTGTCGGTGCTGGGCTGGGATTTCTTGATTAATGCAGCTGTCTTTGAGTAATTTCTCCTCTTGCAAGTAACTGTTCTTCTGTGTTCTTATAAGTAATCCCAATAAAACTTACTGGTTTACCAAGTTGGACTTTGGCGGTATCCGTACTTTGGTCTGTCATGTGGATGAGTACACATCTGTTTACATCTCCCAGGAGTAACATTGCATAACCAAGTCTGAGCTACATGAAACTCTGATTAAAAAAAAAAAAAAAAAAAGAAAAGAAAAGAAAGAAGGGAAAGGAGGAAAGGAAGGGAGAGAGGGATTTAGAGAGAGAGAAAAAAGGAAGGAAGAAAGAAAACAAAGAAAGAAAACAAAGGTATAAATGTAGCCTGTGATTGGGCCCCCAGCCTTATTGCTACTCACTTTACAGTTATGTGAACTTAAACATACATTTATATAAAACATTTCATATCATGCCTGATATAGTGAAAGACTTCACATTTAGAGGGATATAAAATTATGCATATAATTATTTTAATTTACTTTCAAGATACTTCAAGTATTTTGAAAGGAAACTATGATCCAGTACAAGTTTTCATAAGCTGTAACTGAAATAAACTTGCAAGTGTAAAAAAAAAATCTACTTAGAGTTAGTGGAATCAACAGTTAGAAAAACTCATAGAGTAAATTGCATCATAGACAGGAAAGCGCTTCCTAATGTCTCACACTTTCTTGACAATCTATAGCCATTGATCATAGCTAGCCAGTGAGCCACTCTTCTTAAGGCTGTGGAAACTTGCAGGTTGTTCCTGTCCCAGTTGACAGACCTACAACTATATGCGTATGAGTAGAACTAACTGGACTCAGTGGGTTATTATTATTGGAAAAAAAAATAAGACATGACATGAAGTTGTGAGGAAAATCTGTTAAAAGTTTCCATAGAAAGCTGGAAAGATGTGGTTGGGGAATTGATATGACCAAAATAGATGGTATGTAATGTGAAACTTTCAAAGAATAAATACAAATATTATTTTTTAAAAAATACAGCTGCATGTGGTGGCACCTGGCTTTAGTCCAGCACTCAGGAGCCAGATGAAGTATAATCTCTATGAGTTTGAGGCCAGCTTGCTCTACATAGGGATTACAGGCAAGCCAGATTTCATGGCATGACAGTTCTTAAAAAAGAGTATGAGTGGGTACTAAATATTAAAATAGAAATTCCTGTGTTGGCAGAATCTTACCTAAAAGAGTTATTGCTGTGAGTGCCTTATCAGAAAGAAGAGCAATTCAGATGAAAAACTGGGGAAATATGGCATAGGAAACAAGATGGTTACCATGAAATAAAAGTACTCTGACTATGTTTGAAATGAATGAATGACCCCAAGTAAACAATCTAAACTCTTTGGTCATGTATTTACAAGAGTAATTTGTAATTTGGCATTTAGGGGCCACTATGGAATCCCATATTAGTGCAGTGGAAGCTTCCTGGAACCTAGGAGGTTGATGCTAGTAAGGACTCCTAGTACTGTTCAATATGGAGCTTGAGGCAGCCATCTTCCATAACCAGGCTAGACTGCCAGTGGTGGGGACTGGGACACCAACCCAGCCTCAAAAACTGTGGCTGAAAACCTATTCTGACTGAAAGAAACACTAGAACTCAGAGCTTTAGGTTTAGTTAATCAACAACTGGTCTAACTTGAGTACTATGCCAGGAGAGAAAACCCATGCCTGACAATAAATGGCCAGGATCCAAAAGCTGATGGTCAGAGACCTAGGATAGAGCCAAACACAGTTGGAATAGAAAAAGAGTCAATTAGACCTGGTGCCTAGACTAATCATCCTCAGAGCAGAGAGGCTTACTACAGTGGTTGATGGGAGAAGATACAAATACTTACACCCAAATATTAGGCGGAGCTTGGGGAACTACAGAGAAGTGGGGAGGAAGGATTTCAGGAGCCAGAAGGGTCAAAGACACTAGGAAAACATGGCCCAAAGCTCATAGGAGCTCACAGAGACTGAATTGGCTACCACGGAGCCAGCATTGGTTCTCTGCATGCACCTATGGTTCTCTTATTTATTTTTAAGCACTTTAGAGCCTTATAGTAGACTTCTCCTTCTCCTTCCAGTAACTCCCTCATGATTCCCACCTCACACCCTCCTTTGCTTCAAAGAAAGGGAGGCCCCCAAGGGATATCAACACACCCAGGTATTTCAAGTCACAGTATGACTAAGCAAATCCTCTCCCACTGGGACCTGGCAAAGCAACCCAACTAGGGGGAAGATTTCCAGTGGAAGGCAACAGACTCAGAGACAATCAGTACTCCTATTGTTAGGGGAACGACGTGTCCACACTGCACTTCTGCTACATATATATATGTGGTCTAGGGACAGTCCATGCATGCTCTTTTGGTTGGTAGTTTGGTACATGTGCCCAGGTGAGTTTACTATTCTGGTCTTCTTGTGGTGATCTTGACCTCTCCAGCTCCCTCTGTTCTTCTTTCACCTCTTCAATAGAATTTTCCAAGTGCATCTTGTCCTTCACTAGGAGCAGGATCCCAAGCCCACCACTTGAATGGTCAGGAACAAGCAGCTTGATAGGCGAAAGATCTATAGTAGACCAAACAAAACCAGGAAAAAATAAGTCAATGGAATGATTCCTAATGATACTCTGCTATATCTATACATTGAAGTTTAGCCCAACTGTTATCAAAAGGTTTCCTCTGGTAGCTAATGGGAGAAAATGCAGAGACATACAGCCAATCATTAGGCTGAGCTCAGGGAATCCTGTGAATGAACAACAGTAAGGAATGTAGGAACCAGAAGATAGAGGACACCTGTACAACAAGGCCCACAAAATCAACTAAGCATGGCTCACAGGGGCTCAAAGCCACTGAGTGACAATCATGGAACCTCCATGGGTTACAATAGATCCTTTGCATATGTGTTGTGGTTGTTTATTTTGGATATTTGGGAGACTTCTACCAGTGGAAATGAGGGTGTCTCCGACTCTATGGCCCGCTCTCAAAACCTCTATTCTCCTTTCTGGTATGCTTTGGGCAGGCTTGATATGAGGCTTTGTTGTTAGTCTTAAGTGTATCATGCTATGCCCTGTTTGGTTGATATCCTTGAGAGATCTGTTCTTTTCTGAAGGGAAACTGAGGAGCATTGGATCTAGGGGAGGGGGAAGGAGGAGAGTGTTAGGAGAAGAGGAAGGGTGGGCTGAAGTCAGGATATATTGTATGAAAAAAGAATAACTACAAAAAAAAGAAAAGAAATCTTTCCTCTCAAATTAATGACCTGTACATGGAAACATGAAACAGCAGCAGTGTCTGAAAGGTTTAGAAGGGTATTCCTCAGACAGAGAAGATAAATAAAAAAGATGAGATATGAAGGACACCATGTTGTCATGAGCTGTATATTCCACTACTCTGTGAAAGCCTATTATTGGGGCAGTGTATACTTTGTTGGGATATCTTTAGTATCTTATATGATTACATTAAATGAAGAAAGAAAAGCCTTCTTTTTTAAGCTACTTCACAGACCACTGGAAAATTTGTGTGGAGACTCTGGGTTGGAATGTGAAAGATTCAGCATAAAGGAGAGAATGCAAGCTGCCCCTGTAGATAGGGATGAGAATCTAGACCATCCTGGTCTTACCAAATTAGTTGCTTTCAAAGGTATTTTAGGACACACATTTTCAGTACTGACAGGGAGAATTAAATAGAGGAAAATCAGTCGGATGTGTAAGGTCTAACTTTCCCCCTAAAGGGAGTTGTAAATACAAAAGAAGGCCATTTACTTAATAGTTATTAAACATCAGGCCTAATATCTGTATTATTTTGTATTTCACTACAGGTCACAGGAATTCTCTCTCTCTCAGTATGAACACAAAAAACCTCTAATTGTCTAGATTTTAGACACTAGTGTCTAGACTCTAGAATAATCAGAGCAGGTCTTAAAGCCACAGAGTGCCTGGGACCTGACTTGATGCTTTCCTGCACCTCTTGCTTTTGTCCATCAACACATTATTTAACTTTCCTCTTAAGAAAAATAATCACCCAGCAATAGGATTTTAATAGTGAATGAAAATAATTCCCATGTTTATAAAGTGTATTTTGTCCAGTGTCATGAACCAGGTGCCTCTGGCTGATGAAGGAAGTCAACCTCTCTGAGCTTCTTCTGAATACATTTGACTTACAATAAAGGTAACAGGATTTCTGCAGCCTGCAACTTATCCACTTTTCAGTTATTTATCAACACAGTAATGCGATTATTAGTAAATTGCTTTTTCGCCCAACTTGATCCATTTGACTTCTTTCATTTGCTTGCATTATCGGCAAAATAATTTAATACATGCTAATGAATTCCAAATTTGCATAAATGATCTCCCTATGTGATTTATAATCCTGAATTAAATATAACCCCAAATACCCACATGCAAGGAAAGCCTATTATATGTGTAGGCATAATTCTCATAATCATACAATTTATAACCTGAACAATTGAAAAGATTAGATGACCTCAAGCCACGCAGAAATGAACTTTTTCTCCTAATTTTTACCTCCTTATCAGTTTGTCAATTAAATAAATTTAACATAATTCCATCTTGTAGTATTTTCAACATTCATTAATGCTGAACAAGTAATTAGATTTCCTCAAAATCATTTTTATTTTTATACTAAGAAAAGTACAAATAAATATGATTTCAACTAATTTATTTATACAGAAAAGTACAATTTATGATGGCTTAATAAATATGCCAAGAACTAAAGTATGAAAATGGAATCATAAATAAAGGATGTGTGTAATACACTAATACCAAAGAGAGAGTGAGTGAGAGGATTTTTAGTGAACTCTTTATTGCCTTGTCTCTGATATCAACACTTAGGAAACAGCAATTACTTATTTACAGGTGCTCTTTTAAGCATTTATTCATGCTAACCACTTAAATCCCATAAGTATCTTTCAACATCAATTGCAATTATCAGCCATAGTTTACAGATCAGGGTATTGAGACATGAAATGATAATGCACATTCTGTAAACCAGAAGAGCAACAGAAATATTGGTTGTTGTGTAAAGCATCCCAACATATCTTCCAGGTAAAGTAACATTAATTGTAATTTTGATGTGTCTAATTTTGATGTATCTGTTGCACATCATCAGTAGGTTAGGTTCACATGTGGTGCTTTTTTTTTTTTTATGTGGAACACAATGTGTAAAGAAAAAGTTATACTGATACTTTGTGTTGCCTAATCCTACAAGTGTTTTGTGGTACATATGAATATGCAGTGATAATGATTAAACAAAAAAGGTATTCAAAGACATGTCAGCAGGGGAAAAAGATCTTGGCATTAATGTTGGAAGGAAACTGAATAGCATATTAAACTTGTCAACAAAAAGGAAACCTCCTATCTTAACAATATCAGAAAAAAAAAAAAAAAGCTATTAAGTAGCAGAAGAGAAAAAAAAATACCAGGAAGAAGAGTACATCTCTGAATTGAGGTCTTAAAAAATGAAACAATATCATATATTTGCAAAGACGATACAATTATACAATTGTTAAGTTTCGCAGCTAACCACCTACACATAATCAAAGCACTACTTTTTTTTTTCTTTTTTTAAATGTTCTACATTCTGGAATGTCAGGTTGCTTTTAGGTTAATAGTTGAAAACAAGAGAACCTCTCAGGCTCTGTTATTCAATTTCTTAGGAGAAGTCTTTGTTCGGCTTTGACAATAGACAAACCACTTATCAGCTGATAACATCACTGATGACAAAGGTGGAAAGTAAAGCACTCACAAACTCTTGAAATCCCTTCTGACAGAGGAATAGGAGCTACTGCACCTGTACCACTCAGAAAGGCTCAGGGTACCTTAATAACCCACTTTAGAGACCCAAGATATACAGAAAAGCAAAAAGGGAAAGAGAAAAAGATGCACTATTGAATCTTGTGATGCTCAGCAGAAAAATAACATATGGAGAAATGGGGTTGCATAACTAAAATAAAGATTAGAGAATGAAAAAGAATGACTTAATAGCCACAGCAATGCCAAGAACAGTAAGACACCTGCTTTCCAACTGTTGACAGTCCTTAAAATAGATAATGTAAAACCCTCTGAAGCATTTTTAAAGTGTAGTGATAAATAGTAAAACAATAGCAAAAGGTGTCCTAGTTTCCAGCAGTCTGACCAGTCTATGAAGATAGGGGTTGTCTGACTTTCATTGAAAGCATTTAACAATATGGAAAATAAATCCATCAGTTTGCATCTTTGCAAACCATCTAGATTTAAGAAGATTTACCTGAATTTGGAGCTCAGAACACTACTTTACTTATAGATTAGCCACAGTGAAAGAAAGAACCCTCTAATTTTGGCTAGTGTGAGTGGAAAGAGTAAGACAGGGGTTTTTGTCTTTAGAGCTTTAGAAACCAACCATTTCTAGTCTGACAGAGATGAACTCTAAAGATTATTAAAGGCTAGATAAAGGTGGACAGACATAGGTCAGCAGAGGTTGTGGAAATAGAAACTGCATTGTGACCTCTGGGTTACTTTGGAAGTTCCCATTACAATCCAAGAGAATGATGATGCTGGAACTGAAAACTAAACTGTTAATCTCAGGGCAAATACAATGTCTAAATGTAACTTATTTAAACCCCACCTATGTTTCAAACTGTGCCTCTTCTATCATTGCAGTATTCTGAATGAAGCCATACAAGAGGGAAGAAAATTCAAAACCCATTGTACCAAGGAAGGAATACTGTGATCTCTTTTAAAATATTGTATGTACTCTTACTTTTTAATTGAATTGCTTTAATTTTTATATTACTGTGTATATTATTTGATCGTTGTGTGTAAATCTGTACCTGTTCAGTTATCTAAACTTTATTATTGTTCCCATGCACAATCTACATATATCTCCTGTATGCTTACTTCATTTCATTTCTCTTTCCATCCTGCCTCATTTTCTAATTACTTTTACAAATGTTTATTACATTTCATTAATTTAATTGATGTGTAGAGCTCATACCCAAGCATATATATACCATTCAGAGGACGATTTATCTGTGGCAATGAGAATTGCCTTCTGCCTTGTGATTCCTGGGGATCAGGCTTGGTGACAAGGGTCACTGTATGCTGAGCTGCCCTACCAGCTCCACTTAACTGTCTTTTTTCTTTTTGAAATTGACAAAGTTTTTACTTCAAAATGTGTTTTGAACATCATTAACACCACTGACAAACTGCCTCTAAACTTGATAACATATCCAAATGTACATTTCTATGCCAAACTGTAATTAAGTTGAAATTTTTAAAATCATGGTCCTCAGTACCAGTTAGTATCCAGGTTCTTGTTTACACTTTATTTTATTTTTTAATTAATTCATTTTAAAATTAATTACAGCTTATTCACTTATAGCTCCCTCCTTCATCCCCTCCCAATCTAACCCTCCATCCCTCATCTCCTCCCATATACCTCCACAAGTCCACTGATAAATCAGGGGAGGTCTTGCTCCCCTTCCAACTGACCCTAGCCTATCAGGTTTCATCAGGACTGGGTGTATTGTCTTCCTCTGTGGCCTGGTAAGGTTGCTCCCCCATCAGGGGGAGGTGATCAAAGAGCCAGCCACTGAGATCATGTCAGAGACAGTCCCTGTTCACTTTACTAAGGAACCCGCTTGGACACTGAACTGCCATGGGCTACATCAGTGCAGGGGTTCTAGGTTATCTCCATGCATGGTCCTTGGTTGGAGTATCAACCTCAAAGAAGACCCCTGAGCCCAGATTTCTTGGTTCTGTTGCTCTCCTTGTGGAGCTCCTGTCTCCTCAAGTTCTTTCTATCTCCCCCTTCTTTCATAAGATTCCTTGTACTCTGCCCAAATTTTGATTATGAGTCTCAGCATCTGCTTTGATATCCTGCTGGGTAGAGTCTTTCAAAGGCCCTCTGTGGTAGGTTGTTGTCCTGTTCCCTATTTTCTTCCTCTTCCAATGTTCATCCCATTTGCCTTTCTGTGAAAGGAAGATGTTTAATTTACTTAAATTCTTTAGGTGTACAGAATTTAGTATGCTTACTCTATATTATATGTCTAATAGCCACTTCTAAGTGAGTATAGGCCATGTGTGTCTTTCTGCTTCTAAGATACCTCACTCAGGATGATCTTCTCTAGTTCCCATGATTTACCTATACATTTCATGATTTCTTTGAATTGCTGATTAGTATTCCATTGTGTAAATGTACCACAATTTCTGTATCCATTCCTCAGTTGAGGACATCAGAGTTTACATTTTAATTGCAACCTTCCTTGGCTTTAACCATCTTTAATGTATATAGATCCTACCAGTATACAAAATTCCCTTATCCCATTCATTATTTTTGGGCTCCTATGATCTAATGCTAATATTCTTTTTCTTATTTAGCCTACATGCCTTCTGCCCTGAAATTTAGTAACTAACAAGTTAGACGATTCTCTTTGTTTATGTATCTCAAAACTGATTTTTAAGTTAAAGGACCACTCTTTTGGTTTTTAAACTCTTATCACAATATTTGCATAAGGAGCTTATATACCAGCTCTGGCTTTGTAGGTATTTTATGCACAGAGTGATAGTGTGTACCCTGAGTGTATTAACTGATGATTTTGCTGTTTAATACAAACTTAGTGTCTGTGGAAGAATACCACCTGAATCCTACAATGCTGTACTCATTTGACTATTTCAAATATTTCAACCAAAAGTGTACAGCTGATGAAAACAATCCAATAAGTGAAATAATCCTAGAAGTACACGTTGAAGTACAAACATAAGATACCAAAACTTAAAGCAATATGACCCCTCCAAAAGTACTGTTTTATAGTAAAACATTCAAATGAGAGTGAATTGGATGACAATTCAAAGAAAAATACAAAATAAATAATTAAATCAAGGAAGATTAAAACAAACTCTTGAATTAATTCCAAGACACATGTAACAGTAAACACACCAAAATGATTGGAGACTTCTCAACACAAATGTTAAAAGTATGATATGATGTGTTTTAAATTCTGAGAGACAATAACTGTCTTTCCCAACAAGTGTATCCAATAAATCTGTTCATTACAAGTCATCATACTAATGTAATAATTCAGCAAATGGAATAAACAGTCTAAAGCCCAGTAAAATTATATGTCTTCATTCAAACTTTCAATAACTTTTACTATTAATGATATAAAATTTCCAAGTACAAAACATGGACTAGAAGATGCATCTATTACTCTAAAAAACTCTCCTCACTGACATTCTAGGTGTAATGATCCAGATGGAATGCAGATGGATTACAGTATGATCTGACTGGAATACTGACATACCATTAGTTCACACTTTTAATAGCAAAGAATGAAGTTAAGTGTAGTTTATAGAAGGAATCAACTATATTTGAAAGTGATGTCTAATAGAGGTGCAGACAAAGTATTGAATCAGAGAAAGATTTGACAAAATGATTCAGAAATATGATCTGCACAACTCTCCTGAAAACAGAACAAGAAAGAAGCTACTCAAGAGCAACTTTGGGAAAACAGAAAGAGATTTTTTTTTTAGTGGGAGGTTTGTTTGTTTGTTTGTTTGTTTGTTTTTAACAGGGACAGCTTTACAAAGACAGATCACAGAGAGAATAAGCTAGACCCAGGTGAAAACAGAACAAGCCAGAGCATGAGAAGGAACTAGAAGATCAAAAACATATTGCCAGAATTAGTTTGAGGTCAGGCAGAGCAACTCAGTTAGAAGACAAGAGAAGTCAGTTTGAATCAGTCAGCTTGGAGAGGAGATTGGGTCAGAACAGCTGAGTTGAACAAGCTATCAAGAGTTAAGAAAGAGCTAGAATGGCTTGGTGTTGGCTTTTATCTCATCCCCTCAACTGAGGAATATAAGCAACATCTACAAATAGCCTCCTTTATGAATGCTCCTGGGGAAACTGAATGTTCTCAGGTAGAAGAGTTGGTCAGAATCCAAGAACCAGTGAGAAACTTGGCTCCTTATCTCTGATATTATATGCCAGACCATACAAATATGTAAAACTGAAAGATGATACTCTGAATCTGATGGATGAAATATAATGGAAATGATTCAAAACATTAGTATATAGGCAAAATTCCTAAAAAAAATTTAAAACTGATAAAAAATTCTAACACTTGGAAAATGTAATTTCTTTAAAATGAAATAAACTGCACAGCAAAGTAACAATAAAATGAATTTACAGCCTACAAATGGAGAGAATTTAGGTACTATTCAAAGTATAATATTATTGAGAATCCACAAGGAATATAAAAAAACTATCAGTTAATCAAAGAACCAATTAAAATGTGACCAAAATAAAATGTAAATGATAAATAAACATTAAAGATATTTAATATTGTGGTGTTTTGAATATGAATTGTCCCCATAAGCTCAGATATTTGAATGCTTAGTCACTAGGGAGTGGAACTATTTGAAAAGATGAGAAGCATTCAGAAGTGTGGCCTTGGTGGATTAAACATGTCACTGGGGTCACTTTGAGGGTTCAAAAGTCTGTGCTTAGCACAGAGTCTCTCTCTCTGCCTATGAATCAGGATGGGGTTCTCAGCTCTTGCTCAGGCGCCTGCTTACATTTGGCCAGGCTTCCAATGATAATGGACAAAACATCTCACACTAAAAGCAACCTCCCAATTAAATGTTTTCTCTTACTAATGTTGCTTTGGCAAAGGTGTCTCTTCAGAGGAATAAAACCATGATTAACATAAACATCAGCAGCCATCATCAAATGTCTAATTTCAATTAGAATACCAGTCATTACGAAGATTCATTACAGATGGTGATAAGGAACTGCACCAAAGGCATTTTGGTGGAAAGCGAGCTTATGCAACAAGTGTGAATGTCAGCAGATGTTTCTCAAAAATAACAAATATTTATAATGCCTGGTTATTATTCAAAAGACTCAAAAGCAAGCACAACACAGAGATATGTACATATAAATATTTATTGTAGCTGGTTTTTTCTTGTTGTTGTTTTTGAGACAGGGTTTCTCTGTGTAGCTTTGGCTATCCTGGACTAACTTTGTAGACCAAGCTTGCCTAGAACTCATTAGATTCACCTGCCTCTGTCTCCTCTTCCTGAGTGCTGGTATTATACAGGTATGCACCATTGTGCCTGGCTGATTTTAGCACTATTTATAAGATGTGTTATGGAATCAATATGAGCATCAATCAACAGTAGGTTGAAAACATGAATATATGCCCACAATGAAATTTTACTAAGCCAAAAAAAGAACAAATTCATTATAACTTGCAGAAAGTTGAGTGTGGCTGAAAATTATCATAGTAAATGAATTCAGTCAGTCTATAAAAGACAAAAATATATTGAATGCTTTCATCCACTTTAGCAGGAAGAAAAAAGGGGAAGACAAGGTTGGGAAGAGAGGGGCAGGAAGATTTAGATGTTCAAGGAATAATAAATAATAAACATGTTAATACGTCAGTATAAGCTGCAGTGCTGTAGCTGGAAAGCCCATAACTCTGCTTCCTGCTCTTACAGAGAACTGGAATTCTGTCTCCAGAACTCATTCCAGGTGGTTCACAAATACCTTGAACTATAACTGAGTGAGACTCGGTACCCTCTGCTGAGTTCTGCAGGTCTCTCTCTCTCTCTCTCTCTCTCACACACACACACATACACACACACACAAATATTTTTAAAACTCAATACTATGTACAGTGAATACAAAGCAATGAAACAAAAAAAAAAAAAAAAAAAAAAAAAAAAAAAAAAAAAAAAAAAAAAAAAGCAAAACCAAAAACAATAAAAACAAAACACAGTATCAGTGAGTGTGACATGAAAAATATCAGGATAATATTAAATAAATAGTTTTTAAACTTATGTGCTATGATAATTAGTTCCTATGCTATTTTTTATGGAGATAATGATGAAGGGTTGAAATTGTCCTTGTGTGTTTTTAATCCATAAAAATATTTTGGAGAAGAGCTGACATGGATAAAATGGATAAATTTAATGACTTTGATGAAATAATGACGAGGTAATAGGTATACTTCACATACAATATACATTGTATACAAAGTAGAAAATTCTACAGTGGGGAGGAAAATGTGGTAGCATACTGAAAATTATGGGAGGAATATATAAATTCAATAGCATATATATATATATATATATATATATATATATCCTAGATTTATCAGTCAAGGCTAATTACATATATGTTTTCTGGTACATATATGTTTTCTGTAGTCAAGTTGCAGATATTAACAGACCACAGCTAAACCTGCTTCATGTCATTCACAATATTGACATAAAATGTTGAGCATCTTTACATTTTTATGGTGAATTTACATTGAAACTTTACAGAACAAAAATGTTGAAATACTGTTTAAAAGCATTTTAGATAATTTTGATATTATAAAATTAATGCATACCAAGTAAGGCCAAAAATATTTGGAAAACATGCTTCTTTGGTGGTTCTCCAGATCTATGTTGACAATATTTTTGATCATTGTTATGACATCACAGCTTTTCTACAAATGAAATAAGTTACAGCTACACTAAAACTAAAATTACGTGAGTAGGACACTTACAAGAGTGATGGTTTATGTATAATATAGTATTGTCGGTTGTTTCTTCATTTACATTACTTGCTATTATCTCATACTGCACTAAAATATTACTGCTAATACTAAAAAAAGAAGTGCTGGACCACAAAGATGGTGAATAAATAAACACAAACAAATCCTTATGCAAATCATTATGAATAATATAATTATATGTCTTGTCATTTAAAGTTAAGGGAATAGACAAAGATGGATATAGAACAGAGAATGAGAAAATTGGGCAAACAAATTTAGAAGATGAACTAAATAAAATAGTAAGATTTTAGGAAAGGATTTATCATTATTAAATATGATATACTAATTATGTAGAAAATCCAATTAAATTTACAGATAATAGTTCATCAAGTCTTGGGCACAAAAATCAATATATGAAATCGAGTACTGCACTGGCTATAGAAATAAAGAAGAAAGAATAATGAAAAAGAAATATGTTTACATAAAACAAGTACTTTCAGAACACAAAATTGATTTGATTGAATTATGATTAAAGTGGGGGTGGCCAAGATGGTGGCACCGGGAGAACACTGTGTCTAAGAAGTGGGACTGCACTCTCTGTGCAGTGACAAAGAGACTGAACTCTGGGCCCTAAACCTGCAGCAATTTTGTTTCCCAGTTCAGAAAACAGAAAGAGAGGATCACAGCCCAAACTACAATCTCGAGGAACAAACAGTGAGGATTATAAATAACCAGATGGCTAGAGGCAGACATAAGAACACTCCCAACAAAAACCAGGACATAATGACCTCACCAGCAACCCCACAAAACAATGGACACTTCAATTCACTAGATATACAAGAAAACAACCTCAAAACTATGTTTCTCCAGCTATTAGAGGCCCATAAAGATGAAATGAACAAAGCCCTCAGAGAAATAGCCAAAGAAATTGAGACTAACCAAAAGGAAACAAATCGTGCTCTCAGAGAAATGACCACGAAAATTGAGGCAAACAAAGAAGAAATGCACAAAGCTCTCAAAGAAATGTCCACACAAATGAAGGCAAATAAAGAAGAAATAAACAAAGCTCTCATAGAAATACAGGCAATTATACCCAAAGAAGTAGAAGCCCAATTAATGATATATAGAGAGGAAACGGACAAAAAAAATAGAAGCTGTCATTGAAAAGCAGGACTCCACATTCAAACAGATGAAGGAAATGGTGCAAGACATGAAAACAGAATTAGAATCAATAAAGAAAACACAAATAGAGAAAAACCAGGAGCTGGAGAACATAGAGAAAAGATCAGGAACTACAAAGATAAGCATCACCAACAGAATACAAGAGATGGAAGAAAGAATCTCAGGAGCTGAAGATACACTTGTGGAAACTGACACTTCTCTCAAAGAAAAAATAAAATCAGAAAAGTTCCACACACAAAACATCCAAGAAATCAAGGACACCATGAAAAGACAAAACCTAAGAATAATAGGAGTAGAAGAAAAAGAAGACATCAGGCTCAAAGGTCTGGAAAATATTTTCAAGAAAATTATAGAAGAAAACTTTCCTAACTTAAAGAAGGAGATGGCCATAAACATACAAGAGGCCTACAGAACACCAAGTAGACTAGACCAGAAAAGAAATTCTTCA
>REGO01000080.1:5932779-5986846 GCA_010120015.1 Rhombomys opimus | reverse complement strand
TTTTTTTTTTTTTTTTTTTTTTCAGGATTTAAACAGCACAATTAGTTAAAATTTCAGTCAATAGAAAGCCATAGAACATCTAAGAGTTTAAAGAGAGATGAGTCAAGTTGTGTTTAGGTCTATCGAGAAATCATGAATATCTGCAAATTTCAAGAAACTTAACTAGTGAGTTTATAGACTGTTACCTGCTTATTGTGAAATAAAGCTGAACACAAATCTTTAGATGTAACAATATTGATCACAAATGACAAAGTAAAACTTACATCTATAGAAATTAAATTTACCTATGGGAGCTGAGGAGATAACCCAGTGGTTAAACATGCCTGCTGCTTTTGCAGAATGCCCAAGTTCAGTTCCCAGAACCCACATTGAGCAGCTGACAGCTGTTTGTCCTTCTAGCTCCACGGGATCCAACACCCTCTTCTGATATATATGACCACATGCATTCACAGGTGCACAATGACACACAAAGAAACACATGTGAGCACTTGTAATAATAAATAAAATAAATATTAAACATCTTACTTTATTTAAAGAGAACAAAATGATAAAGTAGAAATCTAAATGTATTATAATTATACAACTCAGCACAAAATGTAAACATATGGTATTTTACAAAAGTACAAACTTAATAAAATAAACAATACAGGAAAACTAATTAAAATACAACAATGGTAACAAAAAATTTTAAAATAAAAAACATGTATTTTTATATGGATATTTTTTTATTTCTGTCTGTTGTGTGTGGGGGGGAGGCACAGTGTGGATATCAGAGGACGTCTTGAAGAAGCTGAATTGCTCCTCAGGTAGTCACTCATTTATTGGTATAACGTTCTTGTACAATGTATACAATTTACGCTTGTTCTTTCATATGCTGATTTCTCTACCCCACTATCTGGTTTGAATCTGGACATTGCATTATCATGCTTATTCTAAGCATTACCTGTCTCAAGTTTGTGTAAACATGCCACCATTTGTTCTCTGTATTTTCAATTTAACAAACAGCCAATGCTGTGCAGTGGTGAGAATAGGGTGGGACGTCCTGTTCCAGGGGCGGGGGTGGGAGGAGGATAAGGAAGGGAGTGGAAGGAGTAGGAGAGAGGAGATTGGCAGGAGAGGACTTGGAACCAGTAGGAGATATGAACTAGATCTAAGACATGACTAAAAGCAAGAATAATGTTGGAAATTCTGAATGGGAGGAGGCTATCAGGCTTGGAGGTTTAGGTTGGAGTAACTAATGCTCAGTATTGTATGAGAGGTTAACTAAATACATCTTAGTATCTGTGTGGTGGTTTGGTATACAGCTTGCTTAGGAATATCCACTTTTTAAAAGATAAATCAATAATAAATATTAATAGTCCACAACACTCACTCAGATTGTCAGGCTTGGAGCCTTTACTCTTGAGTGAGCTTGATGGCCTTCCAGGTTTGAAAAGAGTAAGAACATATTGTCTTTTGAAGTGTGATTTAATAAAAAGTAGATATATACAATTAAAATATGAAATTTTAAATGCTGAAAATGTTGATTAAAATATCAAGTATAACTGAATTAAATAAACTACAAAAAATAGAGTAAATATTTGAATTTTGATAATATTATAAACCTACCATTTCTAACATTGAATGCTCAGTATGCTCACCAGAATGAATTTAGAACATAAAATCCAATGCACATCCTTAAACCCTGTGTGTTATGTTAAATGAAAGTATTGAGAATGAGATCAAGTGTTTCCATTCAGCTTTTTCTTCAGTACTGATGGGCCCTCAAATTGATGTTTTGACGTGGATGCTCATCTTCCTTATATATTCACAGATCCATTTTTGTTAGATTATTTAGTATTTCCCACTGTATAAAACACTGAAAAGATCCCCGAACTGTATCAGCAAAAATATAGGATCACATTATTTCACACCTCAATTCTAGTTAACTATTAAGTCATTATTAACATTTATTTATGTATTCATTCATTTGTTCATTCATTAATTCATTCATTTGAATGTATGGGTGTTTTGTCTACATGTATGCTTGTGTATCATGCCAAGACACCAAAAGTAAGTGTCAGACCCTTGGAACTGTAGCTACATATATTTTTTTAAACTTATTTATTTTTTATATTAATTACAGTTTATTCATTTTTTATCCCACCTGTAGCCCCATCCCAATTCCATCCTCCCTCCCTCATCTCCTCCCATAATCCTCCCCAAGTCCAGTGATAGGGGGAATCCTCCTCCCTTTCCCTCTAACCCTTGCCTATCAGGTCTCATCTGGACTGGCTGCATTGTCTTCCTCTGTGGTCTGGTAAGACTGCTCCCTACTCAGGGGGAGGTGATCAAAGAGACATCCACTGACTTCATGTCAGACTCAGTTCCTGTTCCCAATATTAGGGAACCCACTTGGACACTGAGCTGCCATGGGTTACATCTGAGTAGGGGTTCTAGGTTATCTCCATGAATGGTCCTTGTTTGGAGTATCAGTTTCAGAAAAGACTCCTTTGTCCAGGTTTTTGTTTCCGTTGTTCTCCTTGTGGAGCCCCTGTCCCCTCCAGGTCATTCATCTCCCCTTCTTTCATGAGATTCCCTGCACTCTGCCCAAAGTTTGGCTATGAGTCTCAGCATCTGCTTTGATACCCTGGTGGGTGGAGTCTTTTTTGAGCCATTATGTTTGTGCTAGAGATTTGCTATGTGTCCTCTGCAAAAGAAGCCAGTTCTCTTTACCACAAAGCCATCTCTTCTGCCTCACTATTGCTCTTTTTATGATTTGCACAAACTTGACTTTACTAGATTATCACAGCTAAAAAAAAACTTTGTTGTGTTTTTGTGTTGGTTCCTTTTACTCACTGATTCAATTTAATCTTTCATGTGACTTGCATTTTTCATAGCACTGAGCAATATCCATTATATGTAGGTATCTCAGTATGACACTTATGTTAAAAGGACTATAAAAGCTGTGTTTGTGAGTATATGTGTGGTATGTGTATGTGTGTGTGAGAGAGAGAGAAACAGAGAGATAGAGAGAAAGGAAGAGAAATGAGATATTATCAGTAAAAGTGAATGAATGTTGGAACATCACCTAATTTAAAATTTATCACCCTATAAATTTTACCATACATTTTCTTAATTGATAGGGAAAGATCTGAGAGCAGAGTTTTGGAGGTAAATTAATGGGAAGGAAGCTGATATATTTTCCTGTTAAAAAAGTTGGACCATGGCTGTCATAAGAGTTTTTAATATGTTTTGTTACTTACCTGCCTTCTCATGCTTGTATTGAAGTAATTTCTTGGTATTTAGTTCTTCTCAAGTTCATGATTTTTCGTTTGTTCAACTAAGCTGTAGTGTTAAGTATAGCCCTATAGAGATCCATTTTATGTGGTGAGGCTTATTTTAGATATCCAGAAATCTAGAGTGCTGGAGTACTCTCACAAGCTAAAACAAACAAACAAACAATCATGATTTCACTTCTACTTATTGTTACTATTTCATACAGATTTTAGATACAGTTTTATAAAATTTTTGTAAATATATTGTAATGATTAATATTGACTGTCAGCTTGGGATTTAGCATTATCCTGGAAAGAGTCTTGTGGGAATGTTTCTGAGGATGTTTCTAGATTGAACTAATGAAAGTAGAAACATTCACTGTAAATATGGTTTTAACTATTCCATTGGATGGGTTCTTTCTTGGACTGAGTGAAAATAAGAATGGGAGCAAAGCACTAGCATTATTTTCCCTCTGCTCTGTCTCTTTGGACCCAAAGTTATCATCTATCTTGAGTCCATCATAACAAATTGTTCTCTGAAACACTGAGCCAAAATAATCCCTCAACTCCTCAAGCTTGTCAAGTTAAATTTTTCCAGCAACATAAAGAGTACCAAATAGAAATGTAAAATCAATCGTATGCATTTCTACTCTTTTTTAATTTACATACTTTCAGAATAATTAATACTGTTAATTGTAATGCAATCCATTTATGGTGCAACAGAGTCTGTGAATATGGTAAGGAAACAGAGACATTGCCAAGAGAAGTACTTTGCATAGTATATAAGGCAAATTTTCCTTCTAGTAACTCCAAGTAGGTTCTGGTCATAAATAAATATCATTTTATCTTTTCAATTCATTACATGATCAATTGTTCACAGTATATATGTATATATATATATATATATATATATATTACAATTACTTAACTGACACAACAGTTTTACAGTTTTTGCTAATTTGAACATTATTAATACTGTAGTACTATTTTCAGTCCTATATATTTACTACTATATTTATTTATTTATTTATATTAAAATTTTGTATATTATGTATCACATGTTATATATTATATGTTTATTACACATTACATACCATATTTCATGTTACACATATGTTACATGTTATATATTAATTATATATTTTACATTATATTAAATATTATACATTATTTCTTTTCGTATTTAGTATTACATGTATTATTCTTTTTGTTAGAAACATCTAATATTGCAAATTTCTGGGTATTATTATGTATAAATTTCTATGCAGAGAAACCCATCATTTCTAAAATGGGATTTAACATTTTTTTATTTAACCCTTTCTTCTGAGTATTATACTAATTTCTGTCTCTTTTTGAGTAATGCTGCAGTTTATCCTTTCTCTCATTCATAAAACTTGATATAAATCTAATAGAGAAGCAAGTGAAGAATAGCCTTGAATGCATTGATATAGGAGACAATTCCTGAACAGAACACCAACAGCTCGGGCATTAAGATCAACCATTAATATATGGGACTTCATGAAACTGAAAAGCTTCTGTAAGGCAAAGGACACTGTCACTAGGACAAATGTCAGCCTACAGTAGAGAAAAAGATCTTTACCACTCTGCCAAAGGGCATATGTACAAAATATATAAAGATATATTCAATAAACTAAACACCAAAAAAACAAATAAAATACTGTACAAAGCTAAACAAAAAATTCTCACCAGGGGAATCTCTAATGATTAAGAAAGATTTAAATAAATGATCAATATCATTAGTCATCAGGGAAATACAGATCAAAATGTCTTAGATTCCATCTTGTATGTGTGGGGATGGCTAAGATGAAAGGAAATTTAAATTTTGGTGAGGATGTGGAGAAAGGGGAACACTCTTCCATTGTTGGTGAGAGCAGAGCTGTACGACCACTGGGGAAATCAGTATGGAGTTTTCTCAGAAACCTGGGAGTAGGTCTAGCTCAAGCCCTAGCTATGTCCCACCATTTGATTGTTTGCTTTGTTTTATTTTTGTATTCAGAGACAAGATCTCACTATATAGTTTCCAGTGGCCTGGAACTCTCTATACTGAACAAACTGCATTCAAATCCACAGACATTTACTTGTGTCTGCTTTGTGAGTACTGGATAAATTAAAAGCATTCACCAATAAATCATGTTGATTCTCTTCATTTCAATAGTACTTTTAAACTCTATTATTAATTCACCACAATTAGATTTGATAGTGACTGACTATTGCCCCTTGTTTATTACCTGGATGACAGTGAGGTAAGTCGTTTACTAGAACACAAGAAAGAGTGACTGGAGTAACATAAAAAGAGATATCAAGAGACTAATAGATGGGGTTGGGGATTTAGCTCAGTGATAGCACACTTACCCAGCATGTGCAAAACCCTGGGTTCGGTCCTCAGCTCTGGAAAAAAAGAAAGAGAGAGACTAATAGAGGAAATTCAAAGTCTGGAGGTGTAATGGTAGAATGTCAGAAACAAAATTGAAGGCCTATAGTATAGAAATGACATGAGACATGCTTCATAGATAAGCTTAGTGTCAATTTTGAGAAATTAAAATCATCATATAGACATAATATTAGAAAAATTGGCTTGTCTTGGCTATGACATTATTATTTTTTTGTTCAGGGAGACAGTTGATATAGAGTGTTCTTAGTTCTGGACTTCTTGGTAAACCTGATTGCAAACTGAAAATTCAAGCATTCAAGTAATATAATATCACAGGCTAATCAGTAGTATAAAATATATTTAAGTTCACTCAGTCTCCTCAGTTTACAGCCTTACAGAGTATTTTATACTAGTTCATGAGACTACATAGTACTCCTTTATCATGTCAGGTGATGACCATCGCAACTTAAATCCAGACTATTTTAAAAGTTGTTAGGCTGCATAGAAGTTCGCTGGTTAGGAGATGTGGCAGCTCTTCCAGAGAACCCAAGTTCAGTGCCCAGCACCCACACCCTGTACTTCAAACCACCTGGAACTCTGTCTCCAGGAGATTGTTTGAGTTATTCTGGCCTTCCCTCACACTTGAGTTCATGTGCATGCACCCCCACTGACACACATGGGTACACAAAATTTAAAATCAAGTGAATTTTTAAAAACTTAAAAGATCATGAAATAGTTAACAAAGGGATCATGAAGAAAACACATCCACATTCTGAGTAGTATTTAGGGCAAATAAAATGCCTTGTCATAGCTTACTTATCCGTGACACTAGAAAGAATTGGTAAATAGGTTAAATAGAAGAAGTAAAGGTAAAAGAAATTAAAAAAAAATGGACCCTGACTTCATGACCAGGAACAGTGGAGCTGCTTACAGATTGGATAGTGAATCTAGTCACAAAATCTCATACCACTCCAAGTATTTGCACAGGGATAATAACCTAAGTAACTAGGGAGAGGAGAAGGAAGAGAAAGGGTAAAGATATAAGGAATAAAAGGAACAGAAGAACAAATAGAAGGAGGAACAGGAGGAAAACTATTAGAAAATGAAAATGTTTGACATGAGATGAGGAAATAATAGATATAGTACTATTTTATGTTTAAATATTCTACTTAACAAGAGGTAAATATTGCTCTGTAATTTTAAATTAGAAAAGAATTGGCCTGGCAAAGAAAACATAATTTATACAAGGCTTTAAACTAGGAAGTGGGCTGGAGAGATGGCTCAGCAATTAAAGGGTAGGCTCAAAACCAAAAATAAAACTAGGAAGTGTTAGAGATTCAAAGGAAATTAAAATACAGCAAAGTCTTAAGTATTTTCTACACTTGTTGGATAGTAGGTGTAGACATAAGCTTTATTTTGATGTGGAAAATTAGAGACAAATATCATCATATGACAACATATAGAGTAAGACATCAATTGTTTTGAATAACTAATAGTTATTATTGGTTATTTTATATTTACCATAGAATATACTAAGTTGTTACAGAGAATGGTGAAATCGAGAAGATTTTAGGAAATAAAACAGCAATCGGTTTGGAAAAATTATTTTGGAGTTGAGATTTCTGGAAGCATGGTGTCTAGGGAGCACCAGAAATCATTTTCAATATATTGATATAATCACTTTGGCTAAATCTAATGCAACTATGTGCAAAAAAACTGAGCTTTTTGAAACTTTGAGGCTGTCAGAGAAGGTTTGAAGGAAAAGACCTGTTAATTTTGATAATTTTAACTTCTAGCATTTAACAGCTGGACATTTCACAGTACCAGTTGTGCAGGACTCTAAGGAGTTTATCACTGTCTTCCAGAACCTGGAGTGAGCAGACCTTGACCGCAGAGGCCACGGCCAGAACACTGAGTATTGCTGGTGTTGCTCTTGAGCAGAGGTGCAGAGGCAGTCCTGCCCATTTCCCAGGGCTTGTTCCTTTTTGATCTGGTTGAAGGGGTTTCCCAGAATTTCCAAAGTCTCATACTTCTGATCAACTTCCTAGTTTTTTTCACTTTTCTTTTATTTGTTGCAATTATTATAATCTAGGATACTTAAACGTAAACACTTAGAATAGGAAAGGTAGAATCTGACCATGTCTTACAAGAAGGGTACAGGTTCATGAAGAAAAAAGAAAAAAAGAAGCCTTTATTTTGTCGTTTCAGAGTACTTCCTGGTACTAGGATGGCCTAAAATAATAATAAAATAAAATCCAAGATGAATCTGATTTTGATTTCTGCCCTTAGTACTCTTTCAGATTCAAATATCTGTTTTAGAATCGAAACAACAACAAATCATAAGACACACAAAGACAGATGAAAACATGTAAAGCCGGGCGGGCAGGTGGCGTCAGCCTGGGACAGGAGTTCCTGACCTGCAGAGTGTGCTGGGCTGTTTGGTGAAAGCTGGTAAGCATGCGCCTCCACGGCGTCTGCTTCAGTTCTTCTCTCCGCAGTCCTGCCTTGAATTTCTGCACTGATTTTCCTTCATTATGGACGACAACTGCAAGCTTAGATGAATCCTTTCCTCCCATGTTGCTTTTGGACGAAGTGTTTTTCATAGCAATGGAAAAGTAATAAACACTTAGGGAAAGAACATTAAATCCAGTAACCCACAAAAAAACAAGATATGAAAGCAGGAAACCATGAGAAGTTCTGGGGAAATGAGAGACGGATGCTGGGTGTGAAAAAGACTCAAATTCATTATGTAAATAAATGTATGGAGCTCTCAAGTAGTAACAGCAATAAACAATTCTTGAAACCTAATCACTACATGCAGGAGGCAAGGGCCTGTGGCACTGAATTTGGCTATGATTTATTAGCCTTAATAGACATCTAGGAACTAGAAAGATAGCTTAGAATTATAAAAAGCTTTTTGCTTTTGCAGAGAATCTGAGTTTGGTTCCTAGTTCCCAGGAGAGGTGGCACATAAACACCAGTAATTACAGCTCCAGATGATATGACATCATCTTTCAAACTATGAAGGGATCTATACTCAAGCACACAAACAAACATACATATACATATTAAAAATAATACAAAGAAATCTTAAAATAATATATTTTCTATTTTTGTACTTTTTTTTCTTTATTAACTGCACTTTATTCACTTTGTATCGCCCCTGTGGTTCCCTCCTTCCTCCCGTTCCAATCCCTCCATTCCTCCACCCTCTGCATGCATGTCCCTCCCCAAGTCCACTGATAAGGGAGGTCTTCTTTTCCTTCCTTCTGATCCTAGTCAATTAGCTCTCACCAGGAGTGGCTGCATTGTCTTCTTCTGTGGCCTTGTAATGCTGCTTCCCTCTCAGGGGGAGGTAATTAAATAGCAGGCTAATCAGTTCATGTCAGAGACAGTCCCTGTTCCTATTACTATGGAATCCACTTGGATACTGAACTTCCATGGACTACCTCTGTGCAGGGGTCTTAGGTTATCTACATGCATGGTCCTTGGTTGGAGTATCAGTCTCAGGAAAGACCCCTGTGCTCAGATTTTTTGGTTCTGTTGCTCCCCTTGTGGAGTTCCTGTCCTCTCCAGATCTTATTGTTTCCCACTTCTTTCATAACATTCCCTGCATTCTGCCCAAAGGTTGCTCATAAGTCTCAGCATCTGCATTGATAGTCTGCAGGGCAGAGCCTTTCAGAGGTTCTCTGTGTCATGCTCCTGACTTGTCCCCTCTTTTCTTCTTCTGATGTCCATCCTCTTTGCCTTTCTGGATAGGAATTTAGCATTAGGCAAGAGTACTCCCTCTTGATTTGTTTCTTTAAGTGTACAGATTTTAGTAGGTTTGTCCTATATTATATGTCTACATGAGTGAGTATATATCGTGTGCATCTTTATGCTTCTAGGATAGCTCACTCAGGATGATCTTTTCCAGATCCCACCATTTGCCAGCAAATTTCATGATTTCCTTGTTTTTTATTACTGAGTGTTTTTTATTCCATTGTGTAGATATAACACAATTTGTTCATCCATTCCTCCACTGAGGGGCATCTGGGCTGTTTCCAGCTTCTGGCTATTACAAATAAGGCTGCTACAAACATGGTTGAGCAAATGTCCTTATTGTGTACTTGAGCCTCTTTTGGGTATATGCCTAGGAGTGGTATAATTCACCTAACACCCATCTGAATGGCTAAGATCAAAAACTCAAGAGACAACACATGCTGGAGAAGTTGTGGAGAAAGGGGAACCCTCCTCCACTGCTGATGGGAATGTAAACTTGTACAACCACTCTGGAAAGCAATCTGGCACTTCCTCAGACAACTAGGAATAGCACTTCCTTAAAATAATAATTAAAGTAGGCAACAAATCAGATTCACAGAAACTAGATTTCATATATCAGAAGACAATGACAGAAGAGAAAGTGTGGGAACTCAGAGAATAGTAGAAACTTTCAGAACTTAGCCCAAATACAGGCAAAAGTCTTTGAATAGGCATTTCTACTAAGAGTGCATGTACTGTGTGCATGAGAAAATGTTTGTATCAAAAATTTTTAGGTAAAAGCAAATTCACCATCTGTAGTTTAGAATGACTCTACTCAAAATATAAAAAGAGATGGAGATGTTACTACAAGATCTTGCATAGTGCTTGTGTGGGAACTGATGGTCAGGCAGCCACTCTTTTGAACAGTATGACAGTGCCTGCTAAGGAACAGCAGAACAGCAGGACAGCAGAACATTGACTTATCACTCTGAAACTCAGCATATATATATATATATATATATATTTTTTTTTTTACACATGTCTACATATATATATGTATATTCTACAAATTCATAATATGCCTCCTGGTTTTAGGGAGATACCCTTATCTGGCCCTACTTGAAGGTCTTCTTTGTGCCTTAAAGGTTTTGACTCAAATAAATATTACAGACACCTCCTGATGAGGCTCTGACTTCAACATATTCTTGGAACATCTGCCCCTGCACTTACTCAGGAACAATGTAATAAGAACAAAGTAAACTTAAAAAGGTAAACAAGGTTCAGTGGGCTAGAGAAGTAGGCACCAGATCAAATTAAAAACCACTCAATCAGAATGTAATCCCCCCTCCCAATCCCTGTGCCTGACTCACTCCTCCTTCACTGCTCTTGCATCCACCCTTCTTCAATCCTTTTCCTCAGCTGGGGCTGGACCCTGTCAATTGTTGACAGATATTTAAGGCTTGGAACCTCCACAAGGTTTATTCTTCCAGAGGGATATTACTCAGCCTCAAGAAAGAGACTCTGACATTGTTGTGATTTCCTACTATTATGTTATGCAGAGAAGGGCAGCTACTGAATCATTTCAGCCATGTGAAGTATCTAAATTAAACCAACTCATAGACACACAGACCAGAATTGTGGTTGCTGGGGGCATGAAGAACGTGTTGATATTCAAGGAGAACAGAGCTCCAGTTAGAAATATGAGAAGGTTTAAAAACTGTTTAATGGTTATTCCTATAATTAAAAAATTAAAAATACTGAGTGTTTTACTTAAAATTTAATGTTTGTTGTCTCTAATATAATTGAAAAACATTTGTGGAACATGCATTCCCTACCTTATCAGGTGCCCCCCCCCCTTTTTCACACCAGGCTGGGCCTCGAATCACAGAGATCTGCCTGACTCTGCCTCCGGAGTGCTGGGATTAAAATCATGTGACACCCTGTCTGGCAGCAGATGTGCTTTTTAAAGCAGGTGCTTAGAATGGGCATGGACTGGGTGAGACCCACCATCTTGCTATGCCCTGGCTTGCTTTTTTTTTTTGTTGTTGTTGTTGTTTTTTTTTTCAATTTTCTGGAGGCTGTGAGTGTGACCAGCTGCAGTTTTTACATTACAATAAGAAGTATTTATTCTATGAATGTGTCTCTTTGAACATCATTTATGATATGAATTCATTAATTTAATTCATATAATTGTCAGGTGGAAATATTATAGCAGAAAATAATGTCAGATAGATTATGGATGAAAGAAGAGAATGTATTCCAACAGTGACATATGATGGTTGATTTGGCAGCAGTCTAGAGTTTCAAAGACTAAATTTATCTACTTAACTTTGAATGATATGCAACAGTCTTCATATAAAGAATCATAATGATGAATGAGGCAACTGATTCCCTGTCCTGGAGAGATGTACTTTTATATTTTCTTGTTCTCATAATAAATTAATAATAAGCTCTGTGTTTTGATAAAATATTCTTATAATTTACCTGCATAATGATAGAGCCATGTAGAGAAATATTGTAATGTATACTTATATCTGTCTTTTCTTCAGTGTCTAAAATTCAAAAAAATCACTTTCTAATATTACAAGATAATATGTTACTGAAATAAATGGGGTTTTACTGGAAATTATATAAAATATATTCTACTAAGTGTTTCAGCAACTTAAAGTGTGTAAAAATATATTCAAACTAGAGGAAACAAATTGTCTTAATGTAATGACTTTAACCATTAATATAGATTACATTTTATTAACCAAGTCAAAATTTAAATTTGGCATAAAACAGTAAAAATGAAATCTTGAAAGCATTTAGAGTAAAATCAATATGGACCTTTACAAGTCTTCTCTTTCAATTAAAGCCTCTCAAATGTACAGAATTAATTACTAATGAATGAATATGATTTGGTGTTCTTGTAATTCTGGGATCTTCTAGCCAAGTTGTAAACTGGATTAAGGAAGAAAAAACTATTTGCATAGGAATGCTCAAACCATGTATATGTAAACAGAGCTACCATGATGAAAGTGATTCTTATGTGATTTTAATCTGGAGTTAGCTGCAGGTGGAGAGATAGGCCAATGTCACTTGGACGAAGACCTCAGTTTTCAGGTTAGTACATTAAAGCTTGGTGTCAGCATAGGCACATTATTTTCATAAAAGAAAAAAAATGAATAATATAATGTGTGAAGCTATTTTTAAAGGAAAGTTTAGGTTTTTATTATTATAATTCAAGGGAAAAAAAGGTGTGTGGGGAGGGAGTTCCTTAGAAATTTTTCACAAAATGATCAATGTAGGTGTTTCTTTCTCTCTCATTTTACAACAGAGAGTGATCATTCACTGTTAGAGCTTGGCCTGATGCGTGGTGTTACTAGCCCTCAAGGTCTGGGTGCACCTATCTGTTGCTTAAATCTTCCTGATAGACTAAATAAATGGCCTCTACCAGAGCAGAGCAGAATGGGATAGGCATGGCTAAGGTTCCTGGGTTTGCAAAGGACAGAGAGAATCAGAGGAGACAGACAGTTGGGAAGAGAGGAAGAAGGAAGATTCCAGGATGGGTTAGTGTGGAGAAAATTAACGATGTGCACTGAGAGAAAGGACTTCAATAGCGGCAAGAAAAGGCCCAGATGAAGAATACAAGCAAGTTCCATGAGATTATGAATGAAAGGTAGTCCAGTTGAGGAGGATTAAGGTGGATGGCATTGTATGGGGGCTGGGAGATGGATGATGAGGATAGTGAGACAGTATAAGTGAATTATCTGCCAGGCTCAACGTAAAAAAGGCAATTATAAATTTAACAGTTGTCTGTGTCTTATTTGTGATAGTGGGTTAAGTAATAATGCCATGATAATCTTAGGGTTAATACTAAACCTTATATAGTCCAGCATTCTTTTTTTATTTCTATAACAATTAACCAAAAACACTCTATGGACACAGGGCTCTGCTCTATTGAGTGATGGTGGCAAGGGTGGCGAAAACTGATCTACAAAACAAATTTATACATCTATTATCCATTTGAGTATTTTTTATTCCAGTTGGGCTCTGGCTCAGTCAGGTTCACTGCAGGGCTCCCATATTCATCTTTGCCAAAATATGTGTCTCTGTGAGAAAAATTAAGGTTGACAACTGCTTATTGACATCTCCGATATTTTAAATTTTATATTTTTCTAGCAGCCAAATCTCTTTTATTCTCATTATTCCTTATGTGTTCTAAGGTCTGAAAAATTTTCTTTTCTTGACAATTGTGATTTTTTTTTAATTACTATTATTTCATGGTATTGAGGGGAACATATGATTGTAACTAATATGGTATGAAGTTATCACTATGTCAATTATTTTACCAACTGTAGTTATTAGCAAATTTTAAATCATAACTAGGGAACACTCAAGATTTTTATGTTATTGTCTTATCACATGATACATTACCTCCTCCATGCCTAGGCGATCTATTGCTCCTTTGTTTTTCTTCAGAAAAAAAGCAGGCTTCTCAATGATATCAATTGAATTCAGCATAGCAAGATGCAATAAGACAAGACATACACCCTCATATCAAGGCCAGATAAGGTAACTCAGTAAGAGGAAAATAGTCCTATGAGCAAAAGAGCCTGAAACACTTCCACCACCATCACCATTGTTAGGAATCCAACAAAAACCCCAAGCTAAAGAACCACAGCAGAGAGGTGAACTGCATGCTCTCTCCAACCCAAATACCCACTATCCCAAGAAGGCCTGTGGGGGCCCCCAGCAACATTAAGCCTAGAGCCCTCTCTGCCTATACCCTATATGTTTGATCCACCTGGGGCACATCCAGCAGAACAGAGGCCTGCAGGACCCTAGGAACTTTTAGGTCCACTTGAGTCCCTGTTACCAGAGGTGAACAGCAGTCTCTTCCCTGAGGTCCATTGTCAGGTCCAAGGCTTTTTCTAACTCACTAAGGAGTGATGCATTGGGGACATTTGTCCCATACCAAGGACATCCAGATGGTGAAAGGCCAGCATAAGAACAGAACCAACATGAACCATGACAATATGGCACCACCAGAGCCCTGCTATCCTTCTACAGCAAGCCTGGGCTATCCCAACACACCTGAAGCACAAGATGATGACCTTAAATCCAACCTTATAAAAATGATAGAAGCTTTTAAAATGAAATGAACAAATCTCTTAAAGAAATACAGGCAGATACAATCAAACAGGAAGAGGCATTTAAAGAGAAAATGCATAATTTCTTTAAAGAAATACAGAAAAAACAATTAAACAGGTGAAGGAAATGAATAAAACTCTTCAATATGTGAAAATGAAAGCAGAAGCAACAAAGAAAGCACAAACTGAGGGAATCTGGTATATGGAAAACTTAAGGAATAGAGCAAGAACAACAAGAACAAGGATCACCAATAGAATTGAAGAGATGGAAGACAGAATCTCAGCTGCAGAAGATATGATAGAAGAAATTGATACAACAGTCAAAAAAAATGTTAAATCCAAAAGGTGCATACTCATCAAAAGAAAAAAATTCACCAAGATGGTGTCTCAATTCTGAACATCTATGCTCCAAATGCAAGGGCACTCACATTTATAAAAGAAATATTACTAAAGCTTAAATCACACATCAAACTCCATACATAAGTAGAAGACTTCAATGGACAGGTCACAGAAACAGAAACTAAACAGAGAAATAACGAAACTAACTAATCTGATGAGTCAAATGGACCTAACAGATAACTATAGGCCATTCCACTGGGAAGCAAAAGAATATACCTTCTTCTCAGCACCTCATGGAACCTTCTCCAAAATAGACCACATAGTTGGTCACAAAGCAAGCCTCAACAGGTACAAGAATATTGAAATAACCCCTTGTATTTTATCAGACCACCATAGATTAAGGCCGGACTTCAACAATGCCAGAAACAACAGAAATCCTACAAACAAATGAAAACTGAACAACTCTCTACTCAATGACCAATGGATCAGGGAAGAAATAGTGAAAGAAAGGAAAGACCTCCTACAGTTCAATGAAAATTAAGGCACAACATACCAAAACTTATGAGATACAATGAAAACAGTGCTAAAAAGAAAGTTTATAACAATAAATTCCTTCATAACAAAATTGGAAAGATCCCACACTAGCAATTTAGAGGCACACTTGAAAACTCTGGAAGAAAAAGAAGCAAACACACCGAAAAGGAGTAGAAGGCAGGAAAGAGTCAAACTGACATCAAGAAATTAGAAACAAAGAGAACAAT
The DNA here is from genome assembly GCA_010120015.1 of Rhombomys opimus. Taxonomy (NCBI): domain Eukaryota; kingdom Metazoa; phylum Chordata; class Mammalia; order Rodentia; family Muridae; genus Rhombomys; species Rhombomys opimus. The sequence continues at coordinate 5,971,221 of REGO01000080.1, read as the reverse complement.
ATACAGAATAAACAAACAAACAAAACAAGAGCTAGTTCTTTGAGAAAATCAACAAGATAGAGTAAACCTTCAACAAACTAACCTAAAGGCTGACTGACAGTATCAAAATTAGCAAAATGAGAAATGAAAAGGGGGACATAACAACAGACACTAAAAAAATGCAAAGAATTATTAGCTTTTATTTCAAAGACCCGTATTTCACAAAATTGGAAAATCTAAATAAAATGGAAACATTGCTAGATAAATAGCACTTAAAAAGCATTATAGTAAGATCAGGTAATCAATATAAATATAGCTATAGCTCCAAAGGAAATAGAAGCAGTCATTTAGTCTCCCAAACCCCTTCCCCTAATGTTCAAAGCCAGATGTTTCTACAAGAGACAACATCTACAAGATCTTCAAAGAAGAGGTAAAACCAATACTTTTCAAATGAACCTTCCTTTATGAACGTTAATGAAAAAATAATAAATAAAATACTCACAAACCAGATCCAAGAACACATAAAAACAACATCCACCATGATCAAGTAAGCTTCCTCTCAGGGATGCAGGGGTAGTCCAACATGTAAAAAATATATCTACCTAATCTAGCATATAATCATAGTGAGAGAAAAAGAAGCTGCACAATTGTCTCATTAGATTCTGAAAAAGCCTTTGACAAGACCCATCACCCCTTCATGTTAAAAGACTTAGAGAGATCAGGTATACAAGACCTTTACACACAAAAAGGAAATACACAGAAAGCAATACCCAACGTAAAATTAAATGGTGAGAAATTTAGAGCAATTCTACTAAAACCAAGGACAAGACAAAATTTCCTATTCTCTCTGTACCTATTCAAAATAGTATTTGAAATTCTAGCTAGAGCAAAAAGACAACTAAAGGAGATCAAGAGAATGCAAATTGGAAAGGAAGATATCAAAGTATTCCTTTTGCAGATAGTATTGAAGTTATATAATAGTGACCCCCAAATTCTCCTAGAGAACACCAACAGCTGATAAACACCTCCTTCAAGGTGGTTGCATTCAAATTAAGTAAAATGAAAAAAAAAATCAGTAGCCTGGCTTTATACAAATGATTATCAGGCTGAGAAAGAAATTAGAGAAACTCCACCTTTCACAACTCTGTGCCAGGCCACAGAAAAGGACAATGTAGACCTCCCTGATAAGACCTAATAAACTAGAGTGAGATGGAAAGGGAGGAGGACCTCTCCTACCAGTGGACTCGAAGAGGGGCATGGGAGGAGATGAAGGAAGGAGGGTGGGGGTGGGATTGGGAGGGAATGAGGAAGGGGGCTACAAGCAGGATACAAAGGGAACAAACTGTAATTAATATAGAAAATAAAAATTTAATTAAAAAATAGAAAAAAATTCCAACACAATTCTTTACATACCTTGAAAGAGCAATCCTCAACTTCATGAAAAAAAAATACAGGATAGTAAAAACAATTTTGTGTAATAAAAGAACTTCTGGAGGTATTACCATCCCTGATTTTAAGCTGTACTACAGAGCAATAGTAGTAAAAACTGTATGGTACTGGCATAAAGCAAACAGGTTGGTCAATGGAATATAACTGAAGACTCAGAAATAAACCCACACAACTATGAGCATGTGTTTTTTGATAAGAAGCCAAAATCAAACAATGGAAACAAAAAAAAAAGATCTTCAACAAATGGTGCTGATATAACTGGATGTCTAAATGTAGAAGAACATGAATATTTATCACTCTGCACAAAACTTATGTCTCAGTGGATCAAAGACTTCAACATAAAACTGTATACAAATAATCTAAAAAAAAAAAAAAGGGAGAGAGAGAATATAGAGAATAAACTTGAACTCTTTGGCACAGTAGATAACTTCCTGAAGAGAACAAGAGAACAAAAACATTTCAGCTACTAAGATCAACAATTAATATTTTAGAACTCATGAAACTGAAAAGATTTTACTCTCATTAGGACAAAACGGCAGACTACAGAATGTGAAAAGATCTCCACCAACCTATGTAAGACAGAGTGCTAACATACAAAATAAAAACCTTAAGAAATTAGACAGCAACAAACCAAATAATTCAGTTTAAAACTGGGGTACAAGCTAAACAGAGAATTCTCAACAGATAAATCTTAAATGGCTGAGAAGCCCTTAAAGAAACATTCAACATTCTTAGTCATCACGAAAGTACAAATAAAAATGTTGCCTGTTCTTTGTTCACTTTACCCCAGATGGGGCTACAAACAGGATGTAAAGTGAATATAAAATAAATAAATAAATAAATAAATAAATAAATAATAAAAAAGGGAAATTTAGCTTAAAAAATGACTATGAAATTCTATCTTACACCCATTAGAATAGCTAAGATCAAACCTCAAGTAAGAGTATATGCTGGTGGGGATGTGGAGAGAATGTGGCACACTCCATGGCTAGTGGGAGTGCAAACATGTATAATCACAGTGGAAATTAATCTGTAATTTATTTTAATTGGGAATAGGTCTACTTCAAAACCCAGCTCTACCACTCTTGGGCATATACCCAAAAGATGTTCCACCATACAACAAGGGCATTTGTTCAACTATGTTCACAGTAGCTTTATTCTTTTTTAATTAAATTTTTATTTTTATATTAATTACAGTTTATTCACTTTGTATACCAGCTCTAGCTCCCTTCCTCCTCCCCTCCCAATCCCACCCTCTCACCCTCATCTCCTCCTATGCCCCTCTCCAAGTCCACTAATAGGGGAGGTCTTCTTCCCCTTCCATCTCACCTTAGCTTATCTGGTCTCATCAGAAACGGCTGAATTGTCTTCCTCTGTGGCTTGGCAAGGCTGGTTCCCCATTCAGGGGAGGTGGTCAAAGAGCTAGCCACTGAGTTCATGTCAGAGACAGTCCCTGTTCCCATTACTACGCAATCCACTTGGACACTGAGCTGCCATTAGCTGCATATTGGAAAGGGTTCTAGGTTATATCCGTGAATGGTCCTTGGTTGGAGTATTAGTCTCAGAAAAGATCCCTGTGCCCAGATGTTTTGGTTCTGTTGCTCTCCTTGGGAGCTCCTGACCTTATCTCCAGGTCTTATTATCTCCCCCTTCTTTTCCTACATGCTGCCCAAAGTTTGTTTATGAGTCTCATTTTCTGCTTTTATACAATGCTAGGTAGAGTCTTTCAGAGACCCTCCATGGTAAGCTCCTGTCCTGTTTCCTGTTTGTTTTGTTTTTTTTTCTTTTTCCAATGTCCGTCCCATTTGCCTTTCTAAGTGAGGACTGATCATCTAACCCAGGGTCCTCCTTCTAGCTCACCTTCTTTAGGTGTACAGATTTTTGTAGGCTTATCTTGTATGTCTAATATCCACTTATAAGTGAGTAGAATCCTTATGTATATTTTTTGCTGGACTTCAATATGTGGTCCTCTACAATCTGCAGGACATTTGCCTCAGGCCTTCTGCCTGTTAGAGTCATCACTGAGATGTTAGGTATAATTCTCATAGTCCTTGTCCGATGTTGTCCCCCAAACCCTTACTAGAGTACCTACTTGAAGCCCAAGTTGCACATCTGCTACATCTTTGTAAGAGGTCTAGGTCCACTTCATACATGGTCCTCTGTTTTGTAAAATATGTTCTATTTTATTGATTCTTTTTTAATTTATAATCACATCATATTTCACCTGAACTTCTTGCTTCAACCCCACCCATTTTTCATGTGTTCTCTTGAATTTAGTCTCCTTTTTATACCAGTTATTGTTACACAAGCTTCACACACACAAACACTGCTGTTTAATATGTTCCCATATAAATATAATCAGTTTGACATGCGTGTATGTGTGGGTACCACGTGTGCATGCATATACACACAGGCACACACCTAAATATATAAATATAGTCTGCATAATCTGTTTTGTGTTACTTGTATGTCTATTGCGGATCTGATTACTTGATCTTGGGTAACCAATAAGGATGCTCATCTCTGATGACTATTTTTTATGATCTCAGAACTTGTTTGTTGCCTACTGGAAACATAGTCAAGCTTCCTCAAATAGTGAGGTCCTAGACCTTAGATGAGAACCTACTACTACCACTTTACCAAACTGGCATAATTCCTAGTTTCATTCAAATAACTGCTATGCCCACAGATATGTGTGATTCTCACCCCTCATAAAAGACAACATGTAGTGGTTCTGTGTAGTATATTCTTTCGGCCAGCTGTTTCCCCAGTCCAGTTCTTTTTGCAACAGGACATCAATACAGAAAACTACAACCAGTCAAAATCCAGAGAACAATATTGCCTAGCCACTACTGATTAAAATACAATATGACTCCTGTACCTAAATCTTAGAAAACATTGTGGGAAAAGGATGAGAAAGATTTTAAGGGCCAGAAGATCAAGGAAGCTGCTATGAGATTGTGTCTCTTAGAAATGACAGGGAAACTTCACACACGTAATTTCAACAACACATATGAGCATTTCCACAAGACCTGAAGAAGTCTACAACACATATAGATACACTAGTGTAGAAGAAGGGAATCCTACATAATGTTATACATACAGTATAACATTAACAATACAAGACATGAATGGTAAATCTCTGATTGATGACGATGTATTGATACAGAAAGAAACCAGCTTTACTTGTGCTTCTTACACAGGTAGTGTAATACCTCAGATGATTGAATGAAAGTCAGGTATAATACAATAGATTAGAGACAGAAGACAGGACTGAGAGAACAACTGACTATAAGAATACATTCACACAGTTGCTACATGTTCTTATAATGTTTCTTTTCACTGTTGTTATTCTATCACCATTTTAAATTTTAAGCCTTATTATATGTATATGTAGTCACACACACACATTCACAACTTCACCAAGTATGAAGCTTAGCACTAAGTCCTCAGTATTTATTGGGAGACTTGAAATATATCTTCCAGCAATAAAAGTAGACTGCGGTAACTGCAGGTTGTTCACCCATGCCCTAGCCCATGAAATAATGACTCAATACCTTATTATTTACAAATAAATGCCTCGGCTACATTCTCCACCTTTAATCCAAATAAAAGGCTCTTTCTCTATTTATAATGAACTATAAAAATAAGAATAATTATAAAACAGTCAGGTAAAATTTACATTAATAATGTTGTGTCCATTTGTGTTTGGCAACTTTGAGGAAAGTACTTACTACTATCTATCATGCCCTAGTGATGTTCAGAACTCTGTACCCAAATCACTTTCTATAATTCTTTTATAATTCTTTATATGTATAAACCTAAAACATTTACATAGGCCTAAAAATATCTTTTAAAAACATTTTCTTAATTTCTAAACAATGTAAACTTAATCGTGAGACTATAACTACCTGGTCTTCAACCTCCTCAGAGACTTTAGAGGGAATAAATGTTACCTGAATATGTAGGAAATAAAGAGCAAGCAGCTTCCAAAATTACAGAAATGACAGAGGCAGCTAGCTACCTGGACAATCACCAAAGCTTCTCAGTATTTGATGAAGCAATACCTCCATCTTTCTGGCACAATACATATGGCAGACCTTATATGAAGCAGGTATTATGAACAACTTCCTACCTTGCCTTGGCAAAGTTCAACAGTCAACTTCTAATTTGTCCATTTTGACACATACAGTCAACAATTGAAGCAGGGCAGTTTCTTGCTTAGTGGCTACATAGACACGCCTGAAGCAAAATCCATAAGGAATTTCTTTGAAGCCCATCATCTTCTTTGAGATAGAAGGAGGATGTTCTCAGGAGAAGACCTATCCCTTTGAAAGAAAAGCCTTAAATTAATAAAATATCTTTTTATGCCACATTCTGTAGGTCTCTGTGGTTTTTAAAGGTAATCTATCTACCTACAGTATTTCTGAATAGGCAAAACATTGCTTGTTTCTAGCTACTTACTATCTGTTCAAACTAGGAAGTATATTTCTGTAATACACTAGACTAGTATCTGATATGACCATGAGTTTGATTAACTAACTTTAATTTGTTTTGTTTTGCATCATTTTTCTATCTTTTTGCTCAAAGTTTTCTGCCTTACATACATCAACTATGTACAGCTGACTTTCTCTATAACTTTCCCTTGGCAGTTACTGTCTGGACAGTATGAACTTGGGTAGTCTGCAGTTTCTTGTTTAGTTTCTTTCATCTGAAAATTTACTCAAGCACTCCCATCTGTCATTCAGGAAAGAAATTAGATTATTGATTAATTTTGAGCCAAAAACCACTCATTTAAGACATCTAAGGCCAGGAGAGAGTGTGGGGTTGGGGAGGGAATGAGGGAGCGGGATACAGCTGGGACACAGAGTGAACAAAATGTAACTAAAAAGAAAAACTAAATTAAAAAAAATAAAATATGAAAAGCACAGTAAATATTCATATAAAATAAAAAAGACATCTAAGGCACATGCTCTCATAGCAATACAGAAATTGTGTGGCATCATCATTTATCATTCCTTGTGTTGGTATAATGTTCTAGTGGGATGTGCACAATTTACCCTTGTTCATTCAAATGCTGATTTCTCTACCCCACTATCTGGTTTCAAGGATACTGCATTGTGATGTTTATTCTAAGCATCACCTGTCTCAAGTTTTTGTAAACATGTCACCATTTTTTCTTTGCAATTGTCAAGTAAACATGCAGCCCATCCTGAGCAATGGAGAGAAAAAGGTGGGATATCATGTTCCAGAGGGGATGAGAAAGAAGTGAGTGAGAAGAGTCAGGGAGGAGAGATAGGCAGGAGAGGACTTGGAACCAAGGGAAGAGTTGAACCGGACCTACGATATGACTAAATACAAGTATAATGTGGGAAATCTTAATGGGAGGAAACTATGTGGGTTTTGGAGGTTTAGGATAGAATAACTATTGCCCAGCATTGTGCTCTAGGTTAATTAAATAAATCCTAATCTCTGTGTGGTGATTTGGGTATACAGCTGTTTTAAGAATAATCACTGTTTAACTGAAAGATAAATAAATATTAAATATTAATAAACAACACCACCTTGTATGGAGAGGATACTATGAGAATGATACTGATTTGTAAGGGCAAGACACAGATCATGACATCTTCCAAGGCCTTCAGAAAGTAGAGTCAATTTCCTATATTATGGAAAGACTGATCTCTTGTTACTTTTCCAAGAGAACTGTCATTATTTTACAGTATTGTTTTTTTTTTCTTTAACCAAATAAAGAAAAAGCTACACATGGAGTAAATATGTGCTATTACTCCATGTTTTATGTTATTTGATTTGATAACAGTTCATTTTGCCTATTTTAATGATAGCTTTCTGATATCCGGATTCATAATTCACATTGGTAGCATATGCTCTGAAGTAGAAAGATTTTGCCAAACCGTCTTACCATATTTGAGTTACAGCCCTAAAAGTGAAAAAGAAAGTCACAGTGACAGAAATTTGCAGGCTGTAAAATCAGAGGTGTGTAGATGCTAATCATCTATATAAGCTAATTGGATGTTTAAAAGTAAGGAAATAGAATGTCAAAAGCAGATTAAGTTCAGATTTAATCAGGATAATATTATTTCTGATAAATTTCCCTTAGAATGTACCCTCCCTTTCCCTAAAACATTCCATCCCTGCATCTGTCTAGAAGATATTCAGAGTGTTGACAAATGCTGTTGGCATGAGTAAAATACAAAAGTAAATTAGAGCTGATACATTGTTGTTTGGATATAACTACCACTTAAATAGCTATTTTCAGAGGCCTGACAGAATGACAAACACAATGGAAAAATTAAAATTGAATCAATGAGACCCAAGACATCAGATCCTTGAATCTCTTGTATTCACTGTGACTTCCTAGAAGTGCTCTGATTGTATCAGGATGAATCTCATCTAATCTAGACCCACTACTTGTTTGTATCTTCTCCTTCACTGGAAATCCAGCCTTTCTTTTCTGTATCCAGGAGCTTAGGCTTTTTCTCTTTGTAGTATGGAGCTGAATAACTGAAGTCTTGAAAGTATGCTTTAAAGAATGAGAGCACATTTTATTTTATTATTTTATTTTATTATTGTTTATTTTTTGAGACAGTGTTTTTCTATGTAGCCTTGGCTTTCAGGGACTTACTTTGTAAACCAGACTGGCCTTGAAACCAGAGATCTGCCTGCCTCTGCATATGCTACTATGCCTCCCTGAGACCTTTTTTTTAAATTGATGTTCTCATGTTATTTCTTTCTACCTAGAACATTAGTATAAATAAATTGAATTTCAAATCTCAAAGAGGCTACCATGGGTTGTTCACCATGAGTTCTAGGCTTGAACCACAATTATTTCATCCTAACCAACTACACTCTGTATACAATTTTGCTATGTATTCTTTATTTAAAACCAGAAAGGTATCTTTTACAATGATCTCCTCATCTTATGATAAGTAAGTTAACAGTGCATACAATTATTTAAAATACACTGTTGGGGAAAGAGAGATGGCTCAGCATTTAATGACCCTTTTTGCTCTTGCTGAGGACATGAGTTCACTTCCTAGCACCCACTTGACAGCTCACAACTATCTATAATTTAAGTTTCAGGCAATCTGACCCCTTCTTCTGGCTTCCATGGACATTGTATACGAAGACATACATTTTAGCAAAGCATCCACACACATAAAATTAAAATAAAAAGAAATCATTAGAATATATAGAAAGTGAAAGTAAGTTAAGAAATGTTTGTAATAAAAGTAATTCAGTTAATGAGAGACTTTTTAGTTACAGATGATACCATACACTTGTTGACCACCTTTGTTGATACAATAAGGTCTAAGTTGAAGATAGAGACTGAAGAGATAGAAAAATACATTTAAAAAAATCTTCATTTTATACTGAGAGTAATCTCCTCATTTGGGAATCTGGAAGTAGAATAATGAGGTGGCAGCCTTTATAAAGAATTTATTATTAAATAATTATTTCAGATTTTAATTATGAAAATATTATTAATTTTAGGTTTTTAGCATAGAAAATTAAAATTCTAGAGAATAATTTACTCTGAAAATAATAAATGCTACACAATATTAAAATATATACTAATATTTTCTGGTGCACCACATACTCTGATTGTAAAATATGATAAATTTGAATTTTGAAATACCTATGAGGTAACCTCATGAAATTTTATGTAATTATTCTGAATTAAGAAATTCAGGTTTTTCAACCCTTCAAGCGTATTGAAATTATAAAATGACTTAGTTTTGAACTAAGTAACATATTTGAAATGAATTTAGTAGCTTTCTTCATAATAGGCAGAAACTGAAAACAACCTAGATGTCCCTCAGTCAAAGAATGGATAAAGCAAATGTGGTATATTTACACAATGGAATATTACACAGGTATTAAAAACAATGACATCATAAAATTTATAAGAAAATGGATGAAGCTAGAAAAGATGATCCTAGACTAAAGAAGACAAATATGGTATGTTCTCATTTATAAGTGGATATTAACTGTAAAGTAAAGTATCACTATGCTACAAATTACAGACCCAAAGAAGCTAAGTAACAAAGAAGGTTAAAAAAAGGAGGGACATGTGAATCTCACTAAGAAGGGGAAACAAAATATATATCATTTTGGATAGGGAGAAAGGGCGGGATGGGGATTACTAGTAAGGGTGAAAAGAAGAAAGGTCAGGTTGTGGAGCACAAAGCAAGAAAATACTGAAGAGACAACTTGGAATTAAGACCATCTCTGGGACAAACTAGAAATCTAGGGCAATGGAAACTCTTAGCAATCTATGAGGATGATCTTATGTAAGACTTCCAGCAATGGGAGATAGAGAGCCTGAATCGGCCATCTCCTGTAACCAAGCAAGACTTCTGGTAGAGGTATTGGGAAACCAACCCAGAAACAAAATCTTCAAACTTTAGTTTTTTGTACCTGGAGTAAAAGTGACACAGAAATTGTGGGAGTGGCCAACCAATGACTGGTCTAAATTGAGACCCATGGCATGAGAGGGAGACCAGCCCTAACAGTGCCTGTAGGGCCAGGAACCAGAGGCTGAAGAGCTTAGAGACCCACACTAGAGCCAACATGAATTGGGATAAAAGATAGGAAAGAAAAAATCAACTAAATGATTCCTAATGATAATTCTGTTATACTCATAGATTGCTGTCTAGCCCAATAGATTTGAGAGGGGCTTCGCCCAGCAACTGATCGATACAAACACTCATAACCAAACATAGGGCAGAACTTGAGGAATCCTGCTGAAGAAGGAAAAGAATTGTAGGATTAAGAGTGGTCAAGGACAATACAAAAAAACCCACAGAATACAACCAACCTGGGCCCAAAGGAGCTTACAGAGACTGAACCACCAATGAGGGATCGTGAATGACCTCCACACATTGTTACAGTTGTGTAGCTTTGTTTTCCTGTGGGACTCCTAACCGTGGGAGAAGGATCTGATCTGGCTCTGTTTCCTTTCATTTGGACCATTTCCCAGCTACTGGATTGGCTTCTCCAGTGCTGATGGAAGAGGAGATGCCTAATCTTACTGTAAATTTGTATTTCATGTCTGGTTGCTATCCATCAAGAAAGGTCCTTTTTTGAAGAGAATTGAGAAGGAGTGGATGTGGGGTGTAGGAAAGGAGCACTAGGAAGATAATAGGAAGAGAAAGCTACTGTTGGGATGTAAAATAAATGAAATTTAAAATAAATTAAAAAGGAAATTCAGGAATTCTACTCTTATAATGTATTCATATTTAAATTATAACGCATTCCAAATCAATACTTAAAAATGATTCTACCTTCAGAGTTTGTAGTTGTTTAGGTTTATAAATGTTTCTTTTTCAATTTTACATTTTCCCAAATTACTCAATAGTTAATAGATCAAGCTCCAAGTTAGTGCTAGTGTAGAAAAATAATAACTGAAAACTGTCAATATGCATTGTAGAACAGTCAACAAATAAAGGAAAATTGTTTAAATCCCAGCAAGCTGCTAAGGAGACTGGAGGGAAAGAGGAATTAAAAAGATATAAAATCCTTATTTAGAAAGGGTTTTGTCATTCAAGATCCCCCTTCTTCCCCATGCTCTGTGCAAAGTTTGACTGTGATTCACTTATCTGCTTCTATCCCATACTTGTTGGAGTCTTAAGTACATTTGTGGTAGACTCCCATGCTGTTCCCTCTCTTTTACCAATTCAGGTGTCTATCCTGTTTTCCCTTCTGAATGAAAATTAAGCATTGTTGTTTATCTTCTTTAGGTCATTAGATTTTAGAATGTTTATCATATACTATTTGTCTAATATCCACTTACAAGTGAGTATATACCATACGTGTCTTTCTGCTTCTGGTTACCTCACTCAGAATGATCTTTTCTAGTTCCATGAATTTGTCTGCAAATTTCATGATTTCCTTGTTTTTAATAGCTGAGTAGTATTCCATGGCATATATTTACCACAATTTCAGTATCCATTCTTCTGTTGAGAGACACTTAAGGAGAGGAGCCCCACAAGGAGAACAATGAAGCAAAAACACAAATAAACAAACAAACTTGGACCCAGGGGTGCTTCAGAGACTGATGCATCAACCAAAGACCATGCATAGAGAGGACATAGACTTCCTGATGAGATGTAGCCCATGTACAGCTAAGTCTCCATGTGGGTCCTCTAGTAAAGGGAGAAGAGACAGTCTCTGACTTGAACTGGGTTGCCTGCTCCTTGATCATTTCTCCCTGGTGGGGTGACTAAGCCAGCCCGCAAAAGAAGAGGATCCAGGCAATCCTGATGAGGCCTGATAGGGTAGGGTCAGACAGTTGTGGAGAAGGACTTCCCTTATAAATGGACTAGAAGAAAGGGATAGGGGACGAAGAAAAAAGGTGGGTATGACTTGGAGGATTTGGGGGGATTGCAGCCTGGATAAAAAGTGAATAAATTGTAAAAAAAAAGATAACAATATTAATTTAAAAAGAAAGGGTTTTGTCCCAGATTTTGGTGGAAATACCTTAAGATCTTGTCCATTTAATTTGTTATTGTCTATAGTCTTCTACCATGTTTCAGGATTCAGACTGTAATTCTGATCTCTGCAAAACTCTTAACATGAAGGGGTATTGGATATTGTGAAAGGATTTTTTAAGAATCTAATCAGATAAACATGCATTATTTATTTATTTATTTATTTATTTTTATCAGTTATGTTTTATTAACTCTGTATCCCAGCTGTATCCCGCTCCCTCATTCCTTCCCAATCCCATCCTCCCTCCCTCATCTCCTCCCTGCCCCTTTCCAAGTCCACTGATTGGAGAGGACCTCCTCTCCTTTCATCTGACCCTGTTTTATCAGGTATCTTCAGGACTGGCTGCAAAGTCCTCCTCTGTGGCCTAGCAGGACTGCTCCTCTCTTGGAGGGTGGGGAGGTCAAAGAGCCTGCCATTGAGTTCCTGTCAGAAATAGCCCCTGTTCCCCTTACTAGTGAAAACCAATTGGTTACTGAGCTACCACAGGCTACATCTGAGCAGAGGTTCTAGGTTGAATCCATACATGGTCCTTGGTGGAATATCAGTCTCAGAAAAAGACCCCTGTCCCCAGATATATTTAGTCCTTGTGGAGGTCCTATCCTTTCCCCGTCATACTAACTCCCCTTCTTTCATATGATTCCCTGTACTCTGCCTAACGTTTGGTTCGGGAATGTTAGTATCTGCTTTGATACACTGCTAGGTAGAATCTTTCAGAGGCCCTCTGTGGTAGGCTCCTGTCCTATTACTTGTTTTCTCCTATGTCCAATGCACATCACATTTGTCTTTCTAAGTGAGGACTGATCATCTTACTCCGGGTCTTCTGTCTTGTTTATCATTTCTAGGTGTATAGATTTCATTATGTTTATCATATCTTATAGGTCTATATAAGTGAATATATACCATGTGTGTCTTTCTCCTTCTGGGATACTTCACTCAGAATGATCTTTTCTAGATCCCACTATTTGCCTGCAAATTTTATGATTTCCTTGTTTTTGATTGCTGAGTAGTATTCCATTGTGTAAAAATACCACAATTTCTGTATCCATTCCTCTGTTGATGGACATCTGGGGTGATTCCAGGTTTTGGCTATTACATATAAAGCTGCTACAAACATGGTTGAGCAAATGTACTTGTTGTGTACTGCAGCAAATTTTGGGTATATGCCTAGGAGTGGTATAGCTGGGAAGAAGCACTATTCCTAATTGTCTGAGAAAACGCCAGATTGACTTCCAAAGTGATTGTACCAGTATACATTCCCTCCATCAATGGAGGAGGGTTCCCCTTTCTCCACAACCCCTCCCGCATGTGTTGTCATTTAAGTTTTTTATTTTAGCCATTTTGATGGGTATAAGGTGAAATCTCAGAGTCATTTTGATTTGCATCTCTCTGATGGCTAAAGATGTTGAGCATCTCTTTAAGTGTTTCTCTGCCATTCTGTATTCCTCTATAGAGAATTCTCTGTTTAGCTCTGTACCCCATTTTTTATTTGGATTACTTGATTTATTGCTTTTTAACTTTTTTAGTTCTTTATGTATTCTGGATATCAGCCCTCTGTCAAATATAGGGTTGGTGAAGACCCTTTCCCAGTCTGTAGGCTGTCGTTTTGTTCTGACTACAGCATCTTTTGCTTTACAGAAACTTTTTGGTTTCATGAGTTCCCATTTATTGACTGTTGCTCATAGAGCCTGTGCTGTTGGTATTCTGTTCAGGAAGTTGTTTCCTGTGCTAATGAGTTCTAGACTTTTCTCCAATTTTTCTTCTAACCAATTTAGAGTATCTGGTTTTATGATGAGGGCTTTGATCCACTTGGACTTTAGTTTTGTGCAGAGTGATAAATATGGATCTATTTTCATTTTTCAGCATGTAGACATCCAGTTGGACCAGCACCATTTGTGGAAGATACTGTTTTGTTTTGTTTTGTTTTGTTTTGTTTTGTTTTGTTTTGTTTTGTTTTCCATTGAATGGTTTTGGCTTCTTTGTCAAAAATCAAGAATTCATAGGTGTATGAGATTTTTTTTCTGGATATTTTATTTGGTTCCATTGATCCTCCTTTCTGTTTCTATACCAATACAATGCAGTTTTTATTACTATTGCTCTGTAGTACAGCTTGAGATGGGGAATAGAGATACCTGCAGTTGATCTGTTGTTGTACAGGATAGTTTTGGAGATTCTGGGTTTTTTGTTTCTCCATATGAAGCTGAGAATCCTTCTTTCAAGGTCTGTAAAGAATTGAGTTGGAATTTTGATGGGAATTGTGTTGAATCTGTAGATTGCATTTGGCAGTATGGCCATTTTCACAATGTTAATCCTACCAATCCATGAGCCTGGGAGATGTCTTCATCTTCTGATATCTTCTTCAATGTCTTTCTTCGGAGACTTCAACATTTTTTTTTTTTTTTTTACAAACAAGACTTTCACTTACTTGGTTAGAGTCAGCCCAAGGTACTTTATGTTATTAGTGGTGATTGTGAAGGGTGTTGTTTCCCTGGTTTCTTTCTCAGCCCCTTTGTCTTTGGTATACAGGAGGGCTTCTGATATTTTTGAGTTGATTTTTTATCCAGCCACTTTGTTGAAGGTATTTATCAGCTGAAGGAGTTCTCTGGTTTAATTTTTGGGGTTGCTCATGTATATTATGATATCATCTGGGAACAGTGACACTTTGACCTCTTCTTTTCTGATTTGTATCCCCTTGATCTCCTTTAGTTGTCTTATTGCTCTGGCTAGGAATTCAAGTACTATGTTGAAGAGATATGGAGAGAGTGGGCAGGCTTGTCTTGTCCCTGATTTCGGTTGGATTGACTTAAGTTTCTCTCCATGGAGTTTGATGTTGGCTGTAGGCTTGCTGTATATTGCCTTTACTATGTTTAGGTATGTGCCTTTTAAGCTTGATCTCTCCAAGACTTTAAACATGAATGGGTGTTGGACTTTGTTAAATACATTTTGGCATCTAAGGAGATGATCATGTGGTTTTTCTCCTTCAGTTTGTTTATGTGATGGAGTACATTGATAGATTTCTGTATGTTGAACCACACTTGCATGCCTGGGATGAAGTCTATTTGGGCATGGTGGATGATATCTTTGATGTGTTCTTGGATTCGTTTTGCAAGTATTTTATTTAGTTTCTTTGCATCAATGTCCATAAGAGAGATCTGTCTGAAGTTCTTTTTTTTTTGTTGTTGTTGTTGTTGTTGTTGTTGTTGGGTCATTGTGTGGTTTAGGTATCAAGGTGACTTTGGCTTCATAGAATGAGTTTGGTAATGTTCCTTCTGTTTATATTTTGTGGAATAGTTTGGAGAGAATTGGCATTCGCACGTCTTTGAAGTTCTGGTAGAATTCTGCACTGAATCCATCTGGCCCAGTGTTTTTTTTGGAAGGGAAACTGTTGATGACTGCCTCTATTTCCTTGGGGGATATAGGACTGTTCAATCTTTCTACCTGATCTTGACTTAATTTTGGTAGATGGAATCCTTCAAGAAAATTGTCCATTTCTTTTAGATTTTTGAATTTTGTAGCATATAGGCTTTTGTAGTATGACTAAATGATTGTTTGGATTTCTTTGGTGTCTGTAGTTATGTCCCTCTTTTCATTTCTTATTTTGCTTGTTTGGACAGTTTCTCTCTTTTAGTTAGTTTGGCTAAAGGTTTGTCTATATTTTTGAGTTTTCTGAAAGAACCAGCTGTTGGTTTCATTGATTCTTTGAATAGTTTTATCTGTTTTTAATTGATTGATTTTAGCCCTGCGTTTGAATATTTCCAGCCATCTGCTCCTCTTGGGTGTATTTGCTTCTTCTTTTTTTTCCTAGGGCTTTCAGTTGGGCCATTAAGTTGCTTGTATGAGATTTTACAAGCTGTTTCTTGAATGCACTTAGTGTTATGAATTTTCCTCTGAGCACTGCTTTCATTGTGTCCCATAAATTAGGGTATGTTGTGCCTTCATTTTAATTGAATTCTTTATTTCTTTATTTCTTCCTTAACCCAGCCATCATTGATCAGTAAGTTGTTCAGTTTCCATGTACTTGTAGGCTTTTTTCTAATTCCATTGTTGTTGAGGTCCAGCTTTAGTCCATGGTGGTCAGATAGGATACAGAGGATTATTTCAATCTTCTTGTGTCTGTTGAGGCTTGCTTTGTGACCAACCATATGGTCTATTTTGGAGAAGGTTCCATGAGGTGCTGAAAAGAAGGTATACTCTTTTGAGTTTAGGTAGAAATTTCTATAGACATCTATTAGGTCCATATGATTTAGGACTTCTGTAAATGCCTTTATTTCCTTATTTGGCTTCTGTCTAGATGATCTTTCCCTTGGTGAAAGTGGGACGTTGAAATCTCCCACTACTAAGGTGTTAGGATCAATGTGTGATTTAAGTTTTAATAATGTTTTATTTATGAATGTAGGCGATCTTGTATTTGGAGCAGAGATGTTCACAATTGTGATATCCTCTTAGTGGATTTTTCCTTTGATGAGACTTTAGTGTCCCTCCTCATCTTTTTTGATTAATTTTGGTTGAAAGTCTGTTTTACTAGATATTAGGATAGCTATCCTAGCTTGTTTTCTGGATCCATTTGTTTGAAAGACATTTTTCCAACCCTTCACTCTAAGGTAGTGTTGCAGAGGTGTGTTTCTTGGATGCAGTAGAATGTTGGATAATGTTTCTGCACCCATTCGGTTAGTCTGTGTCTTTTTATTGGAGAGTTGAGTCCATTGACGTTGATCGATAATAGTGACCAATGAACGTTAGTTCCTTTTATATTGGAGTTGGTGGTCTTACTGTTTCATTGCTTGCTTTTTTTTAATTTTTGTTGGGATAATATCTCTATGCTATGTTTTCTTGGGTGAAATTGTTTTCATTGAATTGGGGTTTTCCTGTTACTATCTTCTGCAGGGTTGGTTTGCTGTGTAGATATTGCACATTTAGTTTTGTCACAGAATGTTTTGTTTTCTCCATCTATGTTGATTGAAAGCTTTGAAGGGTATCATAGTCTGGGTTGGCATCTGTGGTCTCTTAATGTCTATATGACACCTGCCCAGACCCTTCTAGCTTTCATAGTTTCTGATGAGAAGTCCAGTGTGATTCTGATAGGTCTACCTTCATATGTTACTTGGCCTTTTTCCCTTGCTGCTTTTAATATCTTTTCTTTGTTCTGTAGGTTTAGTGTTTTGAATATGATGTGACATGAGGTGTTTCTTTTCTGGTCTATTCTATTTGGTGTTCTGTAGGCCTCTTATATATTTATGGACACCTCTTTCTTTAAGTTGGGAAAATTTTCTTCTATGATTTTCTTGAAAATATTTTCTGGACGTTGGAGCCCGGAGTCTTCTTTTTCATCTGTTCCTACTATTCTTAGATTTTGTCTTTTTCATGGCGTCCTAGATTTCTTGGATATTTGTGTTTGGGCTTTTTCTGATTTTTACTTTTTCTTTGAAAGAAGTATCAATTTCTGCGAGTGTATCTTCAGCCCCAGAGATTCTCTCTTCCATCTCTTGTGTTCTGTTGGTGATGCTTACCTTTGTGGTTTCTGATCTTTTCTCTAAGTTCTCCAGCTCCAGGGTTTTCTCAGTTTGTGTTTTCTTTATTGATTCTAATTCTGTTTAACTGCCTTGCACTGTTTTCTTCATCTGTTTGAATGTGGATTCCTGTCTCTCTACGATGGTCTTTATTTTTTGTTCATTTCCTCTCTATATGCCACTAATTGTATTCTACTTGTGCTCCCATTTCTTTGGCTATGTTTGCCTGTGTTTAAGAATTTTGTCCATTTCTTCTTTCTTTGCCTCCAATTGAAGGGCCAAATCTTTGATAGATGTGTTCATTTCCTCTTTAAGTGTCTGAATTTGCATGGCTATTGCTCTAAGAGAATTGTTGGTTTTCTCTTTATGAGCCTCAAATAATTGGGTAAGCATAGCTTTAAAGTCATTTTCCTGTACTTCTGATGAATTGGAGTATCCATCAATTTTGGGGTTTGCTGGTGAAGTCATGATGTCCTGATTTATATTGGATGTGTTCTTTCGCCTATCCCTGGCCATTGGCTTATCTGAAATCTTCCTTGTTTTTTTCTGGATTCTACAGTTCAGACTGGTACTGTCTCTCTCTGGTTTCTGGAGAGTTCTTCAGGAAGCTCAGGGAAGTCCCGTGGCCTCAGTGTGTGCATTGGTGCACTAGCTGTACCTTTGCGAGTAATGTACGTGGGCGCAAAAGGGCAAATGCAGGTTTGTGTGTGTGTGTGTGTGTGTGTGTGTGTGTGTGCGCGCGTGTCGAGGAACAGAGTGATAGAGAATGTTGAACCCTTGAGTATGTAGGATGGGCTCTGCCTTGCAGGCTTCTAGGGGGTTATTTATGCATGCACTCTATATGTAGCAGGCCTGGTGATGGTCGTTGAGCAATTTCCAGCTTTATCTTTCTTTACTCCTCAGTTCCCTCCGCAGATCAGGGGCTTCAATGTCCCTAGTGACCCTCTGTTTCCCATAGTAGGTATGTGGGTGGGAGGGGTCCGATGCCTTGCTTCTATTTTAGAAAGACTCTGGATATGGGGCTCTGCAGACACTCAAGAGTGCACTCACTCTCAAGCAGATCACATTGGCAAGTTTTGGGGTATCTGGGCTCTCTTCTCTCTGTTTTGCCCCTGCTTGGTCGTATGCAGGAGGACTGACATGCTCTCCCAGTTCAGTGCTGGTGCAGCCAGCAGGTTAGGAAGTCCAGCTGCAGCTAGAGACTGGGATACCAGTCCAGATACCTTCTGAGAAGTCCTAGGGGCCCTCTTCTGTGCTCTCCAGGCCTGGGAGTCCCAGTGCCTGGTGTGCCTAGCTTATATGGAGGGTCTGCTGGGATTTGGTAGGTATATAGTGTATTATCTGTCACTGAGGGTTTGGGCAGCTGTACAGTCATTGGCTGAGAGACCCTGTGGAGCCAGTATGGTGGGTAGCAGACATGGGACCCTGGAAGGATGGTGTTATGGATCTGGGACTCCAAGACCGGCACAGCTGGCCTTTGCTGCTAAGGGGCTAAGAGGTCTGCCTCAGCTGCTCCAGACCCCAGGCAGTTAGCTCTGAGCTGAGAATCTCAGTGTGCTGGCTGTGCCAAGGAGGAGGGTTGTCCAAAAAAGGGGAGTGCAGGGAGATCAAAGGATCATTTCTCTCCTTCCCCAAAGAAGTCCATGGATTACCAGACACCAAAGTTCTTACCTAGTACGATGTTCCCTGTTGTTCAGAAAGCTTCACTGTAGTTTCCCTGGCTTCAGAAGTCCTTCCACTCACTAACTCAGAAGTTCAGCTATTCTGCAGCTCAGAAACTGGGTGCTAGTCGCCATCTTGGCTCTGTCCCCTCCCCCGTTTTTTGTTTGTTTGTTTGTTTTTCAGTTTGTTCATATGGTAGATTACATTGACAGATTTTCCTGTGTCGAACCATAACTGCATTCCTGGGAAAAAGTCTACTTCATCATTTTGGAAGATTTTTTCTTTTTGATGTGTTCTTGGATTTTGTTTGTAAATACTTTGTTGAGTATTTTTGCATTAATATTCACATGGGTGATGATTTGAAATTATCTTTCGTGATTGAGTTGTACGGTGTAGACATCTGCATGACTGTAGTCCCATAGAATGAGTTTGGTAAGGTTTCTTCTGTTTCTAATTTCTGGAATAGATTGAGGAGTATTGATATTATCTCTTCTTTGAAATACTAGTAGAAATCTGCACTAAAACCATTTGGCCCAGAACTTTTGCCGATTGGTTTTGTAAGTTGGTTTTGTAGTTTGGGAGACTTTTGCTTACTGTGTTTATTTCCTTGGAGTTATTGGTCTATTTAA
This sequence comes from Rhombomys opimus, assembly GCA_010120015.1. NCBI lineage: Eukaryota > Metazoa > Chordata > Mammalia > Rodentia > Muridae > Rhombomys > Rhombomys opimus. The sequence goes on along the minus strand of REGO01000080.1, from coordinate 5,951,483 downwards.
ATTGTTTACCTGATCTTGAGTTAACTTTGGTAAATTGTATCTATTAAAAACTCATCCATTTAATAACAATTTTCAAGTTTTGTAGAGTACAGGATTTTTTAGTAAGACTTAATGATTCTTTGTATTTCCTCAGTGTCTGTTGTTATCTCCTTCTTTCATTTTTTTTTAATTTTTATTTTGTTAATTTGGATACTGTCTCTTTGCCTTTTAGTTAGTTTGACTAAGGGTTTGTGTGTTTTGTTGTTTTTCTTAAAGAACCAGCTCTTGTTGTTGTTGATTCTTTGTATTGCTTTCTTTGTTTCTTATTTACTAATATCAACCATGATTTTGATTTTTTCTTCTTCTCCAATATTCTTGGGTGTGATTGCTTCTTTTTGTTTTAGAGCTTTCAGGTGAGTTTTAAAACGTAAATATGAATACTTTCTAATTTCTTTATGAAGGTACTTAGTAGTGTTAACGTCTCTCTTAGAACTGCTTTTATGGGTCCCCTAAGTTGGAGTATGATGTGCCTTCATTTTGATTGAATTCTAGAAAATCTTTTTTTTTTTTTTTTAACTTGCTCTCTGACTGAGTTTTCATTGAGGAGAGACTTGTTCAGTTTCCATGACTTTGTAGGCTTTCTGTTGTTTCTATGGTTGTTGAAGTCCAGCTTTTAGAGTGGTCTGAAAAAATAAAAGGAGTTATATCAATTTTCCTGTGTTTGCTGAGGTTTGCTTTGTGACTGACAATGTGCTCAACTTTGGAGAATGTTGTATGAGGTGCTCAGTATTTTCTTTTCTGTTTGGGTAAAATGTTCTATAGATATCTTTTAGGTCTATTTGATTCATACTGCCCACCCTCTCTGAATCTGTTCAATATAGTACTTGAAGTTCTAGCTTCAATAAGACAACTAAAGAAGATCAAGAAGATACAATTAAAAAGGAAGACATCTAAGTATGACTATTCACAGATAATATAATAGTATAAATAGGTGAGCACGAAAATTTTACTGGAAAACTCTTACAGCTGATAAACACCTTCATCAAAGTGGCTGGATATAAAATTAACTTAAAAAATCAGTAGCCCTCATTCATATAAATTATAAACAGGCTGAGAAAGGAATAATAATAAAAAAGTCTTTCACAATTATCACTAATAATACAAAATATCTTGGTGAAACTCTAACCAAGCCAGTGAAAGAATTATATGACAAGAACTTCAAGCCTTTGAAGAAAGAAATTAAAGAAGATATGTTGGTATAGTGTTCTTTTAAAATGTATATGCCTTACCCTTGTTAATTCAAATGCTGATTTCCCCAGGCCCAACTCTCTGGTTTCAATCTGGATATTGCACTGTGATACTAACTATAAGCATCCTGTCTCAACTCTTGTGTAAACAGGACACAAATAAAGCAACTAGATACAATGTTGTGTAATGAGAGGAGTCAGAGGACAGGAAAGAGGGGAGGAGTTAGAGAACAGGAAGGGGCGAGAAGGAGGAGGAGTGGCGAGGAGAAGAGCACAAAAAGAGTACAAGGAGAGCAGAGCGGGAGGAGAGAGCTTGGAGGACTTGGAGCATGAACCAGACCTAAGATTTCACAAAAAGCAACTATAATGTGGGAAATCTAAATGTTAGGAACCTGAGGGCTTGGAGGTTTAGGAGGGAGTAAATATTGCCCAGCATTGTGTTCTAGGTTAACTAAAAACACAGTCTCTGTGTGGTGATTTGATTATATAGCTGCTGAGAATTAACAGCAGCATTACAAGAAGATAAAACAATAGCAAATATTAATAACTGACTACAACAAAGATATCAGAAGATGGAAAGGTATCCCAATCTCATGGATCAGTGGGATTAACATGTCCATCTTACCAAAAACAATATACAATGCAGTTCCCATCGAAATCCCACATAATTCTTTACATAACTGAAAATAACAATCTTCAACTTCATATGAAAAAAATTTAAAAAAATAACATAGCCTAAGCAATTCTGTACAATAAAAGAACTACCATGACATCAAGCTGTACTACATATCAACAGTAATAAAAACCACATGATACGTGCATAAAAACAGGTTAATCAATGGAATTGAATTGAAAACTCAGAAATAAATTCAAACACCTATGGATAATTGATTTTTGACAAAGAAACCAAAACCTTACAATGAAAATAAAAAGCATCTTTAACAAATGGTGATGGTCTAGCTGGATGTCTACATGTAGAAGAATGTAAATAGATCCATATTCATCACCCTGCACAAAACTAAAGTCAAGTGGATTAAAGACCTCAATGTAAAACTGAATACACTAAATCTAACAAAAAATAAAATGGGAATAGCTTTGAACTGATTGGTACAGAGACAACTTTCTGAGTAGATCATCAATAGCTAAGCCACTAAGCTCAGCAATTAATATAAGGGACCTCATAACACTGATAAACTTCTGCAAAGGAAAGGACACTGTCAATAGCGCAAAACCATAGCCTACAGAATGAATGAGGAAAGCTCTTCACTAACCCTACATCTGACAGAGAGCTGTTATCTAAAATAAAGAATTCAATAAATTAAACAAACCAAAGAACACAATTAAAAATAAGGGACTAAGAGCAAAGCAGAGAATTCTGAAGAGAAAGATGTATAAAGGCCAAGAAGCACTTAAAGAAATGTTCAACATCCATAGTTATCAGTGAAATGAAAATGAAAATGACTCTGAGATTCCATCTTATACCAGTCAGAATGGCTAAGCTCAAAAACTCAAGTGACAGCACATGCTGGTGAATATGTGGAGGAAGGGAAACACTCCTCCATTGCTAGTGGGAGTGCATACCTTTACAATCATTTTGGAAATCAACCTGGCACTTTCTCAGAAAATTGGGAATAACACTATCCCAAAATGCAACTATACTACTCCTGGGCATATTCCCAAAAGATGTCCCACCATTCAATAAGACATTTGCTCAACTATGTTCATAGCAGCTTTATTTGTAACTGTCAAATCTGGAAACAAACTTAGATGTCCCTCAACAGAGAAATGGATACAGAAATTTTGGTACATCTATACAATGGAATCCTACTCAGCTACTAAAAACAAGGAAATCAGGAAATTTGCAGGCAAGTTGTGATAATTAGAAAAGATCATCTTGAGTGAGATAACACAGAAACAGAAAGACAGACATGGTATACACTCATTAATAAGCAAATATTAGCTGTATAATATAGGACAGCCATCTTCAGATCTAAAGAAGCTAAACACTAAGGAGGACCTTAGGGAGGATACATAAATCTCATTCAGAGTTGCAAACAGGATAGACACCAGAAGTGGTGGAAGAGAAGAAACAAGATATGAGCCTACAGAGGGTTCTCTGAAAGGATTCACTCAATATGGGATCAAGGCAGATTCTGATACTCAAGGCCAAACTTTGGGCAGAGCACTGGAAGTCTCATGAAGGAAGAGAGGAGTGATATTGGAAGAACATGGAGGGGACAGGAGCCCCACAAGGAGAACAACAAACCTAAAAGATCTGAGCCCAGGGGGTCCTGCAGAGACTGATGCACCAATGGAGGACCATGCATTGAGAGGACCTAGACCCCCTGCTCAGATGTAGCCTACTGGCAGCTAAGTCTCCATGTGGATTTCTGAGTGTGGGGAGCAGGGGCTGCCTCTCTCATGAACTCAATTGACTGCTCTCTGACTACTGGCTCCTGATGATGCAGAATTGCCAGGCCACAGAGGAAGATGAGACTTAACAAGCCATGGATAGATGACAATAGTGGACCCCCCCCCCTTTCAGTGGACAAAGGGAAGAAGATGAGGGGAAGAAGGAAAGAGGGTGAGACTAGGAGAGTTGAGGAAGGGGTCTTCAATTGGGATATATATATTGAAAAATTATGGAGAAAATAATAATCATAATAATAGGTTAAAAAATCTCAAGAGACAGCACATGCTGGTGAGTCTGTGGAGCAAACAAACAAACAAAACAAAACAAAACAAAACAAAACAAAAACCTCCATTCTGGTAGGAGTGCAAAACTGTGCAAATCAATCTAGAGGTTTCTTGGAAAATTGGATATAGATATACCTCAAGTTCCAGCTATAACACTTCTGGGCATATATGCAAAAGATGCTCCTCCATACAACACGGACATTTGCTCAACCATGTTTGTAGCAGTTTTATTTCTCATAGCTAGAAACTGGAAACAACCTAGATGTTCCTTAACTGAAGAATGGATACAGAAAATGTGGTATATTTACACAATGGAACACTACTCAGCTTTCAAAAAGAAGGACATCATGATATTTGGAGGCAAATTGATGAAACTAGAAAATATCATGTGGACTGAGGTAACCCAGACCCAGAAAGACATGAATGGTATGTACTCACTTATAAATAGATGTTAGCCATGAAGTATAAGATAACCATGCCATAATCCACAGAGTGAAAGAAGCCAGCCAAGGTGGGCACAATGGAGGACACTTCAATCTCACTCAGAATAGGAAATAAAATAGACATCTTTCCATCTTAAATTGATGGAAAGAGGGAACTGGATGGGAAAGGAAATGGGGAAGTTAGTGGTGGTGGGGATCAGGTGTTGTGAGAGTAGATGTGGGGAAAGTTGTAGGGTGGAGACCAGGAGAGGTAATGGAAATCATTGAAGAAGGCCAGCATCTCTGGGACAGTGGGAAGGTACTCCCAGGAATCTACATGAGTGACTCTACATGAGACTCCTAGCAGTCTGAGATATGGAGCCTGAAGTAGCCTATAGCCAGCTGGCACTCCCAGTGGAGGAAGGGGTCACCAACCCACCCATATACCTTTGACCCATAATTTGTCTTACCAGCAATAAATGTATGCATGAAGATGGAGGAGAGATTGTGGGAATGGCAAACTAATGACTGGCCCAACTTGAGGCTTACCATATGGGACAGAACCAAACCCTTTTCACTATTAATCATACTCTGTTATGATTACAGATAGGAGTTTAGCATTACTGTCATCTGAGAGGCTTCATCCAGAAGCTGGTGGAAACAGATGCAGAGATCCACAGCCAAACAGTAGGGTGATCTGATAGAGTCTTGTGGAAAAGTTGGAGGAAGGACTGAGGGAGCTAGAGTGACAAGGAAACCACAAGAAAACCTGCAGAGTAAAATGATCTGGGCCGATAGTGGCTCATAGAGACTGAACCACCAACTAGACAACACGCATGAGCTGGAACTAGACCCCCTACACAGATGTAGTAGATGTGCAACTTGGTCATCGTGTCTGTCCCTCTAACAATGGCAGTAGGGGCTGTCTCTTTTGCCTGCTTGTATTGCCTTTTCCCACATCTGGGCTGCCTTGCCTGGCCTCAGCGGGAGAGGATGCTCTTAGTCTTGTTGACACTTGAGTTGTCAGGATGGGTTGGTACTCCTTGAGGTCTTCCCCTTATCTGAAAAGAAAGAGAGCAGGGATAGGGGGATGGAGGGATGGGGTGTGAGGGTGGCTCTGGGAGGAGAGGAGGGAGAGGGCTGTAATCAGGCTGCAACTTGACTAAATTAATAAATGGAAAAAATAAAAAGAAAAGAAAGAGGTTTGAAAATGTGCTAAGTAATGGATTCACAAAGAGAGAGAGGCTTTGTGGCTAGAAAGATGGCTTAGTGTATAAGAGCACTTTCTGCTTTTCAAGAGGACCCCAGTTCAGTTCCCAATTCCCACTTAACAGCTCAGAGCTCTCTGTAACTGCAGTTTTCGGGGATCTGATGCCTAGCCCTTGCCTCTGTGGACAATTCCTCCATGTATTTCCACAGACATACATTCAGGCAAACCCCATATGCAATTAAAGTTAATGATATCTTTTTATAATTTGCAATATGTATTGTAATCTGAAATAATTAGTGGTAAAACCTTTATAAAGATGCTGTCTTATGCTATTGTCAGATTTACAAATGAGGACCTTGCTCCCAGTATATACCAACGATAGTTTTAAATGTATTTTTCATTCTCTTCAGTCTCTACCTTCTTAGACCTTATCTAGTGGACAGAAAGTCTATGATGATTTTATTGTTATTAATTTTTTTAATTTGAAAAAAGAAGAGTTATTTTAACACAAGTAAATGAGATTTGATATTATTTGAATAGTTTACCTAAAGCTTAAGTTGCAAAACTCCATTAAGGCTCAATCATCTTTAAGCTCAAGTGTTATTTCCAAGAGATCAAGAACTCATGTTAAAAATGTGAAATAAGTGAAATGTTAAAATTTCACTTATCTCCTTCCTTCTGATCTTAGTCTATCAGATCACATCAGGGGCATGCGTGAAGAAGGGGGAGAGAGGGTGGGATTGGGAGGGGAGGAGGAAGGGGCTTATGGGGAGGGATACAAAGTGAATAAAGTGTAATTAATAAAAAAATAAAATAATAAAAAATCACTTATCAGCAATGTGAAATAAAGATTAGCTTACTTTCCTGTTTCATAGTCTTCAGAAAAGAAAGTGTGATGTATAAGTATTCACTAGGTTACCTAAAAGATTCAAGAGAAAAATCTAAAAATTATAAACAAATGAAATGAAAACACAAAAAGTATGCACCATTTCAAGATTCTCCTTTAAGAAGTATCTTACCAGCAATGTCTCCATCTGGTGTTAAAAAATCTACCATTTGTGCTAGGAGATGGCTCAGTGGTTAAGAGTACTTGCTACACTTGCAAGGATTAGAGTTAAGTTTCCATCATCCAGGAGCGGTGGCTCCCAACCATCTGCAACTCCAATTAAAGAGAATTTGATGCCTTTTTCTGGTGTCTGTGGATACCTGCACATTAGAGGCATGCAACAAACACACATACATACACATGCACACAAACACACATATACATAATAAAAATAAAAAAATATTTAAAATAAATTCTTTCATTAAAGTATATATCTTCTGGACTTATTGGCAGAACACTTGCCAAATATAAGCAAGGCTCGGGTCACAATCCTTAGCATAATAAAAGAGCAACCTAAATTGTGTGTCATACTTGGGAGGTGTGTGTGTATATGAGAGAGAGAGACAGAGAGACAGAGACAGACAGAAAGATTATCAGTTCATTTATTGGTGAATCAATCTAATTTCTAGCCTAGAATACATATCACACAATATGATGTCCTCAGAGTACAGTGTAGGATCTGTATACTGGTTTGTGACATACTAGAAAGTCCTCAATGCATTTAAGAGTGCTATTGATATTATTCAATACTCTCTATGTTATGTTTCCTTCAGTGCTAGAATTATTTGTTGCTTTTGCATTTTCAGAAGACAAAGACAGCATGCCAGTTTAAAGCAAGCAGCAAGATTATAGAATTGAGAGACAATTCATGCATTAGGAGCTCAGGAATGGTTAGGTATCTCAGAGAGTATGGTCCAGTACTAAAGTATAGTTGACTTAAGAATCAATTGTCATTTTATGAAAATTCCTCAACCCCGTATCTGAGAATAAAGATTGCCTAAGTATAAGACACAATGTTCATCTTGGAAGAAAGGCTGCCATTGAATTCTCATAGGAGCCTATTCTATTTCAAAAGTCACTGGGAATAGAGTTTTTTTTTTAATGCATGATGATAAAACTTGAAATATAAAGCTTTATCAAAAGAACCTGACAGAGCCATAACTGCTATGAAACTAGCAGGCAAAGCTATAATGATTTCAGCTTTATAGTATAATCTGAAATTGAATTACTCTCATTTCACGGCAAAGTCAATATTGCTAATGGATTAGAAACATGACTGATAAAAGTATTGTTGAGCTCACATTTGGAAAATTCCATGGGAGAAAAATGATTTTTCTTGTGGTCTATTGCATTTGAGAATTGGAATTCATCTGGCAAGGGACTCTCTGCTATGGACCATCTTCATAAGTAAGTGCTTGGAGGTCAAGGTAAATGTGGCTAAAGGTAGTGTAATAAAGCAGTCATGAATCTTTTTTGGAACATCCTAATACCACTAGATGACCAGCTTCTCAGTAAAAGGTTTATTCTATAAAACAGATGTCCTATTATTTATAAAGAATAAATTCCACAGACATGTTCTCAGAGTCTTGCAGTAATCTGTCATTTGGTCAAGAAATTGAGAATCCTAGTTAACGGATTTAACTCCACTATATTTATCCCATGGCACTGAAATAACAGATGGTTGTAAGCTACAGTGAGTGCTGGGAACCAAACCAGAACGCTCTGGAAGAGCTGCTGATACTCTTAACCACTGATCCATCTCTCTAGCTCCCTTTGTTGGTACACATCTTTCCAGACCTTTGGGATATCTGAAGAAAATGCAGGCAACATATACAAACCATTAACATAATAATTAGAAAAAGAATATGCAATTCATTGTCTAAGAGCAATATCTATCCATCCATCTATCTATCTCTCATGTGTCTATTTATCTATCCATTTATATATATATATATCTTTATCTATCATCTATACCCTATCTATCTATCATATGTGTGTGTGTATATATATATATATATATATATATATATATATATATATATCTTCAGCTATTAAGAGAGGTTAAACAAGGTACAATTTATTAAGAAAAATGCACAAGACCAAAGATCTACCTATTCCGCTGACAACTAGTTTGTTTGAAACAATCCCTTGCAGAAAATAATTAGAAATCTACTACTAGAAGTCATCACAGAGAAGCTAGGATTTGCAGTGTCAAACATGAAAAAATACAAGATTCTTAGAAATGATGTTAATTGCTCTGGATGGTTTTCCCTTGAGCCATAAAAATAAGTGATTGAAATATAAAAGAGCTGACAGAAAGAAAAAAAATTAGGTCAGATAATTACAGAAATGAAGCTAAATTCTCAGTAGGTTTATGCAATTTGGGGAACAAAGAATGAGGGTCAGGACCTTACAGGAAAGAAGATTCCTTGAAATTAAAGCAGAAGCATAATCAATTCTGGTTGCAAATGTATTAACTTGCTGAAATTATCCTGATGGGATTCTCAATAGATTAGAAGTGGTTGAAGAGAATTAACAGAGTGTATGAAATATGGAAAAGTAAAATGTTAATGGAGGCTTGCAGGTTGTAACGAAGAAAATATGAAAACATTATACAAGAATAAATGATCTAATATGCATATCACCAGAATTCCAGAAAAACAGTAAAACAATAATGAGTCAAAAGCTCCGAATTAAAATAAGAATTGAAGAGAATGTTCCTGAAACAAGGAAATAGGTAAGCCTTCAGATTGAGGAAGTATGATGCTCTCTTTTGGTTTCTGTTGCTATGATCACACATAGACCAAAACTTACTTTGGGAAGAAAGGGTTCTTTTGGCTTGCACTTCCTAATCATAGGATGAATCTAAAGGAATTCTGGGCAAGAACTCCAACTGGAAAAGAGGCAGGAACCATGGAGAAAAGTTGTTTTTGGTGGTTTATTCCAATGCTCATGTACAGCTACCTTTCTTATACCTCTTGGAGTCAACTGTTTAGGTCTGCCTCAAACCTCTCTGGTTAATCAAAAATGAAGAACATATCACTTTCTTACATGAGCCTGATGGAGGTAATTTCTCAATTGAACTTTCCTCTACGGTGACTTTATTTTTGTCAAGTTGAAAAAAAACTAACCAGCATATATGATGTACCCACAAAAAACAAAATTACACAAATACAAAAATAAATTGAATGTAGACTCTCAGTGCAGTGTTTTTCAAAATGTTAATAATTGTTTTCATAGAACTAAGGCGAAAAGTCACAAAAGACATGAATAGTCCAAAAAATTCAGTACAGCAGAGGAATGTAAAAAAAAAAGTAACTTTGAAACATTACACAACTATGGTAAAAAAAAGAAGAAGAATACTAAAGTAAAAACAGACATACATACCAGTGGAATAGAACATTAGACACAGAAATAAATGCACACAACAGTGGTCATCTGATACTCAACAAAGGAGTAAACCTTTGCACTGGAGAAAGAAAAGGCTTTCTAACAAGTGACCTGAAAAAAAAAAAAAAACACTAGGTATTTAGATGTTGAAAGACAAAATTAGAGCCTTATCTCTCATCATACACAAAATGCAACTCAAAATGATGAAACACCGAAATGTACCCCTGAAACATTGAAAGTACTAGTGAAAAATGCCTGAAAACACTGGAAGATACCAGAAGAAATGATTAATTTCTACACAAGACTACAATAGCTCAATAAACTAATGGAAGATTTGGAAAAAGAGAGGTGTTTCAAGCTTAAAAAGCTTCAGAATAGAAAAGAGAACAATTTCTAGCATGAAAAGAGATAAGTAATAAAATGGGAAAAGGTCTTTGATTTATATACACCATGCAATCAGTAAATGGAAAACGAGATAACAGACTATTCTTTAGAATGGATGTACAAATTTTCAACAATTTTATGAAACATGTCAAACATCATTAGCCTTTAAGGAAATGCAGGTAATTCTCTTGACTTAGTCAGAGCAGTTATAATAAAAAATACAGAAAATAACGAAATGTGGTGGCCCCAGCCTATATTTGAAACATTTAAGTAATAAAGGCAGGGGTGTAACAACTTCAAAGACAGTGTGCACAGGAAAATACTTTCTCAAAAAATAATATAATATGTTGGAGATTTGGGTAGGGAACATTTATACTTTGATTGTGGGATGTAAATTAGCCAAGTCAATATGGAAATAAGTATGCAGGTTCTGTAAAAAAATAATACACTGAAAATACAAGAGCATATGAGCAGATATTTCTGTTGCAGTAACATATCTAAAGTAAACAGATTTCAAGTGTATACAAAGAGTATTCACAATAGCCATGCAAGTTAATCAGGCTAGGTAGACACCAATATAAAAAATGGATCAAGTATTTTCATTCTATAAATAAGAATGAAATTGTATCTTTCATGTGAAATTGCATAAAACTGGGGTTGCAGAAACAGTACAGTGGGTAAGAGCAATTTCTACTCTCAGAGGGGACCTTATTCAGGGTCCCAGTAACAATGTGGCTGCTACATACATCCATGACTCCAGTTTGAGGTGACTTGAGGCTCTCTTCTGATCACCACAGACATCAAGCACATAATAGACGTGCATGCATAGACATGAAAAAAATAAGGTAAAATTTCTGAAAAGAAAATGCATAAATATAAAGGTTATGTTAAATTAAAGCAACCTGATACATGCAACTAGTGCATATTCTCTCACAATTATAGAAGTTAAGCAAGTCAGCTTGCATGTAGAATAGTGATTACTACATACTGCAAATTATGAGGAATGAAGGAGTATATAAAAAGTTAAATTGTAAATGTTTAAGTAAGCTATATGTCACATTTAACTACATTAAAATGTACCATCAATTAAAATGAGATAAACAAACACAAATAAAATATTTGTAGCATAATGAGAGGTACATGTGAATATAACTAGAATAATATATGTAGCAAAAGCATGATAATTATATACAATTGCTCTTAACCATACAGAGAAGCTTTGGAAAAGACAACAGTAGAATGTACAGGACAAGCACAAAGAACTTAAAATATTATCAGACTCTTATATTTTAAAAGTGACTAAAAGACAAGTTTATATTAGATTAAAGTATGCATCTTATAATACATAATAAGCAATATAAATGATCACATAACAATTACATAATTAATGATGAAAATGGCATAATTATTAATTTTCCAAGATAAGTAAAAAAAAAAAAGAGGAATTGCAAATAAAAACACTGAAGCCAGAATATGTACTAAGGTTGGTGCAGATTTATACCTGGCTACACCATTAATTATATTAAAGGCAAGGAAATGTTTCAAATGACAAAGATATGCCACATTCAAAATAATCACCATGTAAGAGAAAGAGGAGAGGGAAAATGCAGAATAATAACAGCTAAAGTGATTGGCCTATGCCTGTATTATCCTAATGTACTGCTCTCTGACAATCTGATTAAGATACTATTATTGGCTGGTTAGATGGCTCACTGAGGAAAGATGTGAAAAACTGAAGGGCTTCCTTTACTCAGTCACCATTAACTGCAGCATGTCTACTCAAAAATGTCACAAAGAAATTAAAGAAGCTATCAGAAGATGGAAAGATCTCCCATGCTCATGGATCAGTAGGATTAACATAATGAAAATGACCATTCTGCCCAAAGCAATCTACATATTCAATGCAATTCCCACCAAACTACCAACACAATTCTTTACAGACCTTGAAAGAAAAATTATCAATTTCATATGGAAAAACAAAAAACCAAAAATTTCCAAAACGATCCTGTACAACAACAGTTCATCCGGAGGTATCTACATTCAAGCTGTACTACAGAGCAATGGTAATAAAAACTGCATGGTATTGGCAAAGAAATAAAATGGTGGATCAATGGTCTTAGGATAGAAGACCCAGAAATAAACCCATGCATCTATGGATACTTTAATTTTGACAAAGATGCCAAAACTATTCAATGGAAAAGAGACAGCATCTTCAACAAATGGTGCTGGTCCAACTGGAGGTCTACATGCAGAAAAATATAAATAGATCCATACTTATTACTCTGCACAAAAGGAAAGTCCAAGTGGATCAAAGACCTCAACATAAAACCAGACACACTAAAGCAGTTAGAGGAAAAATTGGGGAAGATACTGGAAGTCATTGGCACAGGAGACAACTTCCTGAACAGAACACCAACAGCACAGGCTCTAAGATCAACAAACAGTAAATGGGATCTCATGAAATTAAAAACTTCTGAAAAGAAAAGGACACTGTCATCAGAACAAAACGACACCCTACAGACTGAGAAAGGGTCTTCACTAATCCTATATTTGAGAGAAGGCTGATATCCAGAATTTATAAAGAACTCAAGAAGTTAAACAGCAACAAATCAAGTAATCCAATTAAAAAATGGAGTAGAGAGCTAAATAGAGAATTCTCTATAGAGGAATATAGAATGGAAGAGAAACTCTGAAAGAAATGTGCAATGTCCTTAGCCTTCAGGGAGATACAAATCAAAACAAATCTGAGATTTCAACTTACACCCATCAGAATGGCTAAGATCAAAATTTCAAGTGACAACACAAGCTGGAGAGGTTGTGGAGAAAGGGGAACCTTCCTCCATTGCTGGTGGGAATGTAAACTTGTACAACCACTCTGGAAATCAATCTGGTGCTTTCTCAGACAATTAGGAATATTGCTTCCTCAAGATCCAGCTATACCACTCCTACGCATATATCCAAAATATATTCCAAGAACAAAACAAGGACATTTGTTCAACCATTATTGCAGTAGCTTTATTCACAATAGCCACAACCTGGAAACAACCTAGATATCCATCAACACAGGAATGGATACAGAAATTGTGGCACATTTACACACTGGAATACTACTCAACAATTAAAAATAAGGAAATCATGAAATTTGCAGACAAATGATGGGATCTAGAAAAGATCATCCTGAGTGAGTATCCCAGAAGCAGAAAGACATCCAAAGCATGCACTCACTCAGAAGTGGATACTAGACCAAAAAGATAGGATAAACCTACTAAAATCTGTACACCTAAAGAAACTAAACAAGAAGGAGGACCCTTCTTATAAGGGGTAAGACGATCAATCCTCACTTAGAAAGACAAATCGGATGGACATTGGAAATAGGAGAAAACAAGAAACAGGACAGGAGCCTACCATAGAGGGCCTCTGAAAGAATATACCTAGCAGTGTATCAAAGCAGATGCTGAGACTCATAACCAAAACTTGAGCAGAGTGCAGGGAATCATATGAAAGAAGGGGCAGTGAGTATGACCTGGAGAGGAAGGGAGCTGCACAAGGATCAAATATATCTAGGCACCAGGGTGTTTTCTGAGACTGATTCTCCAACCAAGAACCATGTATGGATATAATCTAGAACCTCTTCTCGGGTATAGTCATGGCAGCTCAGCATCCAGGTGGGTACCCTATTAAGGAGAACAAGGATTGTCTCTGACATGAACTCAGTGGTGGGCTCGTTGATCTCCCCCTCCCCAAGGGAGGAGCAACCTTGCTAAGCCACAGAGGAGGACATTGCAGCCAGTCCTGATGAGACCTGATAAACTAGGGTCAGATGGTTGGGGAAGAGGACCTCCCCTATCAGTGGACTTGGAGAGGGGCAGGGAGGATATGAGGGAGGGAGGATGGGACTGGGAGGTAATGAAGGAGGGGGCTACAGCTGGGATACAAATTACATAAAATGTAACTAATATGAAAAGTAAAAATTTAATAGAAAATAAAGGAACTTCAAGATTTTAGATGATGCTCCTGGATTAGTAGTATAAACATAGTAAAAATGACCTTCCTCCCCCCACCCACCCCATTCTGGAAAGACTTGGAGGAAAAGAAGGAGGGGACTGCCCTTGGGATATAAAGCAAGTGAAATTAATAATTAAAAAACAAAACCAGCTTCTGGCTATTACAATAAACCTGCTACAAACATGGTTGAGCAAATGTCCTTATTGTGTACTTGAGCCTCCTTTGGATATATGCCTAGGAGTGGTATAGCTGGGTCTTGAGGAAGCGCTATTCCTAGTTGTCTGAGAAAGCACCAGATTGATTTCTAGAGTGGTTGTACCAGTTTACATTCCCACCAGCAGTGGAGGTGGGTTCCCCTTTCTCCACAACCTCGCCAACATGTGTTGTCACTTGAGGGTTTGATCTTTGCCATTCTGATGGGTGTAAGGTGAAATCTCAGGGCCATTTTAATTTGCATTTCCCTGATGGCTAATGACATTGAGCATTTCTTTAAGTGTTTCTCTGCCATTTGATATTCCCCTATCAAGAATTCTCTGTTTAGCTCTGTTCCCCATTTTTTAATTGGATTACTTGATTTGTTGCTTTTCAACTTCTTGAGAAGCTGGAAACAACCCAGATGCCCCTCAACGGAAGAATGGATACAGAAATTGTGGTACATCTACACAATGGACTACTACTCAGCAATTAAAAACAAGAAAATCATGAAATTTGCAGGTAAATGGTGGTATCTGGAAAGGATCATCCTGAGTGAGCTATCCCAGAAACAGAAAGACACACATGGTACATACTCACTCATATAGACATATAATATAGGATAAACCTACAAAAATATGTACACCTAAAGAAATTAATCTTTTTTTAAATGTAGAAATTTTTTTTCTTTATTAATTACACTTTACTCACTTTGTATCCCCCCTTGGTTCACTTCCTCCTCCCATCCCAATCCCTCCCTTCTTCCTCCCTCTACCTGCATGCCCCTCCCCAAGTCCACAGATAAGGGAGGACTTCTTTTCCTTCCTCCTGATCCTAGTCAATTAGGTCTCATCAGGAGTGGCTGCATTGTCTTCTTCTGTGGCCTGGTAATGCTGCTTTCCCCTCAGGGGGAGGAAATTAAAGAGCAGGCCAATCAGTTCATTTCAGAGACAGTCCCTCTTCCTATTACAATGGAACCCACTTGGATACTGAACTGCCATGGGCTACATTAGTGCAGGGGTCTTAGGTTATCTCCATACATAGTCCTTGTTTGGAATAGCAGTCTCAGGAAAGACCCCTGTGCTCAGATTTTTTTGGTTCTGTTGCTCTTCTTAGGGAGTTCCTGTCCTCTCCAGATCTTACTATTTCCCACTTCTTTCCTAAGATTCCCTGTATTCTGCCCAAAGGTTGCCCATAAGTCTCAGTATCTACATTGATAGTCTGCAGGGCAGAGATTTTCAGAGGTCCTCTATGTCAGGCTCTTGACTTGTTCCCTCTTTTCTCCTTCTTCTGATGTCCAGCCTCTTTGCCTTTCTGGATAGGAATTGAGCATTTTAGCAAGAGTCCTCCCTCTTGATTTGTTTCTTTAGGTGTACAGATTTTAGTAGTTTTATCCTATATTATGTGTCTATATGAATGAGTATATACCGTGTGCATCCTTCTACTTCTGGGATAGCTCACTCACAATGATCTTTTCCAGATCCCACCATTTACCTGCAAATTTAATGATGTCCTTGTTTTTTATTGCTGAGTAATATTCCATTGTGTAGATATACCACAATTTGTGTATTCATTCTTCCACTGAGGGGCATCTGGGCTGTTTCCAGCTTCTGGCTATTACAAATAAGGCTGCTACAAACATGGTTGAGCAAATGTCCTTATTGTGTACTTGAGAATCTTTTGGATATATGCCTAGGAGTGGTATAGCTGGATCTTGAGGAAGCACTATTCCTAGTTGTCTGAGAAAGCACCAGATTGCTTTCCAGAGTGGTTGTACAAGTTTACATTCATACCAGCAGTGGAGAAGGGATCCCCTTTCTCCACAACCTCTCCAGGATGTGTTGTCTCTTGAGTTTTTGGTCTTAGCCATTCTGATGGGTGTAAGATGAAATCTCAGGGTTGTTTGTATTTGCCTTTCCCTGATGGCTATTGGGGTTGAGCATGTCTTTAAATGTTTCTCTGCCATTCGATATCCATCTGCAGAGAATTCTCTGTTTAGCTCTGTACCCCATTTTTCAATTGGATTACTTGATTTTTTGCTGTTTAACTTCTTTAGTTCTTTATATATACTGGATATTAGCCCTCTGTCAGATATAGGATTGGTGAAGATCTTTTCCCAATGTGTAGGCGCTCATTTTGTTCTGAGGACAGTATCCTTTGCTTTACAGAAGCTTTTCAGTTTCATGAGGTCACATTTATTGGTTGTTGCTCTTAGAGCCTGTGCTGTTGGTGTTCTGTTCAGGAAGTTGTCTCCTGTGCCAATGAGTTCAAGGGTATTCCTCACTTATTTTTTCTAACCGATTTAATTGGTCCAGTTTTATGTTGAGGTCTTTGATCCACTTGGACTTCAGTTTTGTGCAAAGTGATAAGTATGGATCTATTTTCATTTTTTTACATGTAGACATCCAGTTAAACCAGCACCATTTGTTGAAGATGCTGTCTTTTTTCCATTGTATGGTTTTGGCATCTTTGTCAAAAATCAGGTGTCCATAAGTGTGTGGATTTATGTCAGGGTCTTCTATTCGATTCCATTGATCCACCAGTCTGTTTCTATGCCAGTACCATGCAGTTTTTAGTAGTGTTGGTCTATAGTACAGCTTGAGATCAGGGATGGAGATAGCTCCTGAAGATCTTTTACTGTAGAGTAATTAGCAATTCTGGGTTTCTTGTTGTTCCTTATGAAGGTGAGAATTTTTCTTTCAAGGTCTGTAAAGAATTGTGTTGGTAATTTGATGGGAAATGCATTGAATCTGTAGATTGCTTTTGGTAAGATGGCCATTTTTACTATGTTAATACTACCAAGCCATGAGCATGGGAGATCTTTCCATCTTCTCATATCTTCTTCTAATTCTTTCTTCAGAGATGAAAATTTTTTCTATACAAGTCTTTGACTTGCTTGGTTAGGTTCACACCAAGGTACTTTATGTCCTTTGTGGCTATTGTGAAGTGTGTTGTTTCCCTAATTTCTTTCTCAGCCCTTTTGTCTATTATATACAGGAGGGCTACTGGGTTTTTTGAGTTAATTTTGTATCTGGCCACTCTGCTGAAGGAGTTTATCAGCTGTAGGAGTTCCCTGGTAGAGTTTTTGGGTCACTCAGGTATACTATCATATCATCTGCAAATAGTGATACTTTGACTTCTTTTCCAATTTGTATCTCCTTGATCTCCTTCAATTGTCTTATTGCTCTAGTTAGGACTACAAGAACAATGTTGTAAAGATATGCAGAGAGGGGACAGCATTGCCTTATCCCTGATTTCAGTGGGAATGATTTAATTTTCTCTCCATTGAGGTTCATGTTGGCTATAAGCTTGCTCTATATCGCCTTTATTCGTTCAGGTATGTGCCTTGTATCCCTGATGTCTCCAATACTTTAAACATGAATGGATGTTGGATTTTGTCAAATGCCATTTCAGAATCCAAGGAGATTATCATGTGTTTTTTTTCTTTCAGTTTGTTTATGTGGTGGATCACATTGATGGATTTCCGTATATTGACCCACCCCTGCATAACTGGGAGGAAGCCTACATGGTCATAGTGGATGATGTCTTTGATGTGTTCTTGGATTCGGTTTGGAAGTATTTTGTTGAATATTTTAGCATCAATGTTCATGAAGGAGATTAGCCTGAAATCCTCTTTCTTAGTTTGGTCTTTCTGAGGTTTAGGTACCAAGGTGACTGTGGCTTCATAGAATGAGTTTGGTAGTGTTCCTTCTGTTTCTATCTTGTGGAATAGTTTGAAGAGTATTGGTATTAGCTCTTCTTTGAAGGTGTGGTAGTATTCTGTGGTGAAACCATCTGGGCCTGGGCTTTTTTTGCATTGTAGACTTTTGATGACAGCTTATATTTCCTTAGGGGATATAGGACTATTTAATTGGTTTATCTGGTCTTGATTCACCTTTGGCACGTAGAATTGGTCAAGAAAATTGTCGATTTCATTTAGATTTTCAAATTTCGTGGCATATAGACTTTGGAAGTAAGACCTAATTTTTTTTTGTTTGTTTGTTTTTTGTAAGACCTAATTATTGTTGGGATTTCTTCAGTGTCTGTGGGTATGTCCCCCTTTTCGTTTCAGAATTTGTTGATTTGGATAGTTTCTCTCTGCCTTTTAGTTAGTTTGGCTAAGGGCTTTTCTATCTTGTTGATTTTCTCAAAGAACCAGCTCTTGGTTTCATTGATTCTTTGAATTGCTTTATTTGTTTCTAATTGATTGATTTCAGCCCTGAGTTTGATTATTTCCAGCCGTCTATTCCTCTTTGGTGTGTCTGCTTCTTTTGTTTCTAGGGCTCTTTTTT